>JAWNOR010000310.1:25000-318868 GCA_035045885.1 Drosophila borealis
ATTTGTGTTTATTATATGCACTTGTATGATTAACAATGCGAAAGATTCAGGATACCTTCGGGACCCGTCTTGAAACACGGACCAAGGAGTCTAACATATGTGCAAGTTATTGGGATATAAACCTAATAGCGTAATTAACTTGACTATTAATGGGATTAGTTTTTTAACTATTTATAGTTAATTAACGCAATCCCGGGGCGCTCTATATAGTTATGTATAATAATATTTATATTATTTATGCCTCTAACTGGAACGTACCTTGAGCATATATGCTGTGACCCGAAAGATGGTGAACTATACTTGATCAGGTTGAAGTCAGGGGAAACCCTGATGGAAGACCGAAACAGTTCTGACGTGCAAATCGATTGTCAGAATTGAGTATAGGGGCGAAAGACCAATCGAACCATCTAGTAGCTGGTTCCTTCCGAAGTTTCCCTCAGGATAGCTGGTGCATTTAACTGTTGTATAAAATAATCTTATCTGGTAAAGCGAATGATTAGAGGCCTTAGGGTCGAAACGATCTTAACCTATTCTCAAACTTTAAATGGGTAAGAACCTTAACTTTCTTGATATGAAGTTTAAGGTTATGATATAATGTGCCCAGTGGGCCACTTTTGGTAAGCAGAACTGGCGCTGTGGGATGAACCAAACGTAATGTTACGGTGCCCAAATTAACAACTCATACAGAAACCATGAAAGGCGTTGGTTGCTTAAAACAGCAGGACGGTGATCATGGAAGTCGAAATCCGCTAAGGAGTGTGTAACAACTCACCTGCCGAAGCAACTAGCCCTTAAAATGGATGGCGCTTAAGTTGTATACCTATACATTACCGCTAAAGTAGATGGTTTTTTTTTTTTTTAATATAATTTTTGAAATTTTTGTGGGGAGGGAGGTAAAAGGTGTGCATAGAAGTGTTTGGCGTAAGCCTGCATGGAGCCGCTATTGGTACAGATCTTGGTGGTAGTAGCAAATAATCGAATGAGACCTTGGAGGACTGAAGTGGAGAAGGGTTTCGTGTGAACAGTGGTTGATCACGAGTTAGTCGGTCCTAAGTTCAAGGCGAAAGCCGAAAATTTTCAAGTAAAGAAAAATCTAAATATATTTGTCATCTAACCGATTTTTATACACTTGAATAATTTTGAACGAAAGGGAATACGGTTCCAATTCCGTAACCTTTGGGCAGTATTAAGATATATAAAACAAACTTGTCTTAATTAAATATTAAGACATATGCAATATCATGAAAATTTTGGGTGACCGAAAGTATATAAAAATGATATCAGATAATAAAACTTCAATTATTATTGAGAAAAGCATATAAAATACCACTATATATATGTATATATATAATACATAAGGCAATATATATATGAAACTATGGAATTGACGGATGGAATATATGAATTTTATATAAACACAATACCAAAATTAAACCTTCAATTATTAGTGAAGAAAGCACTAAACATTGAACAATATATATATATACTGATATATTGATATATATATATGAAAATATGGAATTGACGGATGGCATATATGAAAAATATATACACACAATACCAAAATTAAACCTTCAATTATTATTGAGGAAACCATTGAACGTTGAACAATATATATATATATATATATATATATATATAAGTTTTACACGTTTAATTACTTTAAAAAAATATATTTCAATTCTTTATTTTCATTAACGGTTACTTATAATGAGTACATTCAGATTTGCTTCCCGAATATTGACTGCCTGATCTATCTGTTGCGGTCGCTTAGCAAACTTCGGTTTGAGAGAGCTTGAGTCAAAATTGAGTGAAGTTTGAGCTGCGTCAGCAATTATGCGTGGGATAGTACTCTGATGGGAACATTGACAGTGGCGTGATATTTAGGGTGAATTGTTTATGTCTACCAAAGGGGGACAGTTTGATCTTGACCAATGTCGATGTTATCATCAGGCTTTTTGTTTACAGTATTGGATATGTTTATACTTATACTTATGCTTGTGTGCTAAGTTATGTTAAAAGGGTGGGTGCGACTATGGATATGTCACTCCCCCAACCATTAGAAAAGTGCCTGTCCTCAGGTGTTTAAGTTTGGGTATAGTGTAATATTTTCTTCTTTTACAATTGGTGTATGTTCTATTTTTGTAGGTGTTTCTTCTACTATTGGTTTTTTATATTTTATTATTAATTTCTTAGGTATGCTTTTGAACTTATATGTTAGATAAAGTGTTAAACTTATTAATATGATTACAAATATGGTTATTGTAATTATCTGGAATACATTGTTAAATTTTGTGTGTTCGTTTATAATTTGTTTCGTTTGTGCAAACGAAAGTGGTTCTATTTTTATAACATCATTGCTTACATAAATGTTTTGAGTATAATCTAACATGTTGTTTGAAATTGCAATTTCATTAATTTGCAGTGAACAATTAAAGATTTTTATTAGATTGTTTCCTTCTATTGTTATTTCGTTATTTATACAATTGTGGTTTAATATAGTTTTTGGTAAATTCCAAGTTAAAATTATATTTGGTTCTACATAGTTGATTTGAAAATTTTTGAAAGTTTTAGTATAACTACATTCTGATGTTACTTGGTTTAAAATTCCTGTCATGCATTCATTATTAATTAATTTTTTTTGTTTCTTTGCTATAAACTTTTTTGTCTTGTGTAAAATATTTTTCATGAGCTATTTCTGTCAAAATGTTATTATTTTCGTCTGGGTATGGAATTATTTCAAATACCGGGTTTTTTATTATTTCTCGAGGAATAAGGGATATTATCAGTATTTCGTTTGTATCTGATTTAAGCCAAGTAGAAGTTTTTATATTCAACAATTTCTCTGAATTAACATGCAACAAATAGTCATGCTTTAATAATTTTGGGTTAAAAATGCCTAATCTTGTGAGCTGCATTCCCATCTCTATGTCTTCTATATATTCTGTAAAGTGTTGTAGGTTAAATATAAGGATATCTAATTTCTTTCCTTTTTCTGTCTCTTGATTTAGTTCGTTCATGACTTCTATTCCTTTGTTTATAGCTTCTATTATGTAATTCAATTCGTTAACCTGAACGCTGTTTTCTGCTAAGCTGCTTATTTTTTGTTCAATTTCTGTTCTGTCATTTTGGTCTAATGTTCCAAATAAGTATTTGTATACTGTTCCTACTATGTTTACTAAACCTCTTTTGCTGCGTTTGGCTATTTTTAAGCCGTTTATTTCTCTGTTTAATTTTTCTACTAGGTATTGGATTTGTATTAGGTTATTAAATTCTTTAGTTTGTTCAATTAAATTGTTAAAAGTTTCTTCGGTTTTTGTTATGTTAACCGTTAAACAATGGTATTCGTAATCTGTCGGAATGTCTATGGTTCCTGTTTTGAATATGAGATAACCGTTATGGGCTTTAATAGGATTAATTTCAATGCTTTGTGCATTTATATGGTTTATAGTTATTGATAGTAATATTATAATAATTAGTTTAAGCTGGTGCTTGTATGTTCTGGTCGCTGTCTGTTGTTGACCTGTAATTGTTATATTTACTTTGATTAGTCTTCTTTTTCTTTTGAATTTGGTTTTGTAATGTATTATCTTCCTGCCTCTGTTTGTTTCCTCAAAATGTTTATCGTCGATTTGTCTTAGTTCTCCTGTTTTCCTGAACGGGGTTGTTGTCTTTGATTTAACTAACGGTGAATTTTTGTATCTTGTGTCAATTTCATAATTTGTTCGTTTTTTGTTGAGGTTATTGATTTGTTTTTCTTTATTAGCTTGAGTGTCATACTCTGGTGTACCTGCGTATATGAATATGTCCGCTGGTGTTCTGTTAGTCGTTTTGTGTTTTGTCTTATGATTGTATGTGTAAAGTATTGTTTCAAATTTTGTAAGTTTATTTTCGACGTCTGAGTCGCTGTTAATGATTCTTAATTTTTCGTTAACTGTCTTATGAAATCGTTCTACGTCGGATATGCCGTTTTTACTAGTGGTTATATTAATAATTACTGCTTCTGATTTTAACCATAATTGTAAAGCTGTGCACATAAAAGCTGAGTCTTTGTCTGCTTTTATTTCGATGGGTTTACCCATTTGGTTGAATACTTGTATTATAGCTCGTTTGGTTTCTAACCAGTCTCTACTTTTTATTTCTATTAATGATGCAAATTTTGAATAGATATCAATGCAAGATAAAAATTGTTTATCTCCTACTATGTAAAAATCCATTACATATTTTTCTCGGATATTAGCGATTTCCGGAGTTATTTCGAAAGTTAATTTTGTATCCCTGTGTTCTGTTTTTGCGATGTTGCAAATCTCACATTCGTTTATTAGATTTTGAATTAAATTTTGATAATCTGGGAAATAGTGGGTTTCTTTGAACCAATTTATAGTTTTTTCAATTCCTGGATGTAATAATTCTTTGTGTTTTTTTAGTTCCTTGAATTCTGCAAATGTTTGAAGATCTATTAATTTTTTACTAGTTTTCATTGCCTTTGTTAAATTATTCGGGCTTATTATTTCTAAGTAGGCTTCTTGAAAAATTGGAAAATCTGCTTCATTGTGGAAGTATAGTACGCTTTTCTTTGTACATAAATATTCTTTTATTAATTCTTTGGCATGTGCGTTAGTCATGTCTTTGTATGTAATTTTTATGTTGATTTTATGAAAGTAATTTGTAACTTTTGTTACGTTCTCGGTTCCTTTTTCAAATTCTATTTGCCGATTATAATAATTAAGTGGTCTTTCTGTGATTTGTAAATGATTACTGTTATCTTCCTGAGCACTATGTATAGTTGCTCTTGTGCTAATGGTATCTTCGCCTAAAAAGTTTTCGTTTAATTGGATTCTGGACAGAGCATCTGCCACATAGTTTTCTTTTCCTGGGACGTATTTAATTTGGAAATCAAACTCATTTAGCTTGATTTTCCATCGTTGTAATTTCATGTTAGGTTCTTTCATGTTATTTAACCAGACGAGTGGTCTGTGATCACTAAGGATTTGAAATTGTCGACCAAAAAGATAGGACCTAAAGTATTTAGTAGCCCAAACGATTGCTAATAATTCTTTTTCAATCGTTGAATAGTTTATCTCATGCTCGTTGAGAGTTCTGCTTGCATAGCATATAGGCTTATGCTCTTGCGAAAGGACAGCCCCTAATGCCATATTACTCGCGTCTGTAGTTAATGAAAATGGTTTTTCGAAATTAGGGTATATTAAAATTGGGTCGGATGTTATGAGTACTTTTAGCTTTTCAAACGCTGATTCGTAGTCTTTGTCATTTATATTGATCTTTGCTCCTTTTTTTAATTTAAGTGTTAATGGTTTTACTATATTAGCGAAATTTGGTATAAATTTCCTATAGAAACCACTTAATCCAGAAATGATTTAATTTCTTTTGGGGTTTTTGGAATTGGGAATTTGACAATTGCTTGTATTTTGTTGGGATTTGGTTTTATACCCTCAGTTGTGATGATGTGACCGAGAAATTCAGTTTCTTTTCTCATGAACTCGCATTTATCCAACTGTAGTTTTAAGTTAGCTTCTCTAAGCTTCTCAAATACTTTTTGTAGCGACAATATGTGTTCCTCCAATGAAGTGGAAAAAATTATAATGTCGTCTAGGTAGACCAGACAATCCTTAAAAATTAAATCTTCTAAGAGATTGTTCATACAACGTTGGAACGTTGCAGGTGCATTCCAAATGGCATGCGAGTGTACTCGTAATGGCCATGTTTAGTCGAAAATGCGGTCTTGGGTATTGAACCAAGATCCATTTGAATTTGGTGGAAGCCTTTGGCTAGATCAATGGTTGTGAAATATTGACATTTTCCAAGTTTGTCTAATATTTCATCCATGATCGGGATAGGGTATTTATCATTAATAGTTAGTTCATTGAGATTGCGGTAATCTATGACTAACCGGAATTTTTGCTTTCCAGATGCATCGTTTTTCTTTGGAACGATTATTACTGGTGAGCAGTAAGGGGATTTGGATTTGCGTATGATATTTTGTTTTATCATATCGCTTATTTGTTTATTAACTTCCTCATCGTATATTTGTGGATATTTATATGGACGCTTGTAAATTGGGTCCTCATGTTTTGTTAGAATTTTGTGTTTAATTGTACTAGTGAAAGTCAAATTGTCACCTTCATGGTACTGGATATCACGAAATTTATGTAAAACATTTTTAATTTTTTCTTTTTCTTCTGAGTTTAGGTGCTCTAGCCTAAACTCATTGTTTTCTGTCTATTCGTTATTAATAGCGAAGTTAAATGGTCTGTCCTCTTTTGAGGGTGGATCAAGGCACTCTTGTGCGGTCATGTCCTCTTCGACCTCTTCGTCATTATATTTAAAACAAAAGTTAAACTCTCCTAAGGTTACGGATCCTTGTGCATAGTCAATTTTCGCTTGACATGCTTCAAGGTATTCTCTCCCAATCAGAACATCATAATGCTCTGAGAAGTCGTGAATATAGAATTTTTGATTACTCGGACAAATTTTGCTTGCTCCTAATATTATGCTTTGTTTTAATTCAATAGCACCATTTATGGTGTGAACCTTAAGTGTTTCGTTGTATATTGGAAAATCTAAGCGGTTTGTTTTCATTAGGTTTATAGTTGAACCTGTGTCAATGACACATTTTAGAACTTCGTCATTCATAATCAATTTTATGAATGGATTTCTTCTGTTTGTTCCGAGGCTTGCTGATGAAAATTTTCGGATGTGTCCATTTTCATCTGCCCACTGTTACTATCTCTTTGACGTTTAGTCGGAGGGTTTGGCGCATTGAAGCGTGAATGGGGCTGATTTTGATAGTTTAAAGGGTTTTGGGTTCTACCTTGATTTAATTTTTGTTGGAACTCGTGGTGAGCCTTTTGATTTTCTTCGGAATTAGTATGCTGTTTATTTTTTACATGATAACTCTGATTCGTGTTGGAATAGCCACTTGAACTGGTGGCTGGGTTAACATTTTGCTGATAATTTCCCGTGTTCCTACGATTATTATTTTGATTTCCCTGAACGTTATTAGTTTTAGGTCTATCAGTTACGCTATTTTCGTATAAACCTTCTCTTTGTGCTACTTGTTTGAGTTTCTGTATCGACGTTATGTCGTATCTGGCTAACATCATGAAAAGCCTATCGGGTAATTTTTTTGTAATAACATCTTTAATTGTGTTATTCATAGCGTTAGTATAAAGGGTCGTATTGCTAGGTATGTTTTCTAAAGCTAACTTGTTTAATATAACGTAAGACTTATTTTCGAGATCCTCGATGAACTTACGGACGTTTCCCTGGTAATTCGTGTTGTAAAGGCGTCGAAGGAGTTCTTCAAATGGTGTTTGTACTTTGTATTCTTCAATAAGTGCGTTCCTCAACTCCTGCCAAGTGTTAGCTGCTGTTCTTTGTGAGACTCTCTGTGCATCTCCAGCAACTTGCAATTCGATGGCTCCGTATAGGATGCTGTGTTGTCTGACATCTCGGGTTGGATAAAGATGTAGGATATAATCGATCCTTTTAATAAAAGCATTCAGATTTTCTGTTGATCCGTCAAAACTTGGCACCTGTCTAAGTTGTGAAAGGGCCTGGTTGAGGTGTTGTTCTGATAATTCCATCGTCATAATCTTAGTGTAATACACTTTTCGGTGCTTTTTTTTTTAAATAGTTTTTTTTTTGAGTTTGTGGTTCTTTGAACTGTTTTAGTTCTTTGATTTTGCACTTTGTTCTTGCACTTTTATTTCTTTGCACTTTGTTTTTAATTTGTGATTAATTATTATTGTTTTAATGTTTTTTTTTTTTTGTGTGTGTGTGTGTCTTATTGATAAGACCCAGTAATAACGTATTGCAGGGATCAAAAGATATGCAAAGCCAGTCGTTATTAACTGTAGTAGTTTTATAGCCCGAAGGGTCAGTGTTATTAGAGTACTAATGACTCGAAAGTTCTTCTGCGGATACGTATTCGAGAAAACCGACAACAATTTCGGATTGTGTTTTAGATCTAGGAATTAATTATCCTTTAGCGATCTTTATTTTTTTTCCCGACGTATCCTACCGACTGCGCCAATTAAGTTTTACACGTTTAATTACTTTAAAAAAATATATTTCAATTCTTTATTTTCATTAACGGTTACTTATAATGAGTACATTCAGATTTGCTTCCCGAATATTGACTGCCTGATCTATCTGTTGCGGTCGCTTAGCAAACTTCGGTTTGAGAGAGCTTGAGTCAAAATTGAGTGAAGTTTGAGCTGCGTCAGCAATTATGCGTGGGATAGTACTCTGATGGGAACATTGACAGTGGCGTGATATTTAGGGTGAATTGTTTATGTCTACCAAAGGGGGACAGTTTGATCTTGACCAATGTCGATGTTATCATCAGGCTTTTTGTTTACAGTATTGGATATGTTTATACTTATACTTATGCTTGTGTGCTAAGTTATGTTAAAAGGGTGGGTGCGACTATGGATATGTCACTATATATATATATATATATATACAATACTTAAGGCAATATTGATATATATATGAAAATATGGAATTGACGGATCGAATATATGAAAAATATATATAAACACAATACCAAAATTAAACCTTCAATTATTATTGAAGAATGCATTAAACATTGAACAATATATATATATATATATATATATATATACAATACTTAAGGCAATATTGATATATATATGAAAATATGGAATTGACGGATGGAATATATGAAAAATATATATACAAGTTAACACTTAAGAATTGCACCAAAATAACGCTGTATAAGAAACTTGCACAATACTTAAATTGACCCATTTACAACCAAGCACATTCCGCTGACACATATTGACCCATTTACAACCAAGCACATTCCGCTGACACATGAGTTCAGCGGCCTGACCGCAACGGTCAGCAGCGGTAACCTGACACTTGACTATGCTGCAAGTATCCGCGTTGTCGCTTGTGCTGAGGCTTGCTGACTGTAGCTTTGTAGCTTATAGATCCAAGTTTTAGGTTTAATTCCAATTCAATTTAATACCACAGTTCAGTTCTGTACTTAACGTTTGACAATAAACATACATTGCTCCGGCTTTGCCGTTATAAAATACTTTTTTATTATTGATACAATCACTGAGCCACAAGGCCAACGATACGAGAGTGAAGTGAAACTCCCAAAGTGATCATCGTAAGAAGATATCGTTTACATCGGCCGACTGTGCTTCCCTTAACAGCGCAAGACGGCAACTTGATATTTGGCGCCCAACTCGTGGTAATAACGAAAGAAAATTACACACGCGAGCGTTCATTAATAACTGAAACACGCTAACAAATACATTACGTGATTGCTGACCTGCGTCAATACAGGCAACAACAGTGCAACAACACTGAGGCCACTGAAGCTATCTGGACAACGAGGACTGCGGCGTTGGAGCTTAATTCCCCTTTAGTAGTTGTCTTAGAATCATGTAAGTGGGCTATTCCTTAACTCTTTTCAAGTCAATTCAAAAGAAATTTAAAAAAAAAAAAGCACATTATATTTTGCATTACCTATTACTCGATTATAAATCTATAAAGAAAAATAATAATAATAAGTTATACCGCATTGAGAGCTTTGATTGATAGATAAGCTAGATATTTGTCATTTGTATTTAAAGCTAATTGCAAGAACGCATATTTTGTCGGCTTGCTTCCCACTCTATTCGTTAGTTGTCTTTACGTAACATTGTAGTTAAACGCTCTGGCGTAACATGACACGCCAGCTCAGAGGAACTCACGCTTAATCATCAAAATATTGAATTGTTTATCTGTAGCGAAGGCATATGAGCTCTTCATTCTCACAATACAGAACACCCGGCCACTGTTCAAGTGACTCAGAATCTAACTGTGACACTCAGGCCCTTATTCGCAGACCAAAACTGGAACCCGTTGTTCCCCCAGCGCCTAGCAACATGAACGCTGAACAACTCAGGGCAATAATGCAGACGGCCATCTCCAGCGCCTTAGTTGAGCAAGCTGCTGCAAACAAACAGAGAGAACAAGAGTTAATTCAAAGAATTAACCAAATGTCTGAACAGATAGCGGCTGTGCGCATTACTACGCCAGAAGTGCAAACGTATGTCACCATTGACATAAACAATGAGAAGCGCTGCGACGAGCCACTTGACGCCGTCAAATGCTTGCCCGAGTTTACCGGAGCAGCAGAATCTTATGTGTCGTGGCGGCAAGCCGCGCTGGCAGCGTATCAAATTTTCAAACCATATAATGGCAGTTCACGCCACTATCAGGCGGTTATCATTATCAGAAGCAAGGTCAGGGGCCCTGCTGATGCAGTACTAGCTTCGTTTGGCACAGTATTGAACTTTGATGCGATTATAAATCGCCTCGATTTCACGTATAGTGACAAACGACCCATCCATGTAATACAACAAGAGTTACGCACCTTGAGGCAGGGGGGCCTATCGCTACTTCAGTATTACGACGAAGTAGAAAAAAAAACTGACTTTACTGACCAACAAGGTAATATGTCATATGAGCCAATTATGGCTAAAGGCTTATGCGAAATATTCCGCGATGACGCATTGCGCGTTTTTATATCAGGTCTCAAACGCAATCTCACAGACGTGCTTATTGCGGCTAAGCCAAAGAACTTACCGTCGGCACTCGCCCTTGCACAGGAGGTTGAATCTAACCATGAGAGATATGCCTTTGCGGATAACTACGCTAGAAGTCAGGAGGAAAAAGAGCGTAGACCAAGCACTAAAGTGCAGAATAGCCAGAGGGGGGATCCACAGTCAAATGGCCAGAAAAAACCCACACTACAATAAGCAGGCCAGGACGCAAAGCCAAAAGTCAAAAGAGCGGCAGACAACAGAATACAATACTGCCATATCGAGGATGCTACAGCCCTTACAAGCCCCAGCTTATGTAAACAAGAGATCAGCCCAATCTGATCGCACAAGTGCTCAGAGAAAGCAGCAAAGGGTAAATCACATTGCGCAGGGCGCACCAGGGGGTCAGAGTCATATGCCACAGCCGCTGATATCGCGGTGTCGCAAATTGACGACGATGCTCAATTTTTAGGAGCAAGTCCCTGCTACCTCTTATCCGACGAAGAGTAGCGGGGACTGATATGAAATTCCTCATTGATACGGGCGCGTCGAAAAATTTCATTCGACCATATGAAGGATTAAAAGGCGTTTGCCCGGTTGACAAAAATTTCACAATTCATTCAATCCATGGCACGACAAACATCACACAAAAATGCCTTGTGTCGATGTTCAATACAAAAGCTACATTCTTTATTTTACCAGATTTGTCAACATTTGATGGCATCATAGGCCTTGACCTGTTAACACAGGTAGAAGCCTCACTTTGCTTAGCTTCAGGACAACTCAAGTGGGGTACGGAAGTCGAAAAAATCACCTTCCACACTTGGGCCAACGTAAATTTCACAAAAGTAGATTGTGCAGAGGCACCCCCATTGGTTAAAAGTTCTTTCTTAAAAATGCTTAAAACCAGACAAAAGGCTTTTGCAGACCCAGATGAAGCGTTGCCGTATAACACATCAGTCGTGGCTACCATTAGGACCACTGATGAGCAACCCATCTATGACAAGTTTTACCCATATCCAATGGGAGCAGCTGATTTCGTCATTAAAGAAATCAAAGATCTGTTAAAGAATGACATAATTCAAAAGTCCGTCTCACCCTACAATAACCCAAAATGGGTAGTAGACAAAAAAGGCACTGACGAGGCGGGTAATAAAAAAATGAGATTGGTAATAGATTTTCGTAAACTTAACGAAAGAACGGTAGCTGATAAGTAACCTATGCCAAACATTTCGATGATATTGGGAAATTTGGGCAAAGCCAAATACTTCTCAACATTAGACCTCAAGTCTGGTTATCACCAGATTACACTCGCTGAACGCGACCGTGAAAAGACCTGTTTCTCGGTAAACGGCGGGAAATACGAGTTCAAAAGACTCCCTTTTGGTCTAAAGAATGCAGCAAGCATCTTTCAAAGAACCATCGACTACATACTGCGAGAGCAGATTGGCAAGTTTTGCTTTGTCTATGTCGATGACGTAATTATCTTCTCAGAAGATGAGGAATCCCACATTAAACATGTGGACTGGGTCCTAAAAAGTTTGCACGAAGCAAACATGAGGGTCTCAGTCGAAAAATCGCGTTTTTTTAAGAAAAGCGTGAGCTTCCTGGGATTCATAGTCACCAGCGGAGGTGCCACGACAGATCCAGAAAAGTTTAACGCAATACAGGAATTTCCGGAACCTAAAACGCTGTGTGAGGTCAGATCATTTCTAGGCCTCGCAAGCTACTACAGATGTTTCATTAGGGACTTCGCTGCAATAGCAAGACCCATCTCGAACATTTTAAAGGGCGAGAATGGAACAGTCAGTAAACACAGGTCTACAAACATAAGGGTCCAATTCTCTGAAGCGCAGCAACGGGCGTTTCAGAAGTTGATTAATATTTTGACATCCGAGGATGTGATGCTCAGGTACCCCGACTTTAAGAAGCCTTTCGATCTAACGACCGTACTTCGGCCCACGGCATAGGTGCGGTTTTGTCTCAGGAGGGTCGTCCTATGACAATGATTTCAAGAACATTGAAGGACTGTGAGGTTAACTACGCAACAAATGAAAGAGAGCTATTGGCCATTGTATGGTCACTTGCCAAATTAAGGCACTATTTATATGGGGGTGAAAGACATTAACGACTTCACTGACCATCAACCCTTGACCTTCGCAGTTTCGGAATCCAATCCAAATGCGAAGATCAAAAGGTGGAAAGCGCGCATCGACGAGTCTAATGCGCGACTCTTCTACAAACCCGGCAAGGACAATCTGGTTGCGGATGCCTTATCGAGACAACAGCTCAATGCCTTAGATGAACAAGGGGTGGAGTCCTGTGCAGCAACGATCCACAGCGGGGTCTCTCTCACCAACACCATTGAGTCAACAACCAAACCCTTGAACTGCTTTCAAAACCAACCAAACCAACCTTAAAACGAAGTTTCATTCTGTTTGGGAATAAGAAACGTTACTTGATCAACTATAATTGCGTTGAATCATTGCTAGAGGAACTCGCAGATGTAGTTTCACCCAAATGCGTAAATACCCTCCACTGTGATTTGCATACGCTTTCAATGATACAGGACGCATTGGTTCGAAGATACCCAGCCACGAAGTTCTGGCACTGCAATATCGTGTAATTGACGTATTTGCGGTTGGAGAAAGAAGAGAAATCCTCACAGCTGAGCATAATAGGGCCCACAGGTCTGCACAGGAAAACATTAAGCAGGTACTCTCCGAGTACTACTTCCCAAAGATGTCAAAGATAGCCAATGAAATAATACAGAATTGCAAAACGTGTGCTAGGGCTAAATATGATAGGCACCCCAAGAAACAGAAGCTTGGCGAGACGCCGATCCCCTCACATGTAGGAGAGATGTTGCACATAGACATTTTCTCCACTGACAGAAAATTTTTTCTGACTTGCATCGATAAGTTTTCTAAATTTGCTGTTGTCCAACCGGTCCCTTCAAGAACCATTGTAGATCTGAAGCCAGCCTTAATGCAACTGATGAACTTTTTCCCAAAAGCCAGATCTATTTACTGTGACAATGAACCGTCATTGAATTCAGAAACAATCGTGGCTATGCTTGCAAACAACTTTGGGGTCAGCATTTCAAATGCACCACCATTACATAGCGTCTCGAATGGACAAGATGAGCGCTTTCACAGCACTCTATTACAGCTAGCCAGATGCCTAAAGATCGATAAAGGTATAAGTGACACCGTAAAAATCATTTTACTGGCTACAACTGAGTACAATAAGTCGATCCATTCGGTTATCGTCAAAAGACCAGTTGACGTGGTTCAGGCGCACCCAGACGAGCCACAGGAGAACATACAAAACAGGATCGCCAAACGGCACAATAGGGTCTTCGACGTTGGTGACAAAGGTTTGGTCAAGTCCAACCGAAGGCTCGGGAACAAACTCACACCTTTATGTGATGAGAAGGCCGTTGAAGCAGACCTGGGTCCGAGGTCCTCATTATAGGGGAGGGTGGTCCACAAGGACAACTTGAGGTAATCACCACGAGAATAAGGCCCTTGAAGTTTTTTTCTTATAATACCAATCTGTTTAGCCGCTTGGCTCGCTTCTTCCAATTAATTATAATTAATTATATTATTATATAATTATATTATATTAACGCTTGCCCTCAGTTTAATTTCTGGTGGTAGTGGGTTAACCAATATCAAAACACAAAAATAGCTAAAAATCCCATTCCACAGGTTTGAACTAATTCTCATCTTGTCCCTGTCCCTGGCTTCGGCGCGCGTCACCGATTATTCAAACGCTAGGTACATCCCGATAGTGGATGGACGAATCCTGGTGTGGGAGGATTTCGCCTACGTTAAATACTCGGCGAATCTTTCAGAATATGCACGTGTGGTGGAGGAAACGGTCAGTTTGCTTGACATGTTCCCACAATCTCACATGAAGAAGCTCCTAAAGGTGGACACAGCTCACCTGCAGGACCTGCTGGAAGCGTTGGGCGTACACCATAGGGTGGCTAGAAGCTTGGACTTCTTAGGGTCCATGCTGAAAGTAGTAGCAGGCACTCCGGATGCCAACGATTTAGAAAGAATTAGATTTACAGAACAACAACTAATACATGAAAACAATAGACAAATAGAGATTAATTTTAATGTACAAGACCAAGTTAATAAGCTTACAATTACTGTCAATCAAATTCTCAAGGCCGCTAAAAACACACAAGTAAACACTGAACACTTGTATGAAACGCTATTGGCTAGAAATAGGATTCTGATGATGAAATTGCAAAATTTTATGCTTGCAATATCATTAGCAAAAGCAAACATTGTAAGCCCGAACATTTAAGACCATATTGACTTGAAATCAGTTTGGCTTGAGGAGCCCACCGACACCCCCATAGCAGAACTTTTGTCCGTTTCGTCCGTTAAGGTACTACAATCTAACAACGCTTTATACTTCATTATTAGGTTCCCAAAAGTTAAGTTAGCTTGTAAGAAAATCACAATGTATCCCGTCATTCAGAAAGGCATAATACTGCGAATAACAGACAACAGAACTAGCTACTGACGTATTTAATTTACCCTATTTGTATTGTTTGGCACTCTTTTATTTTTTAATAAAATAAAAATAATAATAATAAAAAAATTATATGAAAATATTTGCGACGACTTTAAAAAACAGATTTTCTACGGAGCCAACATCAGTACACAACATGCATTCGTATGTGAATACAAATTTGGGATATGTGCATGATCAGCGCTAGAAAACTGACAAAATTTATTTCTTTGTCAGCTAAAGCCAAAGCTGTGAATAACAACACATTCAAATATTTTGTTATGTATGTATACTAACACACATAGAAACATAATTGCTTGCTTAGCTTTTCAATCTTTCGGCTGTGAGAGCGCAATGGTACTGATTTCGATTTCGTTCTCAAATTTCAGAAAAGCAATCTGAATATTTTGTTGTATGGCGTTACTCATCTTAGTGTTTAAATTGTCTTTGCCCGAACCTACTTGTTGGCACCGAGACTTGTGCCGGGGCGCATATTTGACAGGGATTTCTAGCGTCGAAAGAAACAACTATTTCTTTTGGTTCGTTGTACGCTGTACGATTCGATTCAATTCGAATCGCACGATACGACAAGATATGATATGATATGATACGAACGACACGATACGCTGAAATCTTTATTATCTTAGCTAGCTCCGTCTTGCTCCCGTAAGCCTCTCTCACGCAATCCGCTTGAATGACCTAGGGGTCATTCATGTAAATAGCACGCCCCAGCGCTTCTCGCGACGATGTTCACCGACAATGTCGTAAGGGGCCGAAGTAATACACTCCAGTATATGTGAACGGTGGACTATAGGGCGATAATCACTCGATGGCAGGTCTGACTGACTGATTGGTGATCAACGCACAGCCCAAACCGTAAGAGCTAGGAAGATGAAATTTTCACTGTAGCTACCTTATGAGATGTTCACGTTAAGACGGGGATTCGGGAAATTCCACCCGCAAGTGTGGAAAAATCGCGAAATACGTAGTAACTTTTTTGTTTACCATCCGATCGGCCTCAAACTGATTTTCAAAGATCTTTGTTCAAATTCATTTGAGGGGTGTTTCACGCTTTTAGGAAAATCCGTTCCTCCTTGATGGAAATGGAGGTCAAAGATTTCGTGGGTGACGTTTCGCGCTCAAATTCGTTTCCAGAGATCTATAAGAAAAATCATTTGATACGTGTTTCACACTTTTCGCAGAATTCAAACTTCTTCGGGGGGAATGCGATTTAAAGATTTTTTGTGCGAAGTTTTAAGTTGTGTCCGATTTGCTTCAAACTTATTTACAAAGCTCTATATAAGAACTTAATAAATACGTATTTCAGCGATTTGGAAAATTCCACCCGCAACAGTGGTAAATTGGCGGAAAACGGTTGTATGAAAGTTTTTTGTTTACCATCCGATCGGCCCCACACTTATTTTCAAGATCTTTGTTCAAATTCATTTGAGGGGTGTTTCACACTTTTCGAATAATCCGTTCCTCCTTGGTGGAAATGGAGGTCAAAGAATTGGTGGATGACGTTTCGCGCTCAAATTCGTTTCCAAAGATCTATAATAAAAATCATTTGAGACGTGTTTCACACTTTTTGCAGAATCCAAACTTTTTCGGGTGGAATGCGACTCAAAGATTTTTTGTACGAAGTTTTAAATTGTGTCCGATTGGCTACAAACTCATTTTCAAAGCTCTACATAAGAATGTAATGAATACATGTTTCAGCGATTTGGGAAATTCCACTCGCAACAGTGGTAAATTGGCGGAAAACGTTTGTATGAAAGTTGTTTGTTGACCGTCCGATCGGTTTCAAAATCATTTCAAATTTTTTTGAGAACATTGATTTTATAACATACGGGCATGGCCGGGCTATACCCGCTAGTTATTCATATATTTTAAAAATTAAATGCTAAAAGCCTAGTTAGAGTACACAATTTTATAATATCATCACCGACCGGTGGAGGTGTTTTGTTTGTCAGTCCGGCCAGCTGTGCCCCTTTTAACAGCTTATTTTGTCAATGACGCTATTAGAGCCTACAGCTAAGAATAAGGGTGTTAAAAGAGAAAATAGAGCTTGTAAGTAAAATTAAAAATAATCTTAATTGACTATATTTTTTAAGAAAATACAATAAATAGGAAAAACGAAAGAAAGAACCTATTAATAAAGTAAAGAAGTTTAATCAAGATATATAGAATGTTAGGTTGATAAATTTATAGCCGGCAAGCTATGCCCCTACTCATAGCTGGGAATGGTCCGTGAGTTCCCGTAGGTCTCTTGAAAGCAACGATTTTATCAGGGATAAAGAAAGTTCGGTGGAGAAAACGGAATACAAACAACTGTAATTTAATATTATAACTATGTCCAAATTTGGTCCATTTTTGTCTTATTGTGTCAAGTACTATTTCCATTGGTATGCTGGTGGTGCTTCAAACAAACCATACTTCCTATCACTCTCACAGGGTAGGGAGGGAAGTGCATATACACGGCCGCGATTTCACACGCGTGTACTCACCCTGACGCTCGATCACATTATGATCGCCTCGGCCGCTCAACTTCGCCGCGAACTTTCGCAACTTCACCTCGGAGCTTTCGCTCTTTGCTGCCGAATTGAAGCTGCGCTCTCGAGACTGTGTTAAACAACCGATCCGCAACACACGGTTGCTCGGCGGCCGGCGGTTAAATTCAAACTTGAATTATGCGGGGCTCCTTGTCCTTAACTGACTATACCCTTATTCAAACGAAGTGAACTATTAGCTTTACGGCTCCTTGCCTTTAATTAATACTGCTCTTATTCATGCTTACAACTTACAAAATCAATTATTTCATTAACGGCTCATTGCCTCTTACTTAACTATGCTCTTATTCTAATACAGTTTATACTTGACACCTGAGAAGGGGACAGTAACGTCGCCGCTTGCGTTCAACGTGACGCTATAAATCTTGTCTCCTGCCGACACGCGGAACCGAGGTCGTCGACATCGGCCCCGGTCTCCTAGTCTCTCCCTCGATGAGGTTCACTACGCGCGATGACAGAGGCGTCCCGCGGGCAAACACCTTCCATCACCCGGAGTTGAAATCGGTAACGGGGTGCCCGATTGAGTTTCTGATGGTCTCTGCCCACGTAGGGGTCCTCGCCGCGGTCTCGGGACCGGCAGTTAGCGAGACTGCCTCTGAACTCAGGCCCACCTCTTCGTCCAGAACCGACTCCAGGCTAGTGTCCCACCCGTCGATACCATCGAACATATCCACGACGTCCTCCCACAACTCGTTTTCGGTGGGGGTCACGGTGGCACCGATCGTTCCCTTTGGCTAATGGGTTAGTGACGGGGCCATCGGACCACACCTCTCCTTTATTCGCTCGGCGGACAGCAATGGTGTAACGGGCACATTACCTTTTGGATACATTTGGCCAGTCTCAGATCTTCAAGGGTGCTATTCTCGCTTTCGAGGTTGCAATGTACTTGGCCATCAAGTTCAGCCCTCAAAAATACAACAGCGGCGTAGGCATTCATACTGGCGTCCATGAATATATGCATCTGCACAGCCTGGGTTCGGCTTACCCACTTCACACACCGTGGAATGCGGACGGCATTCAACTTTGAAACTAGATCAAGCCAGTGTTACCAATCGGCTTCGTCATCGTTGGTGAGGTCGTCATTCCATCCGATGTTGGATCGCCATATGTTCTGATGATGATGATCTTGGCGCGTATAGTAAAGAATCCTAGCAGCCCGATCATCACACTTAAAACACGTCTAATAGTTGGGCGCTCCTTAGATGCCTTCGCAAGCAAGTTCGGCTTCACCATAAACGTCAACAGATCTTGTCCAGGTAGACACCACAGGCCCAAGACGTTCTCTTGCGCTTCATCCTGAGCGCTTATACGCTTGTCCAATTCCTCACAGTTGTCTTCCAGCACCTGTATAACTGGCTTCGGATTGGATGTCCAGCGGCGCATCCCGAAACCCCCGCTATCATACATTCTTTAAAAAAGCCTCAGCTAACTGTATCATTTAGGCTGCTGCATCCACCGACCGCAGCCAGTCGTCGACAAATGTGTTTTCGCAAATCGCCTTTACGGCATCCGGATGCTCCGCTACAAACCGCTCGGCACTCCGATTCTTGACGTAATTTGCTAGGGCTGGCGAACAGGATTCTCTGAACGTCATGACTTGAAACATTTCCCTAATGTCGCCGGATATGACGATAGGACGCTCTCTGAAGCGTATTAGCACGCCCATCAAAAATGCTAATGTAGACCTTTCGGCAAACAATCGTTCAGCGACATGCCACTAACTTTGGCAGCCGCATCCCATACCAGGCGCGTCATTTTCTTGTTCGGATTGGTGACTGTAATGATAGTGTTGGGTTCTGCAGCAGCCGCATCATCAGTATAAGCAAACATTCATGTAAACATAAGAAGAGATCATAATCTTAGTTTAGTGAATCAGCTGTTTGTTGTAAACAAGGTTGGCAGCCATCGAGGCGAAGCTAAGATCTTTTCTGAGCCACAGCCAAATAATCTGGCAGTTTACGTAAATTTGATAAAACAAACTATTTTATAACGTGTTGTTGTGAAACACCAAATTTGAATTTATTTCTTGGCGAAAGCTTCAAACAGTTGCTGTTTGATCAAAAGCGTTTTTTTGACCTTTTAAGAATCTTATCTCAAGTGGGCGTGTGTGGATGGTATGAAGTTTTAATAAAGGTTTAACAAATTGATGAGCAACTCGACAGATGATGACGCTTACAGAACTGATTTCTTAACATAAATTAATTTTAAAGGGACCGAGCAATTGCAGAGTTCGAAAAAGAGCGAGACCTCGTACATGTGTATGAGTGCTTATGATATTCAAATAGACGAGAATTAGCATAATCTTAACATAATCTGCTTTGACATTGCTATTGATACCCTAACTAATGTATATATGAGGTATATAACCGATCATCCCGGCCGCCTTGAAAGAATTATCTTTCAAGAGACAGGTAGAACAGCCAGCTTATTTACTAGCCGGCAACAGATTTCAGAGGTAGTGTAAATATATGCGACATGAACACGGTCATCTTTGCCACTCACAACAGACTCATGTTGGGGATGCCGAAGTCCACTTTGTCCTAGCTCGAAGTTCGTTCACATACTCCGCAGACCAAGACGCCAGAATTGCTGTTTAACAGCTGTGATCTGCTCATATCGATCCAAGTTTGAGATGTTGTTGGTGATAATCTCACGCTCAACGACTGCGGTGTCCAGTTCATCAAAGGTGAACCGGGTGTTAGCGAGGGTACGCACCATCAGACCCTTTGCGCTCTTGACAGCGGCCTACCAAAGACCACCAAAGTGTGGAGCCCTAGGAGGAATCAAATGAAAGGTTATTTCTTCAGAGGAACAATATGATAGGATAGCTTGTTGGATGCTCCGACAAAATTTGTGGCGTTGTCACAAAAGATGTGCGATACTGGTCCACGATGGGCAACCATGCGTTTCAACGATTGCAAAAACTTATTCGTTCTGACACGATTTCAATGTAAACGGCCTTTACGGCCAAGCAGACATATATGGCGATATAGGATTTTGTGGGACGGTTGCCACGTATTCGAAGATAGGTGTTCACTGGATCGCAGAAGTCGACTTCAACGTGGCGAAATGGCTTGTCTGTGGATAAGCGCTCAGCTGGCCGGGAACCCATGACTAGACGAAGTAGAACTGGACGATATCTGACACAGTGTTCACAGGAACGAACAATGTTGAGTGCTTAAGCTCTTGCGTTTATGACCCAGAGTTGAAGCCGCAGCAGTCCAACTAATGCCTTTGGTCCTGCATGGTAATTGCGCAAGTGAGGATGCCGAATATAATTGTGGACAAATTGCGATTCCTTGGGAACAAGTAAAGGATGCCTTTGACGAGAGGGGATATCAGCATGCTCGAGTCTGCCGCCAACCTAGATGAGCTCGTATCCAGAAGAGTCATCTATGAAGGGGCTAAGAAATTTCAGATTGCTTTTCAAATCTCTTCGTTTCCTTAGCAATTGCAAATCTTCCTTGAAATAGTGCTGTTAGATGATCCAGATGATGCAGTGCAACGAGAAGTTCTCCTGGGCATGGCGGCGAACTTTCGACAGGGTGTTCCTTTTGGCGAAATGGTAAAACCGGAACATATATGCCATAACTCGAAGCGCCCGAATGTATTGAACTAGTTCCGTTCAGCCAGTCCAGAATATAATTACTTTCGATAATTGCAGCAACTGTAGACATCCGTTTTTCACCATCGATAATGTCCATGTCCAAATCATTGTCGAATTGTTGGCAGGGCCATTAAGTCTCGGTATCACGCAGAAACGCAGGTCCTGTAAACCTAATTGATTGCTGGAGCTCATTAGCTGGACATCCACGCGACACGATGTCAGCAGGGTTCAATTTTGACGGTACATGTCTCCACTTTCTATCTGCTGTTTGATCTTGTATAATGGATACTCTATTTCCAACAAATGTCGACAAGGTGTTGTTGCAGCCAGGGCAAGACAATCTGCGAATCAGACCAGAAATGCGCGCTGTGCGGCTTTCCGATGAATATGTTTTTGACAGTTGTGTATAACTTACTCAGAAGTTGAGCTCCGCTTAACTCTAATCGAGGAAGCGTCAGCTTCTTGACAGGAGCCACCCGAGATTTAGCAGTCAGAAGCTGAACCTGGACATTGCCAAACGAGTCCGTGGAACGCACATATACGCAACAGCCGTAAGCACGTATTGATGCGTCACAGAAAAAGTGCAGTTGTATGTCTGTGAGCTCAGCTTGCAAGCAAAAACGGGGTACTGAAATCGACGTCAATTCCTTGAGAGACGTTACGCAGTTTCTCCATGCTTGTAGAAGTGATTGCGGAACAGATTCATCCCAGGCGCGTTTTAGCAGCCATAGCTCCTGTATAATGATTTTCGAGACGATAATAATTTGTGCCAGCAATCCTAATGGATCGAACAGAGAAGACGCAGTCGAGAGAATAGTCCTCTTTGTGAGGAAAAAAAAATTTTTTGGGTTTAAATTCAAATAGTAGCACATCACGACCTTTGCTTTACCGATTCGTCGTCCTTGACGGCGGGATGATTGGAGTACCACTTAACCAATGGGAGGTATCCTCGGCGAAGTGTTTGATGTTCTGCAACACGATGAGCTCGTTTGCTCCGCATAGCAGATCATCAACATAAAACGATGATTTTACAATGGATGCGCCAATGGGAAACTCGTTCACATGCAGATCTGCAAGATATTGCAAACTGCGAACTGCTAAGTATGGGGCAGAGGCCGTTCCATACGTCACTGTATTTAGCTCAAAGGTCTGCAAATCAGCATCAGGGGTTGCTCTCCAAAATATATATTGAAATTTCAGATCCACTGGGATGACTAAAACTTGTCTATACATTTTCATAATGGGCCAACGAGAAGCAAATCATTCAATGAATGCTGGGACGTAGTAGTGCACGAGGCGTCAAACACGACTCGTAATTTCGTTGATGCACTGCTGGGTTTAAAAACACAATGGTGAGGTATATAAAAGTGTGGCTCACTTAGTGTCGGATTCGTCACTAAAGTCATATGGCCAAGATCATCATATTATTTCATGAAAGTTACATATTGCGATTGAACAGTAGGCTGCTGACTGAGGCGCCTCTCGAGCGATAAAAAAGGACGACGTGCAACATCGCTTGAATTGCCAAGGCACATTGGATCTCCCTTGAAAGGTAGACGCACAACAATCCTGCAGTTATTCATCTGTGCTTTCCTTGAATACATATCTTCACAGAGCCGATGTTCTAGATTGATTGACTTGGGAGAATTTTCTAGAGCGTCAATGCTCCACAGTAGTTGAAGATTTTTGTCAATTGACTCCTCCACAGAAAGCAAACACCTTGATGACTGCTTAGCTGACTGATGACGATACTTGCCAGATACAACCCATTCATCTGAAGGACTGGCAATTTTTCTCCGAGCTTAATCCGTCCAACAGCCAGGTATTCGAAAAATGCCTCGGTACCGAGAAGGAGATCAATCTAACCTGACCTGTGGAAAGTTTCGTCCGCAAGTGGTGTATTCGCGGGCAACCTCCAACCTGACGTGACGATTTCCGAATACGGCTGGTAGGCAATATGAGACGTTACGCAGAACTGTAGTGTTACTTCAAATGGTGACAAACGAGATTTAATTCCAGTAGATGATGATGCTTATCACGGCGTAGATGCAGCCGTTGGGCGAATTGATCAGTTATGAAATTGACTTGGGAACATTAGTCAAGCAATGCTCTGCCTTGTTTATACACCCCTTATGAATCTCGCACTAGTACCTTTGCAGTAGCAAGAATGATTTGTCCACCTGGCGATTGATTCATATGCGAGTGCGTTACAGCAAGAGTCGTTGTTGAGCACATTTGCGCTATGGATGATGGCGATGTAGACGATGATGATACAGGCGGTTGGCCAAAATGCAGAAGCGTGTGTTGGCGATGCTTGCAGCTTCGACAACGAAGGAAACTGATTGAAGGCAATTAACGCAAAGTCCAGCATTTTTTACGACTCCGTACTTGAGTTTAGGACTCATGTCTTGAAACTGAGAACATTGTACAATTTTATTTTCGGAGCTGGAACAAACAATGCATGTTGGATTAGTAATAGCAAATGATAATCCCTTGATTGGCTTGTACACGTAATTTTGTTTCGAAGAATCAGCCATTCGATACGATGCAATGCCGCTTGATTGCAGAAACTGACAATGACGTTCCAAAATAGTTGTGCAGCGAGCCCAATTTGGCAATGTACGTAAGTCAAGAGACTTATTCCACTTGTTACGAGTTTGCTTGTCAAATTTTCCGATGACGATGAATATCAACATGGCTTGGGTAATATCTGATTCGGTACCCAATGACGATAATGATGAATACAGGGCTGACGCATTGTCGACTAGCTGTAGATTGAATAGTGATTCTATGTCTATGTGTCTAAAAATGTAAGTGTAGGATTGTCATAACGTTCACTTAAACGAGCAAAAGCCTTGGGATAATTTTCCTGAGTCACTTGGAATGCCTATACTACCTGTAGGGCAGGGCCCTTGAAGCAATTCAGCAGATTATTAAACTTTTCAATGTTCAAAAGAGAGTACTCACGACCGATAATCTGATTGAATGTTGTAATGAAGTTTTTAAACTCTGCTCGTTTCCCATCAAATACTGGCGGAGTGGTGGTGCTGTGCAGTACATCATCCAGTTGGGATTGACTTGACAATTTGATACTCACATATGTGTCTTCCACCTCTGCACGCCCATTGCCCTGAGGATCTTCTAATTCAATTTCAGATTGTACTTCCAAGACCTCCTTAATGTATATCTCCAACCTATCCAAGCGTAATTGTAGCTCGCAGTGTGATAATCTTTTTTCACTGCCATCAACTCAGTAGACACTCTTACAACATCCTCTAAGTGTGCGAAATTGCGTTTTATGTTCGCTTACGTAAATTTGCTTCAAGAGTTGACATTATGTATCGAGAATGTTGTGATCACCGTTGTGACCCAGCGACAGTTCTGATACTACAAAATGCTAACAGCCTTACTTTAACCTGATAATGTCACTCTTACCGATGACAGCGAGCGACAGTTCAAATTCTGCCACTGTTAGCAGAACAACTGAGACTTGTAAATGTTGCGCTCACCGATGTGAGGGTCACTTGCAGTGATGAAGCAAAATGCAGTGAACAAGCAGAGGCAACGAGATTGCAGCAGCAAAGCGAAGGTAGAGAGTTTCCAGCGATGAAGCAACGGCAACGAGAAAGAAGCTGTGAAGCAAAGGCAATGAGCAAGCAAACTCTGAGCGTATCCAGCAAGAAGTAACGGCAACAAGAATGCAGTAGCGAAGCGAAGGTAGCGAGTTTCCAGCGACGAAGCAACGGCAACGAGAAAGAAGAGCTGGCCATATGTTGCTGTCGATGCTGTATTTTGCGATGAGTTCGATAAAGCCTTTCTCCAACGAAATGTTGTGCGGCAACGGTATGCCACACACTAACCCCAGTGTTGGACGCAAAATGTTGGATCAAAAGCATTTTTTGACCTTTTAAGAATCTTATCTTATGTGTGTGGACGGTATGAAGTTTTAATAAAGGTTTAACAAATTGATGAGCAACACGACTGACTTCTATGATGATGCTTACAGAACTGATTTCTTAACCTAAATGAAGATTAAAGGGACCGAGCAATGACAGAGTTCGAAAGAGAGCGAGACCTCGTACATGTGTATGAGTGCTTATGACATTTAAATAGACGAGAATTATCATAAACTTAACATAATCTGCTTTGAAATTGCTATTGATACTCTAACTAATGTATAAATGAGGTATATGACCGAACAGTTGCTAAAAAACATTAGTAACTCAACATTTTGGATGCCCCGGCGAGATATAATATTAGTGTTAAATCTAATGCCAAATTAAAACAGAAATTATTCAAGTGCCACCATAATTATCGCAAATTGTTATAATTAGGCAATTGCATAACGCCTGTGTGAGCTGATAATTAATAGTTCCCAAATGTCCCTATACATAGACGCCGCTAGGTGACTTTCGCGCTCACCCTTTGTGTGGTCATTCGCCGGCCCAGCTTATATACATACGCTTGCACATAAGCAGCTGCACAGTTCGCATATTTGTGCCTTGTTCTTCAGCTAAACAGTTTTGGTGCTCCGATTAGCGTTTGTGAAAAAATGAGAACACAAATAATGTGCAGGCAAACAGGGTGCCCTTTCTTATGCGCAAGGCGACTGCATTGTTCGAGCGAGCCAAGTGTATTGAAAGTGATTTATCTGATACAATTAATAACTCTTGTGCTGTCGACTTAGAAGTGCATCAATTGTTAATTGAACAAACTAAGTCTGCCTTTAATGCCGCGCATAACTCGCTTGAGGAGCTGAATTTCGATGAAATTGGCAGCAAATTGCGTGAAGATTTCGACGAGTTGATTGCCATGGTTGAAGCTCGCGTTCACGTAAATTTGCAGCGATGTCAATCTAACTGCCCGTCCCACTCAACCCTCGTTCGTTATGAGGATTCGCCAAACCAAACCGTGATCTTGGGCAACAGAACGCGCTTGCCCGAGCTCAAATTACCAACGTTTTCCGGTGGCTATACCGAATATTCAGATTTCATAGCGATGTTTGAGTGAGTCGTCGACAAGGATACCGAACTGTCAAATAATGAAAAGTTGCAGCATCTCCGCTCATGTTTGTCTGGCTCCGCGTTGGATTCGGTTCGATCGTTGGAGTTTTCCGGTGCCAATTATCGTGTGGCTGTGGATATTCTAAAGAGAAGATTTAGTAACAAACGTCTTGTTTTCCAGGCACACATCAAAACTGCGTGTGATCTCGGACAAGCTCAAGGTCGCATATGCGGGCTTTGCAGACCTTGGGCAGTTTGAGGTAAATTTCAGGATGCATAATAGTGCACACGCTGCTTCAAAAGTTGGACACTCAGACTCAGACCAAATAGGAGGAGTCCGCAGGCACTGACAAAATCCCGACAGCCGATGAGTTCTTCACATTTCTGGAAAGGCGTAGTCAAAGGCTGGAGAGCGTGCAACATGCCATGTAATCTCATATGACCAATTCTCAGGTGGGCAAATCCAACAATATCACTAACCACAGCAAGAGACTGCTTGTAGCTGAGACTAACCAAGATGGGAGCAGCTTTTGTGATGCATCTGGTCACGGGATCTACACATGTAGTAAATTTAGTAATTTGTCTCCATCCCTTCGGCATAAGGAAGTCAAGAAACTGGAACTTTGTTTCAACTGCCTAAAAAAGCATCATACCCCTCTGCAATTTGCTACCAGAAGCTGAAGTCTCGACACCATTACATACATCGTATGATTTGACCGCTGCCACTTCGACACACTCTCACTCCACTACCTCTCTTGCTGTCCAAGCTGTTCAGTCTGGTGTTGTGCTCTTTGCCACTGCAGTGGTACTGTTAAAGAATAGCTCTGGTTCCTTGGTTCCCTGTAGGGTCTTATTAGACTCAGGCTCGCAGTTGCACATGGTCACATCCCGTTTCGAACAAAGACTTCAGCTAAAGAAAACCAGGTCGTCGACAGTTCTCATGGGCCTCGGAGACACAAGCGTCTCTACTGAAGGATCAGCTGTTACGATTCACATGAAATCACAAAACTCAGATTATTCAGCCACCTTTGATGCTCTTGTGACTCTAACAATTACCGTTAGTCAAGCCTAGCTTCATCATCAATACATCGGACTGGAAAATTCCCTCGAACATAAGGTTGGCTGATCCTGCGTTCAATCAACCACAGCGAGTGGATCTTTTAATTGGAGCGACCCTCCTCTATGAGCTTTTGTGTATTGGGCAAATTGTGCCAGAACTACCTCTTCTGCAAAAAACTCGTCTTGGCTGGATCGTGACCGGTGGGTACGAGGGACTGCGCAGTACCTCGTTGTTAGCTGCTGGCCTCACTCGAAGCTGGTCAGTTGGACGTTCGTCTGGATGAGTTGGTTCGTCGTTTTTGGGAAGTTGAAAGCGTGGCAGAGCCTATAATAAATTCTCCCACTTACCATCCGGCGAGTATTCAGTGCGATTACCTCTGAAGCGGAGTGCAGAGCTTCTAGAAGGGTCTTATGGCCAGGCTTATCGTCGATTTCCCAGTCTTGAGCGAAAATTGAGTCAGAATTTGCATCTAAAGGAGCAGTGCTCGGCATTCATCAAAGAGTTTCTGGATCTGAATCACATGTCGCAAGCTAGTCCAGAGTTGAGTGGCTGCTGTAAATACTTCCTCCCACATCATTGCGTCTTGAAGGAAGATGGCTCAGCGACGACTGATTCGGGGCATTCTCTCAATGATGTACTGATGGCGGGATCCATCATTCAACCTAAGTTCTGATTCGCTTCCGCACATATCCTGTTGCTCTGACAGCTGACATTTGCAAAATGTATCGCTGTGTCCGAGTGACTTCGCCTGATAGTTACTTCCAGTGCATCCTGTGGAGGGACTCGCCTCAGAAGGTCATCGAAGTCTTTCAATTGGATACAGTAACATACGGGACCAAATCAGCCTCATTTCAGTCCGTGCGCGCAATGCACCAGTTAGCTTTTGATGAGCGTGATGCACATCCAGTTGGATCGGATACCATCAAGCAGGAGTTTTGCGTTGACGATTTCATATCCGGAGCCAACTCAGTTGCTGAAGCCAGAGAAAAATTCGTCAGACGGCCGGGATGATATTGTCTCGTGGAAACTGGTGATCCAGTCACCAAGGAGCCCTCGATGGAATAGCCTATTAAGATAGGGATCAGTACTTGAAATTCGATGATGGAAGCGATGTCACCAAGGCCCTTGGTCTTGTATGGGATCCAGCGATCGACCTGTTGCCATTTTCATTTTCTGTTCTAGATTCTACTGTTAAACCCTGCAGGCGCTATATATTGTCGCCCGGTTTTATGATCCGCTTGGACTTTTGGGACCAGTCATAACTAAAGCAAAGATCTTTCTTCAATAGCTTTGTAAAGACAAATTAACTTGGAGGGAGCTATGCAGCAGTTTTCCCAACATTCGCCATGTATCGTTTCCCAGAGTGGTACTCTTCGAAGGAGGTGATGTTGAAATACATAGATTTTGCGATGCCAGTGTGGATGCCTATAGAGCTTGCATCTACGTGGTGGCCAGAAGTCCTCTAGCCACAAGCCGTATCCTTTGCTCCAAGTCTAGAGTTGAGAGAAGTCAAGCGCACAGGTATCGTTGTCAGCCAGTTTTATTGCTGGTGCGATTCGTCTGTTATCCTATCTTGGACAAGAGATGAGCCCTTCAAATTATGTCTCAACATGCAGATTTAACTCTAGGATGCAAGCACACAAACTCATTTGGCTCCATGCAGCGCACATTTGGCTATGTGTACAAATTCATGAAGCGTATCATGGACTCACTGTTGCAGACATTCGTCACGGAACTCGGATTCTTCTTCTTATGGCTGTAAAGAGAGCAAACTTGTGGGATGACATCAAGGAGATTCACTCTCATGGAAGTGTGAAAAAGTCCAGCTCAATCGCATTTCTTGCACCATTTCTGGATGAAGGTGACCTCCTCCGTGTTGATGGCCGGCTTAGCAATACATCTCTGGACTATGATGCGCAACATCCCATTATATTGCCTCGGCGTCATGCAATCACCTTGGCTCTCATCGTTCAGTTTCATGAGAGGAATCTACACACTGGTCCCCGCACGCTTCTAGCCAAAATTCTACTTCAATATTGAGAACAGTCTCTAAAGCAGTCAGCAGATGTGTGAGGTCTTCAGAGCGAGGCCTAGTTTCGTCGAGCCCGTATTCGCGAGTCTTCCAAGGGACCGTCTGGAAGCCGTTCGAGCGTTCACCGTAACTTTAATCGATTATTGCGGACCTTTTTTTCTACAAGTGGGAAGTTCGTACGAGGCCGCTCATCAAGTGCTACGTCAGCGTCTTCATTTGCTTCACCAAATAGGCAATGCACCTAGAGCTAGTCACCTTTGATGAGCTTCGTACTCTTGTTTGCCAAATCCCAGCTATTGTTAACTCACGCCCATTACTCTCGTTTTCAGAGCACCCAGCAGATCCAGATGTCCTCACGCCTGCTGTGTCTGCTGCCCCTTAAGGATTCTGTTGAAAGTCAGGATCCCAACGGGGAGTATGTTGGATTCTGCAGCAGCCGCATCATCAGTATAAGCAAACATTCATGTAAACATAAGAAGAGATCATAATCTTAGTTTAGTGAATCAAGCGCTCTTTCTATTAAAGTACACTCAGCTCCTTCATCCAGTAATGCATATGTGCGCACGCTTTTTGATTTACTATAGAGCGTGATTAGAACATATCGAAACAGTGTCTTACTTGCGGAGCTGCCGTGAAACATAACGGCAGACTCCCTTGCCTTAATCCGGTTGTTTCTAGCTTGGCCCGTGTGCTCGTCTTTACTACCACTCATGGTAGGCATATGTAGCAGCACATGGTGCGTTGACTCGCAACCATCTACATGACATTTCTTCTTTGATTTACACTGTTGTGCCCGATGTCGCATAAAGCAGCAAAAACCTAAACAAGTTCCCACCGCTGATTTGTACCCATGGATCTAAACTCGTCATCTGATAGACGGTGGTTACCGGCGCACTTCGCACATGAAACCCTCTCCTGTTCCTGTTGAGAACGTTGTTGCTGAGAACCCTCAGGGCTGTCCGTGTGCTCGTCTTTACTACCACTCATGGTAGGCATATGTAGCAGCACATGGTGCGTTGACTCGCAACCATCTACATGACATTTCTTCTTTGATTTACACTGTTGTGCCCGATGTCGCATAAAGCAGCAAAAACCTAAACAAGTTCCCACCGCTGATTTGTACCCATGGATCTAAACTCGTCATCTGATAGACTGTGGTTACCGGCGCACTTCGCACATGAAACCCTCTCCTGTCCCTGTTGAGAACGTTGTTGCTGAGAACCCTCAGGGCTGTCTACCGTGTTGTGGACAAAAATGCACTCTCTAGTGGTTTTCGTGGAGCTCTTCTTTTCGTTGTCAGTCCGCACATTTCCACATTAAACAACCAGATATCAAAGGTGGCCAAACTCATTATTTGACATTCGATGCCGGCCCCAGTCCAATTTAATATTCCTGGGCATCTAGCAACAAGCTCGTTTAGCAGCGTGGGATCGTAAAGATATTCGTGCATACCAAAGGCCGCTATCGTTGCGCAGTAGTTTTGGACAGCTAAGGCCAGTCGGATAACAGTGTTCAAGTCGTCCGATTTTATTGCTGTTTATTCTCGTAGCTTTTGCTGCAGCGCAGCATGTACTATTTCAGAGCGGCAATACAACATACGGCACTGTAGCTGGGATCTTAAGTTTCTACGCACCGCATCCAGGGCTTGCCCTCTGAATAATTTCTGAAGTCTGATGAGATTTTCCTCGTTGCTGAATCCACATCTCTCTGTAGATTGCTCATAATTTCTGATAAGGATCAACCATTCTTCTGGTTTGCCTGAAAAATTTGGTAAATCTTTGCTGATAACATGTCGTGTAATGATTTTCGCAGATGTCAGCGATCCATTCCACTGCGTCGCATTATCACAATGCACATTGTCGAATTGCTGCCGTGGCGCGTGCTCAATCGATCTATTGAGCGCTCCCAGACCTGTGTGGCCCATGTACGTGGCAGTACTGGGCTCCGTAGCCTGGTTAAACACCGCCGTATTTGCTTGATATGGCAAACTGGGGTGGACACTCCAATTAGCCGCAATCTGTTTCTGCTTGCAGATCACGTTCTGGTATCCCAAATGGTCGAAGAGTGCTCTCATCTTCTCAGTTCTTTGCTGCGACGGTGTTGAACTTTCCCTTAGGCCAGTAGCTGCTGACGACGTAGACGGACAGCCGCCATCTCGCCACACCAATACTATGAAATCCGCTTTGAGGTAATGGCAGCTTAGTCTGAGTCTAGCTTGTACCACCAGGTTGTGACTTTGCAAGTCGCTTGCTTTGCAGAAATCTCCGCCGTAGCAGAGAATCCCTCAGACACACTCTGCTGCAGAGAATATTTCAGAATGTTGACACCGAGACTCGTACCAGGGCGCGTATTTGACATGGATTTCTAGCGTCGAAAGAAACAACTATTTCTATTGGTTCGTTGTACGCTGTACGATTCGATTCAATTCGAATTCGAATTCAAATACGAACGAAACAATACGCTGAAATCTTTATTATCTTTTAATTATTTAACAACCTATATTTTGAATTATTATGAGACTTACATTCGTGCTCCGCACGCGCTTCTGTTATCTTTAATTTCTGCTCAGCTGCAAGCACAAAACGAAAATGAACCTCGTCGATTGCATGCGATTGTCTTTGTGTGTACAGACTAATTCTAACGGTGCGCTTCCAGATTATGAAGCGCGCGCTGCTTACAACAAAATGCGAGACCCAGTAGGACTTAGTGACAACAGCTATTTTCACTTCGCCCCGTAACACTACTCAATATTCTCTCTCGGATCGCTGTCTGCAAGTGCGCTGCCGTGGCCCTCTAGAGAGTACCGCCATTGGCTCTGCTACCTGTCTCGTCAGCATACGACCAACCGGTTTTAGTTGCTCGCTTTTGAACTTCTGGCAAATTTCGAGGAACATACCCCTCCAGTAGTACCTCAGGGCTAACCTGCCGTTGGCCAGTGGTTGTAGTCGTCCGTCCGGAGTCCCAAATTCCTATATAACTGCTTATTTTGACGGCCATGACGTTGAGCTTCCCGCGACGGTAGTGAACGTCAAACTGGAACTGTTGCAGTTCCTGTGCCCATCGCGTAATCATTCCTGTAGAGCTCTCGATCGAATTGAGCAACTTGAGTGCCAGATAATCCGTTATCAAAGCAAAGCAATTTCCGGATCGACCATACGATTGCCAGACACTCTTTCTCGTTGGAGGAATAGTTCACGTACGCTATCACCCGCTCCTTACCGTCTGCGTCAGCACTGCGCCGAGGCTATACTCTCTCGCGTCAGTCTGCAAGACGAATTTGGCGAAAAATTCTGGACAAGCCAACATAGGGGCAGTCGTCAAGCTATCCTTCAATTGACGCAATGCCTCCTCCTGCTCTTCATCCCAAGCCCATTTCCACCCCTTCTTTAAGAGCGCTGTATACGACTGTACCTTTGCCATGAAGCCATCCCGAGACACTGTCGCAACTGTCCCCCCCAAATAACATGCCCCAGGTAGACCAACCTCTCCCGGAAAAAGCTGCATTTCTTCCTATTCAGCCTGAGATTGGCCGCCCTTTAACCGGCGGAATACCGCCCTCAAGTTCTCTAGTGCTGCTCTTTCGTTGCCCCTATTACCACGATATCGCCTAGGTAGGCGAACGCACGAGGCTCCATCTCCGGCCCTATTACCGTGTCAAAGGCTCGCTGAAAGGTCGCACACGCCGAATGTAAACCATATGGCATCCCCCGCCATTGGAAAAGACCTCTTCCTGGGATTGTTAATGCATTCCCTACTATCAGCTGCCATCGTTGTCTGCCAGTACCCGTACTTCAAATCTAGAGTTGCGAAGAATCGGGCGTGGCGCAGCCGCTCAAGGATGTGATTAATCCTGGGAGTAGGATAAGCATCCGGAATGGAATGCGCATTGTCGCAGTAGTCGAAGCACATGCGCCACTCGCCAGTCTTCTTCTTAACTAAGAAAATTGGGGCGCTGTGCGCAATACGCGACGGCTCGATGGCACCTGCTTGGATTAGCTCATCCACGTGTTCGTCAATCACCCTCTGCATGGCCGGATTCTTCGGATAATACCTTTGCTTCAGCGGCATGTCGTCCTTCATCCGGATCCTGAGCTCCGCGATGTGCGAGACCCCTAGCAGACCCTCGAAGAGTGCTTGTTCCAACTCCAGGAACTCCCTAATTCTGGATCCAGATCCGCTGGCTACTCTGCCCCCTCTGGGCTGGGAGCACCCTGTGTCTCGCCTCTTCCAGGCATCGCTTCGACTTCAGATGGAGCTCCATGATTAGTCCGCTCCGGCTACTGCTCCTGATCCCCTGCATCCATGTGGATCCTAACCATTGCTCCTAGTCCCTACGTTCTCTGGCACATATCCGCCATGCCGCCTCCATGTCCAGCGCAGACCTCTGCAGATCTCTGCCCGATCCCAAGTAAGGCGCTTCCCTCGCTTCCTTTTTCTTGTCCTTTTCCGTCGGTTGCTGAGCAGGCACTCCCGTTCCTTGACGCGTGAGGTTTTCTCTCTGCTTTTCTTTACTCTGCGGCCAAGCAGGTGCTCCCTTTTTCTGACCTGGGAGGCCTTCCCTCAGTTCCCGCTTTGTTTTCTCTCTCATCCGTTGCCGAGCAGATTCTCCCCTTTCATTACCTGGGAGACCTTCATTCGGCTCCTCGCTCGTATACTTTTGCATTCGTTGCCGAGCAGGCACTCCTGACGCGTGAGACCCTCTTTTGGCTTTTCTCTTGTCCCAGGCCCCACCACCGGTGTCGTCATCGTCTAAGACCATCTCTGCCTTGCCGCAGTATATTGTAGTGCCCATTGCACGCAAGAAATCCATCCCTACGATGACGTGGTCTAGCATCGAGGGCATGATGAGCATCAACATACTGATCACCTTCCTCGCCAGGCCGACGTCTAATCTCAATGCCTTCCCTACTTCGAGCGTGGACCCATCTGCCAGACGAATGCGCGCCTGTGCGTCCTCTGCTCTTCCCCGAATCGCCCACTTGCGTACGCAATCTTTACTCATGAAGCTACGAGTGGCTCCGGAATCGATGGTAGCAGACATCGTTCGCCCGCCAATCTCCACCGTAGCGACGATCCGGAGACCCTTCTATCCATAACGGTCGGTCCCGATCCGATGGGAGTAGACCGGAATGGGTTAAGATGTCCCCCCGGGGGTTGTACCGTCCTCGCCCACTCTGCGCTACTTGAACTCATGGCCACCTGACTCCCTGACCTGCTTCCCGAGTATTCCGCCCTCTGCCTCATAACCGTCTCATAATCCACAGCCAGCTGGGTCAGCTGGGACGAGGTGGAGAAATCTTGCCGTCGCACGTAAAGCCTGTATTCGGGGGCGGCGTTTTTGTATATCCGGAGCAACTCCTGTGCCGGCTCATATCTGGCATGATGCATCAAAGCCGCAACTCTATTAGGTACTCGTTAAACTCCTCCCCCACGCGTTGCCTGCGGGACCGGATATCGTCCTCAAGCCTTGCCAAATAACGCGGCGGCAGGAAGAACGCCACTACTCAAGAACCACCTCTAGGTCCTCTAGGAACCCAAGGTGGTCGAACCGGACATCGTATCTCATAACCCACTTCCGGACTTGTTCCGGCACGTTTGCGAGAGACCTTACCTCGGACTGGGAATATGGCCTGGAATTGTAGAGAACACTTTCCGGCTCGGCAGGGGTAAGCCCTACCTCTTCGTCGATCGCTGTTGCTCGGCGGGCTTTATCTCCTGAAGTCATGAGCCACCCGTCCACTCGTGATGGCTAAGCTAGGCTAGCATCTGTGGACGCTCGCGCAATTGTAAGCTACTTAGGTTGGGCCCCGATTTTTGACGCGGCCGTCCACCCACGTCGAATAGGACGGTTTGTTTATCTTACTTTTATCTTTGTCTTTTCCGTATGTTTATTTGTTTACTACCATATACATACGCATATATATAGTATTCTTTTTATTTAGTTATTTTATTATTTCTTTGTCTTAGATTTTTGTCCCTTAAAAAAAAACAAAAAAATAATAATAAACAAAACGCACTTAATGTTCTTTAAATTTTGAACATCCATAAATGCACCCGTTCTCATAGCTTTCGCCAAATTCGTCTGTTCTGTGCTTTGTGTGTATGATTTCGCCCACATTTTTGTTGCCTAAATCGTGCAGGTTTTTATTTTATTGCCTGAAAATGCTCTTGTTAGGGTATTCCCGACTACCTAATACCATAGATTTCTATCTTGCCCATATGATGTATTATTATTTTTTTCTTTATCCTCTCATCATCTTATATTCCCTATTTTTTAAACACTTATTTGGGCACACTTGCGGGGCTTTAATCCGCAAATATGCCACGCCCCTAAACGCACCTATTTCCCTGCTCGGGCGCCACTTGTAAGGTAGCTATAGCCCGGGGTATAGATCTCAGTCTCAGCAGGGTCAAGATATTTGTTAATTTGATAGGACGGTGTGTTAGCGGAGAGGGTGATGGGGGGAGGAAGTGCTTCAAACAAACCATACTTCCTATTACTTTCACAGGGTAGGGAGGCAAGTGCATACACACGGCAGGGATTTCTCATGCGGATGGCGGGCCTGGCCCCGAAGCTCACATACACGGCCGGGATTACTCACGCGGACGGCGGGCTAAGCCTCGATTGATACATACACGGCAGGGATTGCCGTGGATCAAAACTGTGCGGAGGCTGATCCAAGTAGGCACCTCACAGCGCATAAGTCGCCCTAAATATTTGTCATTTTATTTTTATAATCGTCCACATCCATTGCTACTGTTTTGTTACCCTAATCCGACAATAGATTATTAATATTTTTAGTTGCTTCCAAGAATTTACGTGTCTTTTCCACTGTGTCCAGTATTGCTCGATCCCTAGTGTTTTGGTTGTCTTTAGTTTTATGCTCTTTTACTATTAAAGATAATTGCGTTCGCGGTGACTCTTGTGTTTCTTTCTTTTATTGTTTGTACTTACTCTTCACTGTCTGTATTTTTGTTTTGTTTACGAACCAGTCTCTTTGAGTGTTGTTGTCCGCTACGGCAAGGCTCAGTTGATCTCGTAACCTCTGATGTTTCGTTTCTTGTCTTTTCTTAAGTGTTGTTATTTTCTTTTCTTTGATTCACTCGCTCTCAAAGAACGATTTGGCGTCATCTGTGGTCATCAGTTGTTCTGTTTGTTTTTGCTGTTACCATATGTTTTGTTTATTTTTGTAATAGGTTGTGTTTGAGTTTTATAAATAAGTTTAATATTTTGGCTTCATCAAGTTTTTGATAAAGTTAGGTATAAAATTAGATTTCCTACATTAAAACAAAAATTTTAAGCTAGCTTTAAGTTTAGTTAATTTTACCAATGTTAGTTGAAATTTGTTAATTGTTCTTTTGGAATCCTTGTATTTCGTTTTTTTATTTTGCGTAGCTCATGTTGACCGCTGTGCATACGGCGTGCCTTCCGCTGATACTTAGTAATGGTTTTGGCGACTATTCCATATTAATATTTGTTTGCTGGCTCGAGATCCGGGTTTGTTAAGATACATAGTGAAAACAATTTTATTTCATATTTTGCTTCCAATATATTTCGGTTTCACATCGGCAAACCGTCTTCAGGGCACTAACGCTAAGATACCGAAAACAATTAACAATTATAATACATTAAGTTAAAACAATACTTTGAACATTTAACATGCATTAATTTACACGTCTGCTCTTTTTGACGTGAGGATTGAAACTGAGGTTGTTTGGCTCTTTAAAAGGTATCTGAACAAGTGAGCGTAATTTTCTGTGTCTGTCTTGTAGTTTAGTCGTTTGTTTGTTGGTCTGTTAATTATGTGTAGCATTTCCAATGTGTGTTGGGATGCAGTACATTGCATCGCGATTCGCGTTAAACAAAAATTTGGTGTGTGGTTGCTTCTAACACATTATTATATATTATTATTTTGATGTCTAAACTTGAAGTCTGATTTATGTTGAATGACACTTGTTTTTAGTTTGGATTTTGTTGTACTTATGTAAACACTATTGCACTTATTGTTGTTCTACCCGCCACATGGTATTTGGTAAATGACGTTACTTTTGTCGGTCATAGGGATTTTTGACTTTATCTTGTTGAAGAATTTGAAGAAATTGTAGCAGTCTGAGTTCGTGAGGCTTTCTGAAATTCGTGGTACATATATTAGAGTCTTTTTTTTGACAGATTCTGTTGGCTTATTCCTGTCGATTTGTTGTCTTTTTAATAATGTTTTGATCACATTTTGTGGGAAGTCATTTTCCGGCAAGTTTTTTTTAATTTCATGTTCAATTTGTTTGTGCGTATGTGTCCGATATGTTAATCATTCTTTTTATACAGCCTAATGCTGTATTGATAATATTACTCTTTGGGTGGTTTAAATAGAAGTTGAGTATTCGTCCGGACGCTATGGGTTTTTAATACCACTTTATTTTGAGTGTGTTGTCAAATCTGCTTACTAAAAATTCTAAAAATGTAATGTCAAATCTGCTTACTAAAGAGTCTAAAAATGGTATTTTCCCGTCATTTTCTAATTCAATAGTAAATTGAATGTGCTTGTAGAAGGAATTCAATTCTTTTAGACTTTTATGTACCTCTGTTTTGTTCGTTATGGCAAGAACGTCATCTACATAATTGGTCAAAAGTCGTGGTTTTATTATCAATTTCTCAGAAAACAGCACTGTATGAGAAGAAACCACACACCATTTCCCGTCATTTTCTAATTCAATAGTAAATTGAATGTGCTTGTAGAAGGAATTCAATTCTTGTAGACTTTTATGTACCTCTGTTTTGTTCGTTATGGCAAGAACGTCATCTACATAATTGGTCAAAAGTCGTGGTTTTATTATCAATTTCTCAGAAAACAGCACTGTATGAGAAGAAACCACACACCAAATTTTGATGAAACAACAATCTTACAACAAGAACAACACTACAACAAACGACACACATTGGAAATGGTACACATAATTAACACACCAGTTTCAAACTCCACGTCAAAAACCGCAGACGTGTAAAATAATGTGGGTAAAATGTTCAGATTATTGTATTAACTTAATGTATTCTTGTTAATTGTTTTTTGTATCTTGGTGTTAGTGCCCTGAAGACGGTTTGCCGACGTGCAACCGAAATATATTGGAAGCAAACTATGAAATTAAATTGTATTCACTGGGTATCTTAACAACCCGGACCTCGAGCCAGCAAAAAAATATTATAAATTTGGAAAGGTCGCCTAACCATCAGTAAGTATCAACGGAAGGCACGCCATGTGCAGAGCAGCTAACATGAGCTACGCAAAAATAAAAACCAAATTCAAGGATTCCAAAAGAGAAATTAACAAATTCCAACTAACATTGGTAAAATTAACTAAACTTAAAGCTAGCTTAAAATTATTGTTAAATTGTAGGATATCTAATTTAATACCTAACTTCATCAACAACTTGACACAACATTTGTCATTACTGACCACTGACAACAAAACCCACCACATAAATAAAGAATTGACTAGACACACCTATTTTTACTACACCAAATAATTAAACTTATTTATAAAACTCAAACGCAACTTTTTACAAAAACAAACTAATATTACGGAAACAGCAAAAACAAACATAGAACAACTGATGATCACAGATGACGTTGTCTAGCTACGCGGCAAAACCAGCTGGAGCGACCTCGCAACTGTAAGAGCAGAATCTTAATCTTATCCTATAATACTTGCTCTGCGAAGCAACTGCTTAAATTTCGCTCTTAATATTACATATAACATTTTTGAAGTTTTGCTAGGCCTCGATGCTGCACGTCGAGTTAGTTAAGTTCGTTCGCTTCGTGCATTTGTCGTTTAGCGTTTACCGTCCGTTGCAGAATCCAATATAATCACCCCCTTGGAAGCCTGACATTCAACAGAATCCTTAAAGAGCAGCAGACACAACTTGCTTACGGCTTTTCGGATGATTTCACCCGTGGTCTTCAATTCAGCGATGGAGCTGGACTTTTCACATTTCCATGAGAATGAAACTCCTTGATGTCATCCCACAAGTTCGCTCTCTGCGCAACCTGAAGAAGAATCCGAGTGCCGTGATGAATGTGAGCAACAGTGAGTCCATGATGCCCTCTACGCTTCATAAACTTGTACACATAGCCGAATGTGCGCTACATGGAGCCAAATAAGTTGGTGTGCTTGCATCTAAGAGTTAAATCCGCATGTGAAGACTTAAGGATTAGTACACTTTTCCTCAATTCAATGGTTGGGTTTTCAGGCAGACAGGACGCCGGCCAATTTAGGCCACCATCCAGTAGATAGGATGGGCCATGAAACCAGAGCTCCGATTGGGCTAGGACGTCGGGAACTGTGGCTCTAGAAAGAATGTCAGCTAGATTTCTGTCCGTCGGAACATATCGCCACTCCATACTGGCAGCGAGTTCTTGTATGGCAGCCACAGGATTTGCCACGAAAACATAAAATTTGAAGGGCTCATCTTTTATCCAGGATAGGACAACAGACGAATCGCACCAGCAATAAAACTGGCTGACAAAGATGCCTGTGTGCTTGACTTCATGCATCAGATTAGCCAGCAGCTTCGCTCCACATAATTCCAGATTTGGGACAGTCAATGTTTTTAATAGCAACTCGAGACTTGGAGCAAAGGATACGGCTTGTGGCTAGAGGACTTCTGGCCACCACGTAGATGCAGGCTCAAAGGGCCTCCACACTGGCATCGCAAAATCCATGGATTTTAACATCAGCTCCTTTGAAGAGCACCACTCTAGGAAACGATTAATGCCGAATGTGGCGAAAACTACTGAATTGCTCCCTCCAGGTCGTATCTCGTGCAAACGGCAAGCCTTCATCCCAAGTTAATTTGTCCTTACAAAGCTGTTGAAGAAAGATCTTTGCTTTAGTTATGACTGGTCCCAAAAGTACAAGCGGATCATAAAACCGGGCAAAAAAAGACAGAACTGAAACCTGCAGGGATTGGCAGTGAATCAAGAACAGAAAATAAAAATAAAAACTGGTCGATCGCTGGATTCCATAAGAGACCAAGGACCTTGGTGACATCGCTTCCATCGTCGAACTTCAAGTACTGTTCCCTATCTTAATAGGCTATTCCATCGAGGAGTTTTTGATAACTGGAACACCACTTACGAAGCTTAAAGTTTCCAAGAGACAATATCCCGAGCATCTGACGAATTTTCTCTCTGGCTTCAGCAACTGAATTGGCTTCGGAAATGAAATCGTCGACGTAAAACTCCTGCTTGATGGTATCCGATCTAATTGGAAATGCATCACGCTCATCAATGGCTAAGTGATGCATTGCGCACACGGACTGAAATGATGCTGAGCCATCAAACACAAAGCGCAACTTGGTTGTGGTACTGTCTTCCTTGAAAACGCAATGATGTGGGAGGAAGTATTGCAATAGCCAGAAATTCGTTGATGAATGCCGAGTAGTGCTCCTTCAGATGCGAATGCCGACCCAGTTTTCGCTCAAGACTTAGAAATCGACGATACGCCTGGTAATAAGACTCTCCTAGCGACTCTGCTTTCCCCTTCAAAGGCAATCGCACTGAGTATTCGCCGGATGGTAAGCGGAAGAAGTTTTTGGCAAAGTGCTGCTCACATTCCAACTATTCCTAGCTGGCCTTTACCACTTGCTATTCCAAGCTCTCAACTTCCCAAAACGCCGAACCATGTCATCCAGACGAACGTCCAACTGACCAGCTTCGCTATCAGGAGTGAGCTAGCAGCCATTAACAGCGGGTCTCTTAAAGCCCCTGGTCACGACCCAGCCAAGGCGAGTCCAATCAAAAGATCGGCCCGCTGTGATTTGTTGAACGATCAGCCATTATGTTCTAGGGGATTTTCCAATCCGAAATATCGATGTTGAAGGTAGGTGTGACTGTCGATTATCGTTTGAGCCACAAGAGCATCAAAGAAGGCTGAATATTCTGAGGATGGTGACTTCATATGAATCCTAACAGCCGACGCTTATGTCTCCGAGACCCGTGACGACTGTCGACGACCTGGTTTTCCTTAACTGAAGTATCTGTGCGAAACGGGATGTGACCATGTGCAACTGAGAGGCTAAATCTAATAAGGCCCTACAGGGAACCAAGGAACCAGAACTATTTTTTACCATTACCACTGCACTGGCCAAGAGCACAACACCAGACTGAAGACCTTGGACAGCAAGAGAGGTAATGGAGTAAGAGTTTGTCAAAGTGGCGGTGTCGACGCTTCAGCTTCTGGTGAAGTAGCAAAATGCAGCAGGGTACGATGCTTTCCTCCACAAGTACGACAATGACTACTACTGCAAGACGAGTTTGATGTCCTTTCCTTAGGCAGTTATAACAAAGGGCCAGTTTTTTAACATCTTTATGCCGAAGAGATGGAGATAAATTTCCGAATTTACTACATGTGTAGATCGCGTGACCATATGCATCACAAAAAAAGGAGCTATTTTGGTTAGTCTTGTCTACAAGCACTCTTTTGCTGGGGATAGTATTATGGTTTGATTTGCCCACCTGAGTGTTGGTCATATGGAATGACTTGGCATGTTGCACGCTCTCCAGCTTTTGACAACGCCTTTCCAAAAATGCAATTCCTGTGGTCTCCTTCCACTTGGTCTGAGTCTGGGTGTCTAGTTTTTGAAGCACCGTCTGCACTATTATGCATCCTAAATTTGCTCCAAACTTTCCAAAGTCTGCAACGCACGCATATGCGAATTGACCTTGTCCGAGAACTCACGCAGTTTTGAAGCCGACTCCGAATCTACCCTCTTGAGTCCTCATTGATGTGTGCCTGGCATACAAAACGTTTTGTTACTAAATCCTTCTATTTAGAATATCCAGAGCCACACGATAATTGGCACCGGAAAACTTTCAATGATTGAATCGAATCCAACACAGGGCCAGACAAACATGAGCGGCGATGCTGCAACTCTTCAATATTCGACAGCTTTCCTTGTCGACGACTAACTCAAACATCGCCATGAAATCCGAATATTCGATATAGCCACCGGAAAACGTTGGTAATTTGAACTCGGGCAAGCGCGTATATAAGTTGACACGGCGAATGACCGCACAAAAGGGAGAGCGCGAAAGTCAACTAGCGGCGTCTATGTATATGCGAAATTTGCGAGCTGTAAATTGTCAGCTCACACTGGCGTTTTGCAATTGCCTAATTATAACAATTTACGATAAATATGTTGCACTTGAATAGCAATCTCGCCGGAGCCTCCAAAGTTGCTAATGTTTTTTAGCAACTGTTTTGAAACTTTAGCCAAAAAATAAAGGCAATTTTGGCCAATCACAACAACCATTATAATTCGGTTATATTTATCGAATTTATATAAATTGTAAGATTATTTGGCTGTGGTTCAGAAAAAGGTTCTTCGCTTCGCCTCGATTAACAACGAACAAGTGGGTAAAGGAAGAAGATATTCATTCTTATAGCAGCTGTGACAAGTGCAAGCGAGGCTTGCCAACCTTGTTTACAACGAACAGCTGTTTCACTAAACTAAGATTACAACCACTTTTTATATTTACGTGAATATTGGGTTATGCTGATTTGATGCGGCTGATGCAGAATCCAATACCATTATAAGAATCTTTTCCAAGTTGGATATGAAGCGCTTAAGTGAATTCGGATTACCTTCGAAGGTTGGTAGGAACTTCTTAGTGTCGTAGTGTTCTTCGGTTCCGTTGCTAGTCATATTTATCGATGTTTGATTATTATTGTTCGTTAAATATGTTGCGTAGTCTGTGATTTGTGTTGTGTTAAGTGTGTTTTTTGCTACCTTCCTAGTTTTCCTCCTAGTGATTGTGCTGACTGTGAAGGTTTTGGTAAGGTTTTAATTGTAGTGTGTGGGGTTTATACAATATTTGTAAGTGCTTGGGTTATTGAAAAATAATAATGTTGGTAAATTACCAATTATTTGCTTGAAGATTTATTTTAAATTATTTATTTATTTTTTTATTAATGGTCGAGAAAACGAGTGTCTTCCTAATTATTCAATACATAATACATACTTTATGAAAATTAAATGCTAAATGCTAGTTAGAAAATACAGTTTTCTAATAGCATCACCAACCGACCGATGGAGGTGTTTTAATTGCCAGTCCGGCCAGCTGTGCCCCTTTCTACAGAAAATTTCGTCAGTAGCTCTATTAGAGCCTACTGCTAAGAAGAAGGGTGTTAGTAGAGAAAAAAGTGTTATTAAGTAAAATTACAAATAATCGTAATTTACTGTATTATTTAAGAAAATACAATAAATATTAAAAAAGAAAGTAAGTTGTTAACAAAGTAATGTATGTTAGAAATATAGAGTGTTAAGTAGATAGGATAAAGAGATAGTAATGGGAAATCACCGACCCGGTGGTGGAAAATGTATAGCCTTTCCGGCAAGCTATTCCCCTGCTCATAGTTGAAAATGGACGTTGAATTCCTGAAGAAATCCTCAAATCATCGATTTTACTAAGGGTAGAGAAAGTTCGATAGAGAGACCGTGATGCAAACTATTGTAATTTTTACATAACACGCAAAAAGGATTGTGCATAGCGTAGACTGAGGGAAGACAGCTCCAAGAATTGTCTTACGGTTGGTTAACGACGGTAGATTAAGAAGAGGCAGCCTGCTGGAGTAGGATGGCAACCCAAGATTAGGGTCCCAATTTAATCCTCGTAAGATGCAAAAGCAGTATTCAAGGAGAGGGAGAACAAGAGAGATGTACACAAATTTCGTTATAAAAAACTCTTTAGACCAACTTTTAACGAATCCAAGTACACCTTTAGCCTCATTAACGATGGTATTTATAGATCCTTAACTGTTAGTATACTTTGCAATGGAGTATTGTCAATTGTATAACTATTAAGATAAGGTGTAGTACGATTAAAGGTCGTAGACATACAGTTTGAACAATTTAGATGCAATTAATTGGCCGAACACCAAAGTTGCTTATGGTTCAAATCAGCTCGTAGACGAGAATGATGTAGAGGAGTAGTGTATGATAGAATAAGTTTAATATCGTCCGTAAACATAAGTACCCGGTTAAGTGACATAACCAAAGGGAGATCATTTATAAAAAGAGTAAAGAGTAAAGGTCGAAGATGACTACCTTGAGGAACACCAGAAGTAACGTAAACCTGTTTTGAGGTGGTCAGCCTAAGCATTACTCTTTGGGTCCTATCTTTTAAATAGGAAGAAATACAATGCAAAAGAGACTGCTGAAAATCTACAGCGTCAAGTTTAAAGAGTAATAAAGAATGGTGCACTGATTCAAACGCCTTTCTGAAGTCAATGTAAATGATATCAGTTTGCATTTTAGAAAGGAAAGCATCATTTACCAAGGAAGTCAATTCTAGCAGATTGATCGTAGTTCACCGATTCTTTACAAATCCATGTTGAACAGGGGGGACAATTGATTTGCAGAAATGTTGCAAATTCGAAGTGTTTATTTTTTCAAACAATTTAGGGATAGCATATCAGACTTTCCACCTTAGTTGTGCAGAGGAATGATATAAGATTCTTTCCAAAGAGTTAGAAAGACAGAATATTCATGGAATAGATTAAAAAGCTTTAGTAATAGACGAAGAAGGGAAGAACTCTACTCCTTGAGTAGGAGACTGGAAATGTCAGGCCCAGGAGAGTAAAAAGATTTTATAGAATTTATAGCCGAAAAGGAGAGAGGAATGGGAAATAATAGGAGCAAGTATAGAACCGGATGAAGTAATATTGTAATGTTAAGAATTATTATTAGGACAGACGGAAGAGTAAGTCGATTGAAAAAAGTTAGCAAAGAGGTTAGCAGAATCGGAATCATTGCTAGCTTTATCTGCCCAGCAGAAAATGAAGATGGCAAACTTGAAGATTTACGCTTCAAGTTAACCAAGTTATAAAACTTTCTTGGATTTTAGGCAAATTGCCTTATGCAACAAGAAAGATAGTTCTCATAGCACTGCGAATTAAGAAGAGAGAAGTTGGACTTGGCTATGGAATATTTAGCTTAGTCAATACTCAAACCAGACGTATTAAATTTTTAAAATATCAAGACTTAATATTTTGTAATATTAAGTAACAAGGTAGTCGTTAACAAATACCAGATAAAGAGTTCTATTCAAATGAATAGAAATTAAATTTATTTGAAACAAGGAATCTATAAAGTCATGCTGTGCTGAGGGTGCTAGATAATTTCCAAGAGTGAATAATGATCACGAGATGTTCGGTAAATTAAAATCACCTAACACTATAATTAGGTCATTATCACGTACGTGTGAGGAAACTTCTTTAATACAAGTAAAACGTTTCATATAAACTTAAAAATCAGAAGAAGGTCGAACAAAGGAGCATATAATATAGATATTCCACCACCTTGAGTCGGCTAATCATTTCTATGAAAAATAAAATTGTTCGAAAAACCTCAAAATCAGATTTGGTTGAATTTAACCATGTTTCTGAAAATGCAATCATATCCGAATCGAAAGAAATGCTAGCCAAAAAAAGATTTTTAAATTTGGAAATGAGACCTCTGACATTCTGATAAAGAATAGGGACTTGGTCGGAAGACGAAGTTAGTTTTCTGGGGCAGAAACGGAACCCTGTATTAAAGGGACTGGAAGGGGGACAGGCTGGTTTCTCTTTTTTGGCTTTGGGGGAGTGGAGAAATTAAATCTGGTAATTGACACGCTATCAGAAGATTTGCTAGCAATATAGGATACCAATGACTCAGAAGTGGTGCCTACGAGGGGCAACGACAGTTATAGAAGGAACTGATGGGGCTGCAGGTAATACCGCAGTTGGTGAGGCTAAAGAGGCACCATGATTGCTTTTAACAATCTGGACTAGATTGCGCGAAGGTCTACGGGGGCAGTTTCAACTGCAGGGCCTGCAATGACTACTCCAGGGGATACAACAGGGGATACAACAGGGGATAGAGCAGGGGTAATATTTGAAGAATCGCTCGGAGAAGGCGATAATGACAACATTAGAGATAAATCTAAGTTGCTAGGTACGGACAAAAGAGTCGCAAGTGTTTGGATAGACGGAGAGGGAAACTGCAAAAAAATGTTTGAATCAGAGGTTTCCGCTCTTGATAGTCTTGCGGGGAGAATCTTTAGGCCGAATAAAACACTTACGCTTATTAAACCGTTGACATGCATTTTCCTTACAAAAGCGGTGAACTTTGCGAAGGCGAGTCAAATAAGTTCTGATAAAGATCTTAGAAAATTAGTTTGAAATTTTACAAGGTAAGTTAAGTTTTTCGCCAAATTTCCACAGTTTCGGGTGGATTTGACAAATCAGTGAAACACGTACTCGTTAAGTTTTTATGTTGAGCTTTGACAAGAAGTTTGATGCAAATCGGACAAAGCTTAAGATTTGAATCGCATTTCTACCGAGAAAGCTTAGATTCTGCGAAAGGTCTGAAACACGTCACATAATATTTTTCGTATAGATCATTGGAAATAAACTTGAGCGCGAAACGTCATCCACCAAATCTTTGACCCCCATTTTCACCAAGGAGGGATCGATTTTAAAAAAGTGTGAGAAACCCCTGAAATGAATTTGAACAAAGGTCTTTGAAAATAAGTTCAATCGGTCGGTAAACAAAAGAGCAATACTAATGTTTTTCGGGATTTTGCTACACTTGCGGGTGACGTGCACCTACATCACAGTGAAAATTTCAGATTCCTAGATCTTACAGTATAGGCTGTGCGTTGATCACCAATCAGTTAGTCAGTCAGTATAGACAAACAGTTTTTTATATAGAAATTAGTATACAATGTAGTATACAATATGTGACTTTATATTTCTCTGCTGATATCAATCACCAACCAAGAAAAAGGTTGAGAGTCAACTTCAAACAGGTATCGACATCCAAAAATGCAGCCCTCTGAGTGATTTTGTAACTTAATCATTTTAGCTGTTATGATGCAGGACATGAGTCCGAAGAAGTGGCGTTGAAGCAATTCCAAGTAGCTTGACAAGGAACGTGGGCATAGTTAATAAAGTCTCCATGGTGGTTTAATCGATGGTGACTATTCGAAGGGATTGTGGGAGTTCGAATCGAATTGTCGAATTATAACAAAACCGATCAGCACGAAGCTCAAAAATTTCGAGTCTTTTAAAGCCACCAATTTTCATAAATAATTATATAGACTCATACAAAATGCAAATTCAGCTGCTATTAATTTATTAATCAAAGACATAAGTGAGAAAATCTTATTTCAAAATATATTAAATTAAGATATAGAATGCATAAGGAATAAAACATTTTATTTATCCACACAAACTTTCATCCTCGCTCATCCAGCTTGATGATACCCCTCCCCAACACCCCAGAATATACACTTGTGATTTTGCGCACGTAAACATTAACAAACATAACAAACATGATAACATCCAACATGCACACATACACAAAAAATGAAACATAAGCAAAGTAATGCCATTAACAGTTTTGGGATTTGTTTCATTCTTAAAACTCATGTAAATATACAGGCACAAAGTTTAAATTTAGTATTTGAATTATAGCAAGTAAACACAATCGGCATGAGGTATGTATTTTTATTTATAGTTCTGCGGCTCTCTTCTGTTTGAGCGTTTTATCACAAATTAAAAAATACTCAATCCAATGTTGTTGGTGACCTGGTGGCGGGCTCATAGTTCGAATCGATGAAGCATAATCTATAAAGCTGCGAGCTACGAGCTGGGCTTTTATTTATGATCATCTATCTTGCAGTTGAAGTACTGTATATTCGTGTTAGACAATGAAGGTGCTAAGCTTTTTATATAAAAACTTAATTCTGGTGTATTCGATTAGTAGATGACCAATGTTTACGGACTCTTGTTAAATGCCTATGGGGTGTACATTTAGTACAGACTTCAACTCAATATGGTCAAAAAACGTAGAATTTATTCTGTTAGATCTAGCAAGTGAGATTGTGAGCATTACATTTTGAATTTCGGATATTAGGAATCTGTTTGTGGCTAAAAATAATACATTATCGCAAGTCGTTTATTATCCGAAGTGCTTATTTATTATATATATTATATATAATATTTTTTTTTGGAATGGCGAACCAACCGTTATATGAACTGGTCCTTGTAGCCTTTTATAAGAACAGACATTCGTATGTCTGCTTAAGCAGTTTCCTCATTTTGTCCTACATGAAATACCAAGTTCTGCCTTTTCGGGTTTGTACTTTCCAACTATGCCTGCTAACTCTTTTCGATTTTACATCTGATCGCTTCTCTGAATTCATCGGTAAATGTGTGTATTATCTCGATCGTTTTCTTGGCCGACACGGAGTGCAGTGATCGGTACAAAAAGTAAATCGGTCATCGAAAGTGTCGTCTTCTGAAAGTTAGGACATCGTAATAGCTACAACTAGAGCTTGGTTTATAATTTTAGAAAATAATAATTGTTTGATTTTATCTACCTCCCTTAGTTCGTTTTTGGCGGTTATGTGTGTTACCATATTTTTACAGTAGCAACATTTATTCGATGGGAAACTTTTTACTACATCATGTTGGATGCTTGCCAGCATGGCAGATACTAATGAAGTGAGTTGATAGCATTCGGGCTGACTAGCGCTTTGATTCCTATTTCATTCCCAATTGTGAAATGGATCATGCGTTGTTCTTTCTCTCCGGAAGGTATAAGCCGTACTTTCCCTAAAATTTGGTTCTTAAAACAATTTAAAGTTATACTAGTTAATGATAGTTCACTATTAGTTTCAGCTCTGTTATCTTATATAGAGGTACTAGCGGGTATAGCCCGACCTTGCCGTGGCACGAGTAAAGTAAATGTTCTCAAAAAGCTTTAAAAATGATTTTGAAACTGATCAGATGTTCAACAAACAACATACAAACGATTTCCGCCAATTTACCACTGTTGCGGGTGGAATTTCCCAAATCGTCTAAACACGTTTTCATTAAATGCTTATGCAGAGCTCTGAAAATAATTTTGAAGCAAATCGAAAAAAAATTTAAACTTCAATAAAAAAATCTTTAAATTGCACTGTCCACCGAAGAAGTTTGGACTTTGCGAAACATGTGAAACTCCTCTCAAATTAATTTTCATATGGGTCTTCAAAAATGATTTTGAGGGCGAAACGTCACCCCAAAATTTTTGACCAAAATTGTTGAACTTTTTCACCAAGGATGAATAAGAGCAAATATCTTTGAAAATGAGTTTGAGGCCGATCGGTAAACAAAAAAGTTGCATACAAACGCCATTTTTTCACACTTGCGGTTGTAATTTGCCGTCTTAACGTGCACCTACATATCATAAGGTAACTACAGTGAAAATTTCAGCTTCCTAGCATTTACGGTATGGGCTGTGCGTTGATCACCAATCAGTTAGTTAGTCAGTCAGTCAGGACAAACAGTTTTGTATATAGAAGATATCAATTTCGTATGGCCCGGGTGACCATGTTCGGCATTGTTATTTTTTCCTTGTATGTCAAGTAGCTCATTTGCATCTTGTTATACTCGTTTTCTTGAGTTCTCTCCTTAATGGCCTTGGTGTATGTGGCTGCAAACATACTTCGTTGGATACTCTCCTAACTAAAGCCAATGTGGATGCCAGGTCATTCGTCTGAGACGGAAATACAATCGTTTTAATAGAATTTTTAGGTTCTGGGCCTAAGCTTGCAATGCACCAGCTCTAACCTCTTCATTAAGCAGCGCAGGAGTCATAAAGGTTTCTTGTCGGCGTACATGAAGTCCATTTTGTTTATAACAGCATAAAAGTTGAGTACCGTGTTCTGCGATACCAGCAATGGTCTTGCTGAATCCTTAATTTTGTATCTTATAATAATGATAATGTGTGCTGCTGCCTTAAAAATTTTTAATATGCCTCCGCTTGGTGTGTTTCTAAACGCAAATTGTTCATTTGCTCCTTTACTATATTGAGTTCAGAATTTAATATTTCCTTTAGCCTTGCCTCTTGTTGGATCAAGGATTGGTTGATAGTGCCAACTGTTAAAGAGTGTAATTGACTAACGTTTATGTCTGTTGTCATTCGGTCGTGTGTCAAGTAACTATTTCCTGGAATTTTGTCCAACCCATCGTCACTATTGTATTCTATTTTAACTTTTCCATATTGACCTGAGCAGCTCTTAAGTGCTTTCTAAGACAAGTTATCTAATTAGCCCTTCACATACATGTTTTGTTGTATTATTTACGTGTATACACAATCGACAAATGGCATCAATTTTGTATTTATTGTTTTTATTAGGGCATTAGGTATGAATTTCGAATAAATTATTCTGAAGCGCTCGTCAGTGTAAGCGATTTATTACAATTAAAAAATAATTAAAAACTCACTTGTTTAATTAATTAATTTAATTGTTTATGTACAACTTGTATTCTCTATTTTTCAGTGCTTACACTAAACAAGCCATTTAATATTTTTGCGAGGGGCTATATTGCTGCACCTTCCATTAGGTTGTAGGTTCCTCTTTCGGTTAGGCAGCAATTATCTAGCTTGCATAAATCGATTTTCGACTTCACATGTATAATTAGCTGGCTTTGTGGCTCAGCAATGAAATAATAAATCAACGGCTAGTACCGGAGCAATGTTTATTTATAGGTCGAGTGTCGACCTATTCGTTCAGATCTGAAACTAAAGCCACCAGTGAGCTGAGTCATAAGCATAAACATAAAAGCATACAAAGGTGTAGCCGGCAAGCCGACTCACCATAAGCGATAAAGCTGACCTTGAAACACATACAAAAATCAGGCTACCGCCGCTGACCGTTGCAATCAGAACTTTGAATTGAATCATTCGCTGTCAGTACCATAAATGCAATTTTTAGAGTTACTATATTATAGTGCATTATGCCGACTTATTGCATACACGCTGACCATGCATCCCACGGGCAATGCCCGGGAGCACTATGTACAAGAAGTACATACCCATCGGACCAACATGCGAGCCTTTAGCGAGAGTCTCGCAAAATGCTCACAAATGAGCTCGTATGTGAGCAAAAAACGAGTGGGATACATTTTTATCGCAAAACACTCGCACACGAGCGTGGCAGTGAGATCTTTGCGATAAAAATGCGTGCACAGTAGAGAGAATAGTGTGTTGTTTTTGTTTCAAATATTAATCGTGCTCAGAGAGTGCAACATCGTCAAGAGAGAGAGAGTAAAAATGACGCGGCATTCGGATGCTGTGTTGTTTTTGTTGTTGTTTCCTACTCAGCCCGAAAAATATGTTTTTTTGGGGGTTGAAAAATTCCTTTGTTCTCTTTTCTATTCTCCGCCGAAGCGAGCAAACACGTGGTTAAGTGAACAGTGAAAATTGGATTTCTGTAGGGAGGTAAGTAATTAACAACTGTTTATTAATAACTAAACTATTCCCTATAGCCCCGAAAGTGCTGAAAAGACGTACGATAAACTCATTAGGAGCTCCTGGCGCCAAATAATAGCGGTTGATGTTGCAAGACAATGCTCCTGGCGTGGGACGGAGAAAAAAAATGAAAATTAACATACATATATAATTTTTTTCTTTCATTAATAGTTTTAAATTAATCTAATTTATTTATGTACGGGTATTTTTGGCCTTGCCCGTGGCACGTATGTTATAAAATCAATGTTCTCAAACAAATTTGAAATGATTTTGAAACTGATCGGACGGTAAACAAATAACTTTCAAACAAACGTTTTCCGCCAATTTACCACTGTTGCGAGTGGAATTTCAAAAATCGCTGTAACACTTATTCATTACATTCTGCGAAAAGTGTGAAACACGTATCAAATGATTATAGATATGGAAATGAATTTGAGCGCGAAACGTCACCCACCAAATCTTTGACCTCCATTTCCACCAAGGAATGGATTTTCCTAAAGTGTGAAAATAAGTTTGAGGCCGATCGGATGGTAAACAAAAAAGTTACATACAAACGTTTTTCGCGATTTTTCCACACTTGCGGGTGGAATTTCCCGAAACCCCGTCTTAACGTGCACCTACATCACATAAGGTAACTACAGTCAAAATTTCAGCTTCCTAGCTCTTACGGTTTGGGCTGTGCGTTGATCACCAATCAGTCAGTCAGTCAGGACAAACAGTTATGATATAGGGATTAACTTTTACTATAATTATAAGGTTGCCAAAGAAATGAGTTTAAAATTTAAATCAAATAAAATGTTATTTATTTATTAAACAAAATTTAAATTGAAAATTAATATTAAAAAAAAAAACACCAACCAACATTTTTATGGGAACAAAATGGGCATTAAACAAAAAAAAAATCGCAAAACCATATTTCATGGGAGCCGTTTGCATATGTTTTAAGAGATTTTTTTTAATATTGCTACCAGCTTGAAAAAAAAATATTTTTTTGAATCAAAAACGTATCACAGAAAATATTTTATAGGACTCGTTAGAAATATCAGAAAAGGTTTGCAAAACATATCACAAAAGGCTCGCTAGCCGTATTTCATGCGACAATCGTAAATGAAACTTTGACTGCCACAAACTGAACGACATATGATTCATATTGCTATCGTTTCCCGATGCGATTGCGAGAGTTTTGTCGGGTAAAGTCTCGCATTTCACCAGTCTGCGATATCATTTGCGACAGTTTGGCCCGCTGGGTAGCTGCACGCGCACTAATACTTATAATACTTAGACCCGACAAAACTACCTTCCGGAAAAGACCATTTGGCGGCTGCTGCAAATTTCGCTGCAAATAACTCCGCAAATGTCGCATTGTTGGATATCGGCTGCGCCATGTGCGGAGCCTCAAACTACCCGTAAATATGATGCGACCTGCGACGTGGCTACCAACCGAGGCGGCTTTGAAGATTTTGCACGATTGTTGCGAAAGTTGAGATTAGAAAATGTACCATACGGTTGCTCACAGAAGTTCACGAGCGGGGATGTTCATTTAAAAGACTTCAACTTTTATTGAACTTAACCTAAATATTATAATTATTAATCTGACCTACACAGAGCAAACGTCCGGTGACTCGGACTGACGCTCACAGACTTCAACATGTGTTGAAAATTCCGCTGTTACTAAGCTAGCAATTTCAAAGCTCAATAGATTTATAAAATACAAGAAAGAAAGATAGCTTAAAGTAACAGGACTTAAAGCTCGACCGCTTGAGAGAGCCACTAAATTCATCTCAGCTCAACCGTGATAGCGCATTGAGTGATAAGACATTGCTCAATGCGACTGCTCTATACACACATGCGTTTTCGTTACTCGCTCTTTTCATGCGTTCTCTTATAATATACGCTCTTTGGCCGGCGCGATTGCTCTTGTTGGTTAGCTGTAGCCCAGTCAATCTTCCCCCTTTGATGATTGCAGCATTCATTCATTTACGTCCACGTATCTTAACCTAAACTGAAAATAGAAGAGTACTGTTACTGTTGTTACTGACCGTTTGATAACACCACTGTTTGTTTTAAGAGTCAGAACTCTAACTAATCCAGCTGAACCAGCATGAGTGCTTGTAATTCGACCCACAGGCCACCGATGTGAGGAAAGCGTTCAAACTTTATTAACACCATGCATCCACTATCTAAGTTTCTCTTCTTCTGCAACCATTTTGGTCTTCTCTGCAACCTTGTCAAATATTACGAATTCCTCCTTTTCCAAAATTGCTGTCAATAGTATTGACAGTTTCTCCACCGGTGCAGTAAACTCAATTCAGATACTTCAGGTGTAGGAGGCCACAAGAGCGCATTACCAGTGAGAAAGTGACCGGGGGTTAACACCATCAAATCGTACAAATCGACCATTCGAAATAGGACATAGAGGCCTTGATTCAAGACAAGACTCAATTTTCAAACACTGTCACAATTTCATCAAAGGTTAACACTCGATCATGGACTCACGTCCGGCTTAACATAATCCAGCGAAGTGTGGAGCTGATTTTATTCAACAATTTTGGCGCGATCGATGTTAAAATGTACGAATAGTATGCCTCCCTGTCAGCTTGTAGTTTTTTGTGGGCTCCAACAAAGTTTGTACCACAGTCACTATAAATATCTGTACATAGACCACGTCTGCGTATGAAACGATGTAACGCTCCTAAAAACGCATCTAATGTTAAATTTCAAACTGGCTCTAAGTGTATGGCCATGGTCACCAAACATATAAACACGGCAACGTATCAATTTTGTACTACACGTCCCCTTCCCTTTGATGGCTTGAAAACTGCGTTGCGCACATTCGAGCCGTAAGACGCGCTCCTCTAAATCAAAATATGGGTATACTGTTATATCTTGGGACCGGCTTGCTAGAAGACAGTGCTTTCCATTCCATTTTAATGCAGTCCTTCTGCACCATTCTTAAAACTTTTCTGAGGCTTTCCTCTAATTCATCTGTTGATACCTCAGTTCGCATACGCTCAGACTGTATTATGCGACAGTTTCGAATAAACCGTTTAACATATGCCATAACATGACGAAGTCGTGTATACGATTAATATTGATACTCAATACTCACATGTGGAAGTGACTGTTGATCAATGTTATTGCAAGGCCAATCTTCTTCCGGCCCTTGTAACTACTTCGGTCCATGCCACCCCAGTTCACATGACGTTAATTCAGAAACGCTAATTCCCCGACTAAGAAGTTTATATTAATTCGCAAATTCTGTTTTAAATACTGATAAATTTTTGCATCTTCAAGAGCAGCACACAACTCAGCTCTGGGTATGGTTAATTGTGGCTTAACAGGCGAGACCTTACATTTTGATAGCAGCAACTCCGTAGAAAATGCGTGATTCTCGGTTGGAACCCGTATGATGCCGCGATGATGCATCACAAAAGATGTGTAGTTCTGCTGCTGCGTTATATAATCCCAATGTAACGGCTGCTGACACTATGTCATTCCAGCCAATCTTGTCCTTCCTTCCTGACCGCTGCATCAGTATTTTTCCGGATACAACAACATCCCACGTTGGTTGATCTTTCCAGACACAATATAGCCAAAATTCGTGTTATGTGCTAGAGGTGAACCTGTTGGTCCTCGGTGTGCTGAACCTAACATCAGCTCATCGTAAATATCGCTCCCGAGGAACATGTCGACACCTTGTGGAATAAAATTATTAGGATCGGGTAAACGCAAATCCTTAAGATTTGGCCACTTCGTGGTAGATATTCTTCTGTAGGCATTCTTTGACTCAGCTTTTGTAGGACATACGCAAATATCTTATGCTTTAGCTATGGATCATATAGGGATCCAAATTTTAACTCAATTCCTCTAAACGCGTTATTCTTTTATTCGCTAAACCGTTGATTTTTTTCCTTGTCTGTCCTAGTTGTTGGGCTGCACTCTTTGAAATGAACGATGCTTGGGATCCCTGATGCAAGAAAGCTCGAAACTTTAGGGGTAACTGCCAGCATATCTGGCGGCGCAGCCAGTTAGCTATGTTAATACTTTTATGAAAAAGTCAATTAAATCAATAAATGTTCTTGAACAAAATCAAACGTGTACGCGTTACATACATGGCAACCGTGACAGTTGTTCAGTCAGACATAAAGTATATGTGCATAAATTAAATAAGTGCGTTCACAAATTATAACAAAAAAATATCAGCGATAGAAAGGAAGTGTGTGTCATCAACATTGCAACAAAAACAATAAGTAGATGAAAAATCCATTGTCATATAAAAATGTACCTAGATACAAAAACAAAAAGTTAACCTTAAAGAAAAAAAAATATATAAAGAAAATAATAAAAGGAAAACAATTAAGATTCTTTTTAAGAAGAAAGAAAATCAAACACAAGAGTTGTAAACAAAAAGCATCAAATTTAATAATAATAAAACAAAAACAAAATTCTTTTGAACTGAACTGATATGAACTGTTCGATCACCAGCACAAGCACCGCCTGAGCCCAAAGGCCCGGGACATCAACAGCAGCAAATGAAATTGACCTGTGCGATGACCAGCACCGGCAATGCCTGAGCCCATAAGCCCCAAAGTGGATACCGTCAACCTTGAAGACACTGCTCCTGTTGAGCAAAGGGATGCAACGAGCCTGGCTGAGGCTTTAGAGGTGTACCTGAACAATGGACCCCGCCCCCTCACAATAGCTGAGTACAGGGGAATGCAAGAGAGGAAACCACTAAAAAAGACCAAGCGTTTTGGGCGCTTAAGGGAACTTCTACAATAGAGAAGACTGGGACTGGATCTCCAAAAAACATACACCAATGAGGAAGACCGACAACGCTGCTAAGTAACTCAAAAGGACTGCAGAAATGCGAATGCCCCACTTTGCCATTAATACAAGTTCTCACCCTCAAGTTGAAGCACCCTTAAAGTGCAACTTGAAAAATATTAAAATCTGTTAGGCTTTTCTACTAACACATACGGCTGGACCATTAATTGTATACATTACTAACAATCCCTTCCTTTTCCTTTTTTTTTTACTAAAAAAAATACGAAAGAGAAAAACATATTCGTAGATTTTCAAAAAAAATTATATAAGATTTGTTATGTTCTCTTCAAAAATTAATTCCAAATTAGTTTGAACAAAAATGGATTGGTTCGGATGTGACGATAGTCAGACCAAACACAATGTCAAAATAGTCGATCATACAGATGATATTAAATCACTGTGGATCTTGCTCCTTATATTGACAATTGTCAGTGTTGCTCAATTCATTATAACATTGTATGTTAAACATAACAAAATTATCAAAAAAAGATACATGAGCAGAGCAAACAACATCGATCAAATTAAAAAAAAAAATAGAAAAAAAAACCTGTTTAATTCTTTCATAAACGATAGTTCTTTTTTGTAACCAAGATATAATTTAAAAAAAATTTTTTTTTTTTAAATAGGTAATATGTTTCCGACAATACAAAACCTCTCATCAGGTATATATTTCCTACATGGTTAATAATAATATGTTTCCGACAATAGAACATATCTCATTAGGTATATATTTAGTATATATCATATACGTCAAGCACATAAGAGTACTATTGAAATCGTTCAATTCACCACGTCAAATTATAATTGACAAGTTGAGTTCGTTGAATCAGCTTTACTGGAACCAGAATCAACTGAACCAGAAGAGACTGAATCGATAAAAACACATTCAGACATAGAAAAAAAATTTACAAGATCCGACAAATTCAGAGGTATTACCAATACCTGAATTGTCAGATTCAGAATCTTCTAAAACCGAAACAAACTCAAGCGTAATAGAACAAAAATCTATTACAATGACATGCGAATCGGATGCTCAATGGGCATACATTAAAGAACTATCGCATGCTATTCCAGAATAAGATGGAAAGCAAATCCATCTTCAACGATTTATTACTGCAATCATATTGGTTAACCTAACAAAAGGTCCATATGCCGAAATTGCAATCGAAGTAACAAAATCTAACGAAATTATCAAAAAAAGATACATGAGCAAAGCAAACAACATCGATAAAATTTAAAAAAAAAAAAGAGAAAAAAAACATGTTTAATTTTTCCTTAAACGTTAGTTCTTTTTTGTAACCAAGATATAACATTTTTTTTTAAATAGTTATGTTTCCGACAATAAAAAAAACTCTCATCAGGTATATATTTCCTACATGGTTAATACTTTTCCGACAATAGAACACATCTCATTAGGTATATATTTCGTATTTTTCATACGATTACCCCATTCATGGATTACCCCCCCCTAAAGTCAAGCACATAAGAGTAGTATTGAAAGCGTTCAATTCACCACGTCAAATTTTGATTGACAATTTTGCAAAGTGTTATTCGTTACAGTCCATACAACTAAAGGAAACTTCTCTTGTATGTTGCGGAACGACACAAATTACATATTTTAGTTCCCAACACTTTAAATTTTCAAGCCGAGTTCGTTGAATCAGCTTTACTGGCACCAGAATCAACTGAACCAGAAGAGACTGAATCGATAAAAACAGATTCAGACATAGAAGAAAAAATTTACAAGATCCAACAAATTCAGCGAGATTACCAATACCTGAATTGTCAGATCCAGAATCTAATACCGAAACAAACTCAAGCGTAATAAAATAAAAATCTATTACAATGACAGACGAATCGGATGCTCAATGGTCATACATTAAAGAACTATCGCGTGCTATTCCAGAATAAGATGGAAAGAAAATCCATCTTCAACGATTTATTACTGCAATCAAATTGGTTAACCTAACAAAAGGTCCACATGCCGAAATTGCAATCGAAGTAACAAAATCTAAAATAATGGGTTCAATTTTTTATAAAATACAACATGAAACCACTATAAATGCGACTATATGTAAGCTGCAGACTATGATTTTCGGTTAAACATCCGATGTAGTAAAAGCAAAAATGACCAATGTTTACCAAAAGGGAAAAACAACCACACAATTCACAAATGAAATCGATAATTTACGAAAATTTATGGAATCTTCTTATATCGATGAAGGACTAAAAGCAGAACAGAACAGAACAGATACGCTCAGTACTAAAGAAGCCATTTCAGTCATGATCAAATTGTGAGCATGGCAAATTAAAAACAATACTTGAAGCAGGTAAAAAATATATTCATTGCAGTACAGAAATGACTGGCAATGCAATCTCTGTATTATGTGCCCAAAGAAGACACGGCTGCTCTATAGGTAACTACCGATGTAGAGGAAATAACTCAAATGGTCGTGGTAATTATAACCAAAACTACCAAAATTACAACAATAATAGAGGAAATTATAGAGGTTATACCCGGTTCATAACCGAGGAAGAAATAATTCCAACCGAGGTAACAATGCCAATCACAATGGCAATGATAATGGCAAAAATAATGTTCGAGTAACTCAGACCAGCTCGGAAAATCAGCAGAACCAAGAAGAGCCAAAGTACACACTTTAAGTTTAAGCCTCAGTATCTTTATTAAAATAAACGATAAAAAAATACGCATAACATTTACATTATTGTTAGATACAGATGCAGATATATCTATATAAAAAGAATATGTTGATGCATTTGAAAATATTAATTCAAACATATCGACACAAATATCAGGAATTGGTAAAGACTATTTTCTCTAAAGGTTTAACATTCGTAAAATTATCTACCGGAAAATATGTCATTCCTCACGACTTTCCCATAGTCGGACAAGATTTCCCAATACCTAGCGATGATATTATTGGTAGTGGATATTCAATTGTATGTGCGTAATTGCCAATTAGATTGTACACAAACATGTGATTCTCTAATACTTCGGATATTAATTTCAATATTTCACACTTGTGATAATAATGCCACAATACTTCCAGCACGATCTGAAGTAGTCCGTCAAATTAAAATTTCCGCACTGGAAAACAATATTCTAATCTCAAATCAAGAAATTGATAAAGTTTGTCCGAATACTGAATACTACAAATTCAGTGAAAATTATAAACTTTAATGGCATTAAAAAAAATAGAAAAGCTTAGTGACTATGACTATGTCCACGACATGAGCAAAGATCGCCAAGAAACGGCGATGAAAAAAATAACAAAGAACTTTCCAGAATTATTTAAAACACAATTATAAGATCTCTCGGTCAACAAATAATTTTTATAAGAAAGAACAAAGACTTAAAGTTACTGAGCCAGTGTACATTAAAAATTACAGAATTCCTCATACTCATAAAGAAGAAGTTTTTATAAGAATATAATAGCCCAATACTACTGTTCCTAAAAAAGGATTACCATGTTTCGTTACCAAAAGATGGCGACTGTTTATGTACTATCGTCAAATAAATAAAAAATAACTTTTAGATAAATTTCCTTTACCAAGAATAGATGACAATTAGGTAGAGCTAAATATTTTTCATGTTTGGACTTAATGTCCAGTTTTCACCTAATAGAGCTGAAAGACCACTAGCAATATTACGTATTTTTCAACGAGCAATGGCTCATATCGTTTCACACGATTACCATATGGCTTAATATTAGCGCTAAATTCTTTTTAAAGAATGATCACAATACCTTTCTTAGATTAGACCCTTCACAAAAATTGTTGTATTTGGATGAATTAATAGTCATCGGTTGTTCGAAAATTACATGATCAAAAACCTAACAAATGTCTTTGATTTGTGTAGAAACACAACCTTACACTACATCTAGAAAAATTCACATTCTTCACGTATGAAGTAACTTTTCAAAGTATTTTGCCAGATGACAAAATATTGATATCATTGAAAATATGCAGTCCCTACGGACGCTGATAGCGCCAGAAGATTCGTTGCATTCTTCATTTATGTCAGACGTTCTATAAAAAACTTAGCAGATTATTTACGTCACATAACAAGATTATGTATAAAGAATGTAAAGTTTGAATGGTTCAATGAATGACAAAAATCATTCGATTTTTTAAAAAAAACTCTCATAAAGCCTACTCTACTAAAATACCTAGATTTTAATAAACAATTTTGCATAAAACCAGATACCCGTAAACTAGCCTGCGGAGCAGTTTGAACTCAAACTTATGGAAATAAACAATTGCCCGTAGCATATACTAATCGTTCAATTACAAAAGGAGAAAGCAATAAAAATAGAACCGAACAAGAGTTGGCAGCAATCCACTGGGCATAACACATTTTCGACCATATATAAATTGTCAACATTTCAAAATCAAAACGGATCATAGACCATTGACATATTTATTCTCAATGATAAGCCCAAGTTCAAAATTAACAAGAATGAGATGAGTATGATTTTACTGTAGAATATCTCAAGGGCAAAGACATTTTCGTTGCTGATGCATTTTCCCGCATCAAAATGAAAGAATTAAAAAATATTTCAGCCAGTATATTAAAAGTCACTACAAGAAATCATAGTCGAAAAAAACCGGGAAGGAAAAAAAAAAAAAAAAAAGAGAGTCACTAATAGTTAAAAGCCGGGGTCGTGACATGAATATATGAGGTACGTAAGTAGTGACCTTGCATGTAAATATATTTTATGTTTTTTCAAACATGGCAAAAACAAAATCTCTTAGAGTAGAGCTACTCAAACTGGTGACCCTAATTGAAAATAAAAAGAAAAAAGAAGCTATTATGTTTACATTCCATGATGATCCAACAAAATAAGGACACACAGCCATTACAAAAACCTTGGCCAAGGTCAACAGATATTATTTTTGGAAAAATATGACTCGAGAAATTAGTCAGTACATACGCAAATGTCAAAAATGCCAAAAATCTAAAATAACTAAACACACAAAAACTCCATTGACAATCACCGAAACTCCTACACATGCTTTCGACAGAGTGATAGTAGACACTATTGGTCCGCTACCAAAATCAGAAAACGGCAATGAATATGCAGTTACATAAAAATGTGATTTAACGAAATATTTAGTTGCCATTCCAATTGCAAATAAAAGTGCAAATACTGTGGTTATACACTGTTTATTCATAGTCTTTTGCAAAACACGTCTCATTGAATAAGGGCTCGTGTGCTCATGCAACAGTAGGACTCCTCAAACACATACCTGATTGCCGTATCAAAATAACTTCTTTTAATCTCCTCGTTGTCTCGCACTCGTACAAGCTCCTGATCGTTGCGTTTAAATTCTGTGTTAATTTCTACCAGCGATTCGAGTCTGGCTTAAAGCTGCGCTTCCGTATGTACCGAATCATCAGCCTTGGTTTTTTCAGTGATTTCTGCAACGAGGCTAACAGTGCAGTTTGCTCAAAATTTAAATGCATGAGGTTTTCGGCTATTCTGATCACCTAACATAACACGTTAGTGTCGAATTGCACTCACTCTTTCAATTAAGTCGCAATGTTTTCAGCAATCCCGATACAATGTCCAATTCCAAACTCGTCAGTCCAATCGCTAAGAACCAATCCTCACAGGACGCACCAAAAATATGTTGGATATCGGCATGACGCGGCCTGAGGTATGTCTACCAACCAAGGCGGTCATGAGGTTTTTGCACGATTGTTGCGAATGTTGAGATTAAAAAAAGTCCCAGAAGATTACTCATGTAAGTTCAAGGGGTGGTTCATTTCTTAAACTTCAACTTTCTTCAAGACTTCAACTTTTTTTAATTTAACCTAAAGATTATAAATATTAATCTGACCTACATACAAATTCCGCTGTTGCTAAGCTAGCGAATTCAAAACTCAATAAAATTACAAAATACAAGAAAGTAAGATAACTTAAAGAAACAGGACTTAATGCTCGAGCGGTTGAGAGATCCATCAAACTCAACTCAACTCAACCGTGATAGCGACTGATCCGTTGAGAAATAAGACATTACTCAATGCGGCTGATCTAAGACCAGATGGATTTCCGTTGCTCGCTCTTTTTTTATTCGTTCTCTTATAATATACGCTCTTAGTACGGCGCGAGGGGTTCATTTCTTCAACTCCAAATTTCTTTAAGACTTCCAACGTTTTTTGAATTCAACCTAAGGATTATAAATATTAATCTGACCCACACACAATAAATTCCGCTGGTTAGCTAAGCTATAGCGAATTCAAAACTCAATAGAAATATCAAAATACAAGAAAGTAAGATAACTTAAAGTAACAGGACTTAAAGTTAGAGCGGTTTTTTGTGATCCATCAAATTCAACTCAACTCAATCGTGATAGCGAGTGATCCGTGGAGTCATAAGACTTTACTTCAATGCGGCTGATCGAAGTTAACCAGATGGATTTCGTTAGTCGCTCTTTTTTTATGCGTTCTCTTATAATATACGCTCTTAGAACGGTGCGAATGCTCTTGTGGGTTAGCTGTAGCCCAAACAAACAACAACATCAGCAGCCGCATACAAAAATCGGAAGAATATTCATTAAGCGAAACGTTAAGCGAGGAGCACTCATAAGGTATCGATGATTATCTAATACATAAAGATAAGAGTTCAAGAGGATGTGCCCGACGAATACGTGTCAACTGACACCCAAGCCTGTGCAAGGACCAGTACTGGCACCGCTCGCCTCTTCAAGGGAGCCACTTATACATATATAAAAATAATATTTAGTAAAAACTGTTAGAAGATATTGTAAGGGCGGAGCGCTACTGGAGCTCGCTCAGGTAGGAGCGCAATTATCGCGCAAAATTTCTAAATTCAAAACCTTATATATAAATAACAAAATGAAAAGTACGCATTTATTAATTATGTAATAAAAAATCTAAAATTCGTAAAAATTATCAGCAAAAATGATGGCTGTCTAATGGCAAGCCACAGGAGGCAGAACAAATCTTATACGAGCGTCTGCATCCAATGATTGAGCGCACGCATGCCGCACTAGCCGGTAATATCACTGGCCGCACTAGCCGGTAATATCACTGGCATGATGCTATTGCACATGCGGAAAGATCAGGAGGCATTCAAGGTCAAAGTAGAGGAGGCAGTAGCTATGCTCTAGGTGCAACGCGTCACTAAGCCCGCAATCTATAATTTATACAAATCACTCGACACCCAGCAATATTTTTTCCCCACATTCACTTTCAATTTAAAAAATTAAAAATCAAAATTAAATTAAAATTAATCTAACAGGAACACAAGAATCCGCATATTGATGCCCTAGCAAAGAAAAAATCTTAGAACCGTCTGTATTAGAATACAAAATCCCACTCTTACTGATTCCCAAGAAACCTACGAATAGTAGTAAATTATCGTCAGATTAATAAAAAATTATTTATTAACTGACAAGTTCTCACTTCCAAGAATAGAAGACATTCTTGATCAACTAGGACGAGCGAAATATTTTTGATGTATCTACTTAATGTCTGGATGCTACCAGATTTAACTTCTCGAAATATAACGTATAATTCGACGGGCAATGGCTCCTAATGTTTCACGCGATTACCATAAAAGAGTTTGAATTAACAGTAGAATATCTTAATGGTAAAGATAGTTATATGATATGAATGGTAAAGATAAGATATGAGAAATCACATACCAAGTCTTAAAAGTCACTTCAAAACAACAAAGTAGACAAAATAAATAAATAAAATAAAATAAATAATGAAAATGCTTCTATGCCCAACGTATTTCAAGTCATTAAGAATGACGATGTGCGAAAATAAGTGACCTTGCGATTAACACCTTTCAAATGTTTACTAAAACATGGTAAAAACGTTATAGTAATAATTGGGATTATCAATCTATATACCAATGGGATCTTGTAAAACACTTCAATAGAATTTTTCAAAAAAATGGGCAATATATATTTAAAGAACTTAAGAGTAGCGCTCCACTTAAGCCAGTGACCCATATAAATAATAAAAAAAGCAGCAGAAAATGCTGTCACAATTCTTTGTGACCTATAAAAATGTCTTGTTGCCATACCTATAGCGAATAAAAGCGCAAAAAGCGTAGCAAAAGCTATATTGAAATATTGAAATGTATTCTGAAGTACGGTCCAATGAAGACGTTCATTACGGATACTGAATACAAGAATTTCTTAATTAACGTTTTATATAAATATCTGACGTAACCAGACGGTGGAAAGTGTGGAACGAAGTCGCAGAACCTAAAATGAATACATACGTTCCTACATATCAGTGGATAAAACTGATTGGTTCGTATGGCTTTAATATTTTGTTTATTGTTACAATACAACCCCATCCATGGCACATGATTATTGTACGTATGAGCTAGGCTTTCGCGAAAACCAAAACCTACCAAATTATTTTAATAATATAGATAAAATAAAACCACTTTATAAAATAGAAGATTACACAAAGGAATCTAAACAGCAGCCTAAAAGAGAGCTAGAATAATGATATAAATAATAACAAGTAAGAGGTTTTAGTCGGGAGCTCCCTACTAGGGTATACCCTGAACACTATTCTTCCAAAAGGCGATAGGTATAAAATGAAAGAAAGTTGATACATATACTATTTTAGAAGCTACTTGTCAAGTTTGGTGACTCTAGCTCATATTATTTGCCGAAATTCCTCAAAAAACAGTATTTCGATATCGATTTTTATCGATAACTTGGAAACGGGAAAAGTTATCGAATATCGGAAACAAACTCTGCGCGGGCACCATGAGGACCTACCGGTAAAATTTCAATTCTCTAGATCTTATGGACAGACTGACAGACGGACGGACGGCCAGACGCACAGACAGACGGACATGGGTATATCGACTCGGCTGTTAATACTGATCGAGAATATATATACTTTACGGGGTCGGAGATGCTTCTGTCTGCCTGTTACATACATTTGCACAAATACATAATACCTTTTTTTACCCATTTTCAATGTGTTCAGGGTATAAAAAACAAAAATAATATGATAGGAAAGTGTCCGATTTAAGATTAGAAAATGGCACACCCAGTCTTACATAATATAAGAACTCAAAAATGTCTAATATTGCCATTGACAACAATGGATATAAGCAAACAAATCAAAACATAAGCGCAAGTTAGTGACTCGATCAAATGTAATATGACCAGCCAATTGACGGCCACCGTCTTAAGCCGACTTACGTTATAAGCGCTGACCCTGCATCCCACGGGCAATGCCTGAGAGCGCTTTGTACAAGAAGTACGTAGCTGCACGCGCACTAATACTTTAATGCAAATATATATTCATGAGAACGCTCTCCCTCTCTGACGATGTAAGCATAAAAATTAATGACAAAACTAAGTTGAAAGGACCAGTTTAATAATGTGCTTCTACAATATTTTTTTAAGTGCGGCAATAATCTTCAAGCTGAAAAATAAACGTAAATTTAACCATTGACATACTTTTGCCGTCCTAGAACGTATCAAAAAAATTCTCACAGGGATGTTTGAAAATGATTTTCAAGACGATCGGATGATAAGCACTTCAATCGCATTTCTATTGAAGAAGTTTGGATTCAGCGAAAGGTGTGAAACACGTCTCAAATGATTTTTTGTATAGATCCTTGGAAATTAATTTCAGCTCTCAAATGAATTTGAGTTGCATAATGCAAGTCTAGTTTCTATGAAGCTTGACGGGAGAAGGTTTCTATCTCGAGCTCTTTGGTATAGGACGGTCTTAGCGTCCCTGCGTGGCGAAGTTAAGTCACGACTTTACTATGTCCTGCAGAGAACGATCGTGAAAAGAAAACAGCTGTATGTGCAGCAATGCTACTGTAAGATCTTATTTTTCTCGATAAACGAGACCCTGTAGAATATCAAAATGTGTTTGAAAATATTTAAAAATTTCAGAAAAATAGACTTCTTGTTGATGGCACGACTGAACGCAGAAAAGGTCCAGCAACTTAAAATACAGTAAATTCTCCGTTTGCACTTTACCAATGAGTTCAGAGAGTAAAAGCAAATATTTGAGGCAATTTCAGAGCCTTCGGGATTATTAAGCTAGCTAAATTATTCTTACTTTATAATATTTTTTATTGAAAATTTTGATTGCAAAATTGAAAAGCTGAATGAGTTTCTATTTATGCTGTTAATTTTGTCGCCAGAAATACATTTTTACGTTCGGGACTTTTCTAATCGAAATGTGTAAGATGTCGAGAATTGCAAACTTGCTAGTAGTATGTCTCTTGCTCCACCCATCCGCCTGGACTACGTCGTATAAAATAGCGACGTCCCTCATCGAATAAAATAATAAGCAGACCAAAAGGGAGTGTATATGTCCACCAGATAAATCTATTACATATATAAGTTAGTAAGAATCATATAAGTTAAATCCCACTTACTTCACTGGGTACATGCGTAGTGCCGTTTTCATTCCTGGACAATAACATATTACACAGGCAATAACTGTTTCTAAAAACAAAGCAAAGTTCAGCACGTGGTTGCGCATTCCTTGATGTATTATGGAATTTCTCCGAGTCTTGCAGATTATTAAGTCACACCACTGAGTCACGACAATTGATACAAAGAATCCCGTGCTGGCTGTATATTCGAGCTCTTTCCGTTCTCTATAGGTCTGAAAGAAAATAATTTTTTAATATATAGCTAACGATAAGGAGCTGTAAAATTCAGATTTCTGACGCTTAAGTTTATAGTACAGAGCCGTGAATTTTATTCAAGAACTCATTGATACCAACCTTCCCAAGAGAATTGTTTAATAAAGTACTGCGTGGTTGACTAGATATAAATCATATATTCAAAGAATAATATAACTCGAAAAAGATTAATTTAAAACGCCCTTACAATAAATTTTTTATAGTAGACTATATTTTTGGCTGATCTTTTCTTTTAGAGTTACATGATACTACGGGCATAACCGTCAGATCGGGCTTCTCGGTGATAAACCTGTTTTTTTTGTCGGTTGCGGCCTAGAACTAAATTGATCTCCGTGGGGGTTAGAGAGTCGATGGCGATTCGGCGGAGATGTGGGAGTTTGAATCTGGTTACTTTGGTATAATAACGAATGGTAAATTTTGTCTGTTTCACGCTCATGATAATTTTGTTGTCGTCCTGTGGACAATTGCTGGTTCGATGGTGTTGGTTTGATTTCCTAGAAGATCGAAGGTTTCACGCCTATGTCTTTGGTTTTGCAATTGCCGTTTTTATCCGCAAGGAATTTTATTAAAAATGCATAATTAATATTACTAGTTTCTGCATTTTTTACATCGCATAGGTTTGATTTGTGATGATATGATTTGTCATAATATTTTATTTGGATTATAAACTTAGGTTCTAATCTAAGTTATTTTTACAAATTGAGCATTGTTTAACGGCAATGGGACAATATGACGTAATGTATACTTGTCTTGGGTATGTCCTAATTGAGATCATTATATCTGTTTCCTTAATAAAGCAAGTATTTATTAACTTCTTTTCATTATATCTTTCTTATTATCATTATTACGAATCCATTAAAAATGCCAAGATCGTCTGTCTGTTTGTCTGTCCGTACGTATGAACGCAAGGATCTCAGATCCAATAAGAGTAAGAGACTTAAAATATGTCCTTGTTCTATATCATCGATAACTTGTCGCGCTTGCAAGCAATCGATATCGAAATTTAGTTTTTTGATCAAATCTCATAAATTATAAGAGCTAGAGACACCAAATCTTGCAAGTAGCTTCTTGACTACTATATATATCGAATAGACCCACCAATATTATAAAAACATACAATAGGTTAAGAGTAAACAATGGAGCATACCGAAATCTGAAATAAAATTACTTATCGATTAAGAGTACATTCATTAAATTAAGAGAGGCCGATTGCAAATGAAATCGAATCACTTGCAACTCGCGCTCTTAGGTGCTGATCCACACATGGGCCCCGAATCCCCGCCTCTGCTGACCTCCGTCGTCGCCTGTCATTTTACTCTAACCCCTGTCGAGTGCTCCTTACGCTCCTGTTTCTGATCGTTTCCTGGCGCTCTGGACACCCCTGGGTTGTCTGACCACGCCTCTAGCGCCACCCTGGATACATTGCTGTCTGACCGTGCCTCCACTGGCACCCTGGAAGCACCCCTATCGTCCGACCGCGCCGTCACTGGCACCTTGGACACACCCTGATTACTCGATCGCGCCCCGAGATTCTCTCCGTGGGACGGACTGCCACCCCCTGCCGAATCCCTAACCTTGCCGCATGGATCAGCTCCACAGAGCAAACAGTCGCCCCTTCCCTAATTCCCAGTCTCTCCGGCGTTCCAAGCGTCATTTCGCTGTCCCCACAACGTATCGTCGTGCCTATCGCACGGAGAAGATCCATACCTAGAATCACTTGGTCTAGCATCGACGTCATGATTAGTAGAGGCACGCCGATCGTGCGCTCCGCTAAACTGACTTCCGCGTGCAGCATCCGTGCGACATCTAACCCTGATCCGTCCGCTAGCCGTATCCTAGTTTGTACCTCCCTAAACTCCACGTCCAAAGCCACCTCCGCGCAGGCGCCACTGATGAAGGATCGAGTGTCATCGGTGTCGATTACTCGTAAATCATCTACTGTTTCCGGGCTCCGTTGACTTTGCTGCCTATCCGCTCCCGGTCCGGATAGTACCTCCACCCGTTTCCCTGAGCCAGTCGTCTACAGCATTCCTGGCTGCTCACCCCTCTAGTTCCGCTTTGCGCACGAAAAACTACCTGAGGTTTGGGACATTCCTTCCTAAAATACCCCTCTTGCTCGCACCGAAAGATTAGCGGGCGCGCCCAGCTGTTCCTCCAGTTTCTTGGCCAATCATCCTGTTGGCGGCCTCTTCCCTTGGTACCGGTAGTCCCCTTGGGCCTTCTCCACCGAGAGCCACCCCACCGACTGGCGATGAAGGTTCCTTGAACGGGTCGTTTATGTCTGATGTTGTCTGTGCTTGCCCCTCGTGCCCATGCTACTCCCTAGTCAAGATCACGAACCAGGTGGATACTGTTGGCCCTGCTGTGTTATACCCTCGTACTCGACGGCTATCTGTGTGAGCTTCCACAGCTACAAGAAATCTTGTCTCCTCACATACAATTTGTAATCTGGGCCAGCATGGTGCATCGTCGCCTTTATGTCCACCACATATTGTTTAAATTCTTCGCTATCTCGTTGACGGCATACCCGGATGTCGTCTTCCAACAATTCGAAGTACCGCGGGGGCAAAAAGAAATCTTCGCCGATCATAACCTCGTTCATTTCCCTGAGCAGGGCCAACAGTATCCACCTGGTTCGCGATCTCGACTAGGGAGTAGCATGGGCACGAGGGGCAAGCATAGACAACATCAGACATAAACAACCCGTTCAGGAAACCTTCATCGCCAGTCGGTGGGGTGGCTCTCTGTGGAGTAGGCCCAAGGGGACTACCAAGAAACTGGAGGAACAGCTGGGCGACGCCCGCTAATCTTTCCGTACGAGCAAGAGGGGCATTTTAGGAGGGAATGTCCCAAACCTCAGGTAGTTTTTTGTGCGCAAAGCGGAACTAGAGGGGTGAGCAGCCAGGAATGCTGTAGACGACTGGCTCAGGGAAACGGGCAGAGGTACTATCCGGACCGGAAGCGGATAGACATCAAAGTCAACGGAGCCCGGAAATTATAGATGTTTTGCGAGTCGAGGGGGGTCGTGTCGTCGCGACAATCGACACCGATGACACTCGATCTTTCATCAGTGGTGCCTGCGCGGAGGTGGCTTTGGAGGTGGAGTTTAGGGGAGGTACAAACTAGGATACGGCTAGCGGACGGATCAGGGTTAGATGTCGCACGGATGCTGCACGCGGAAGTCAGTTTAGCGGAGCGCACGATCGGCGTGCCTCTACTAATCATGACGTCGATGCTAGACCAAGTGATTCTAGGTATGGATTTTCTTCGTGCGATAGGAGGAATTGCTCCGGACGGAGCCATCGAGCCGTCCCGAAGCCCGTACAGTGCGCCGATTGTGCTGGTGAAAAAGAAGACCGGAGAGTGACGAATATGCGTCGATTATAGGCAGCTTAATGCACATTCGATTCCGGACGCATACGCAGTACCCCGGATAAACCACATTTTAGGGCGCCTACGGCACGCACGTTATATATCGACGCTGGATCTGAAGCAAGGATAGTGGCAGATACCCATGGAAGAAGGTAGAAGGCAGTATAACGCGTTTACGGTCCCAGGCCGGGGACTATACCAATAGAAGGTGATGCCCTTCGGTCTTCACTCGGCATGCACCACGTTCCAGAGGGCACTGGATTCGGTGGTAGGGCCGAAAATCGAGGACCACGCTTTTGCCTATCTGGACGACATCATCGTCATAGGCTCGACAAAAGAACAGCACGTAGCAAATTTGAAAGAGGTGTTCCGACGGCTGAGGGAAGCGAACCTGAAGATGAACAGGGAGAAATGCTGATACCTTCCTTCCGGAAGGTGCTGGTATATCTGGGACACGTGGGGAGTGGCGAAGGATTCCGCACGGCCCCCTCGAACAGGGAGAAATGCTGATACCTTCCTTCCGGAAGGTGCTGGTATATCTGGGACACGTGGGGAGTGGCGAAGGATTCCGCACGGCCCCCTCGAATGTGCTCGCGCATCAGAGGCTGACAGCCCCATCGAATTGTAAGGAGCTGCAGTAGTGCCTGAGGATGGCCTAGTGGTATCGACGATTCGTGCCCAACTTAGTGTCTGCGGTGCAGCCGATGACCGCTCTCCTGAAAAAAGGGAAGGTATGGTCGTGGGGCATGGAGCAGCAGGGTGCGTTGGAGCAACTCAAGGAGCGACTCACAACCGCTCAACACAATAGAGAGCCCATCTGGAAGGATAGCTCGACGGGCCTTAAAACTACAGCAGTTCCAATTCGACGTGCAGTACCGGCGAGGGAAGCTGAACGTGGTAGCTGACTTACTATCCCGACAACCATTGGAGGCATGTTGTAGGGCCGTGGAGGAACAGCATCCCTGCGGATGGACTGCATGCCTGCTGGAAAGATTCACCAAGGAGGCAGAAAAGTACCCGGACTATGCTGTCGAGAACGGCTAAATCTATCGGCAACTGGGACACAGAGCCGACGACAAGGACTACTGGGGCAAGGCATCTGGAGGTGAGGAAAACGATATCTCGAATAGCACAGAGGTATTATTGGCCAAAAATGTTTCGGGACGCCGCACGACTGTGAGGTGCTGCGAGGTGTGCCAAAAGTTCAAAGTGGAACAGGTGAGACCGGCAGGACCCCTACCACACTGGAAGCACGGGAACACTATGCTGCTGGTATTCCACGACGCGCTTAGCAAGTGGGTGGAACTGTTTCCCTTGAGAAGGGCGATGGTGGAACACTTACAGAGGGCGTTCCGAGAACGGATCTTTGTAACGGAGTGCAGTTCACAAGCCGGACATTTAAGGCTTTCTTGACTTCTATCGACGTAGAGGTGCAATACACATCGCCATATTGCCCTCAAGAAAACCCTACCGAGCGGACGAATTGGACGGTCGAGACGATGATCGCCCAATTCATCGAAGAACATCAGAGCTCGTGGGTCGAGATGCTACCCGAAATAGCGTTGGCGGTGAACATGAGCGCGGCCGACTCGACCGGATTGCTCCGCCTTCGTGGTACAAGCTCCCGAGCCTCGTCTCCCGGCCGCCTTATACGCTGCGCCATAGGAACGTATTAGAGCAATAGACAGTCCAGTTGTCACTAGGGGAAGGGGAACGGAATGTAAGAGGAGTTAACTAGATGATTTATAATAATTCGTATCTCCACAGGTAAAAATGGAAGGTGACCTTAGTTTCCAGCTTGATTGGGAGCGAAACAGCGGCAAGAGCGACGACCCACGGCATGTGCTCTCAAATACGAGTCGGGAGACTCGTGGCCGCCCCCATCCCCAAAAGCGGACGAACCGGAGGGCCCAGGGCGCGACGTGGAGTGGTGCGACTCGGAGCCACCACTCATACCCAGGACACGCGTCATGGAGTGGTGCGACTCGCCACCACCATTGGTACCGAGCCCAGCGTCCATAGCAGGGGTCATCCCGGATTTAAGGCGGGACCCATCTCCCCCAGCCTCACCTGTTCTGTGAGGTGCTGGATGACGCATTCGAGGTCGAGGGTGGAGCCCGGCCTCGAGGACTTCGTAGCGTCATCCGAAAGCGACGCGGATGAATGGATGAAGGACGTCTTCCCACCGTCAGCTTGGACGTTCCGTACCGCGGACGGGAAGCTACCGCCCAATGTACGCGACCGAGTCGTCGCCGAAATGGAGGGTCGGCTTCCCCGGATAAGCCGGAACTGATTCTGCGTACAGGACGGCAACGCGTTCTTTAGGGTGACCATCACCGACGGCCGCAAGCTGACGATCACACGCCGTCAAGAAAGTGGGGTAGTGACGCGGAGTCACAATAGACCCACCAATATTATAAAAACATACAATAATCATAGTATAAGAGTAAACAATGGAGTATAGTGAAATTTGAAATAAAATTACTTATCGTTTAAGAGAACATTCACTAAATTAAGAGAGGCCGATTGCAAATGAAATCGAATCACTTGCAAGTCTGACTATTAACGTTGTTAGGAGTAGAAGAGAGTACAAAAAGGGCCGAAAAAGGGTCGTGAGCTGCTGAAGCTGATCAGCAGCTTCACGTTGAAATCAGCAAGCGTGAGTATCAGACGTGCGAACGTATCGACATTCAGATTCAGAGGGACCACGAGTTAGCTGCAAGGTTAGGAAATAGGGTCGAAGAATCTTAGGAAATAAAACAACAGCGTTCAAATAAAAAGCGAAACGGTGTTTGCGTGCTGTTTCTCGTAGAAATTGAGCGTTTCTAGAAGTACCCATCCCCGTGACCTTCCTTAAAATAGCCGCGGCAAGGCGATCCCAGCGGAATAATATAATATAATGCAATTCCACTAGCACAATAAGTTTTACTGGCTAAGAAACAAAAATGATGTTAAAAAAAACGTGTTTTTGCTGGCCACGTGTTTGCACCAGCTGGCGCAAATTGTAAGAATTTATGTATACATGTACACACAAATTCACGCGCGTCTTTATTGAATTGTATCAAGAGAATTTAAATTTGAGACATAGGTTCTCCTAGTTCCCTGGCAGTGCAAGTTTATTTTGATAACTTGTCCCGTTTTCAATTAACCGATAAAAATCGAAATCGAAAACTTGTTTTTCCGAAAATATCGTGCGTTGCCAGAGCTACACTCATCAAACTTGACATATAGTTTCTAGCATAGTATATACATATAAGGGATTTTTCAATTTATAGCTATCACTACTTCCCCGCTACTATCTAATGCCTATAAATGTAGTAAAAAAACTAATAGCCTTTCTCTACTGGGCTTAAAAATGTCACATTTTCAAGTTTTACATATTGGTGTTCCACCGGTTTTCGGTAACATGTGAGTGGCAAAAGTACCGCTTATTTAAATAAACAGCTAATCGAGTTGCCTTAATTTACATAAGCGCCGCACAGATTTCCTTCTAAAAGTCAAATAATACGGCCCCGAAATAGGGGCTCCATTTAATGGACTCTTTGCGGGATTTGGCCAACTTTAAATGTTAAAAACTGTCGGAATATTAAAATTTAAAATTATAATTTAAAGTTACCGCTTGCCTTTGTTGATATATCAGCTGTTTGTGGTTATGATACTTTCACATTTTTCACAACATCGATAGAAATCTCGATTTATCATCGCAAAATACACGAAATGTTCGGGGCGAATTTACACATTTTTTAAATATGTGACATTTTTGAAAAATGTGTGAATTGTGTTTTCTTAAGGGGAAACGTACAGGACGCATTTAACACATTTTGCAAAAATGTGACATTTTCAGAAATGTGTTCAGTGGGCAGAGGCTATAATTTATACGGCCCCCCCATTTTGGTGCAATTTTCATTTTGAGAATATATAAATATTCTATTGTAAATACAATAAGATCCACTGTTAATTTCATCACGATCGGTTAAGAAAAACAGAAATTATTAAAGAAAACGTGTTTTGGCTGGCCTCGTGCTTGTGGTAGCTAGCGCAAATTCAAACAATTTCTGTATATATGTACACACACACAATTATGCGCGTTTCACAGAATTTTATCAACATCATTGCAATTGTGATTGTATTGTATTTTGTGCTGTGTGTATGTGCTGCTTTTATAATTCGTTTTTTTCTTAATGAAGATGAATTGCTGGATTGCCTGTTGAGTAGCGGGTGGTAGCAAGAAGTGTCGTCTGTCGCGTGTTCGTAAATTATAAGAACAGGAAACACCTAATATGACAAGTAGCTTCATGAATAGGATATACAAAAAATATTTTTAATTTTATCACTATTGCTACCAGGCCGCTTGCTGTAAATAAAGTAAATAAACCATTTGGAACTACCCACCAATTTTAAAGCAATTGTCATTTCGAGAATATATAAATATTCTATATGACAATAAAATCTACTGTTGAACATAACAAGATGGGTTAAGAAACCCAAAAGGTTTTTGATTAAACGTGTTTATGCTAGCGACGCGTCTGCGAAACGAATTTCTGTATTCATGTACAAGTTATTTAGGTGTGGTAGCAGGTAGCCGTGGGGATCCCGCGTAGCTGCTGATTGTGTATTCCAGGTCCAGCGTCGCTTCCGTGAGGAAGTCGATCCAAGGTGAACACTGATATGATTTTTATGATGATTACGTTGGAGTACTTGACTTCGTCCCCTTTGGTGATTATTGCCCTTGTGGTGCAATAATGTGATCAATAAGATCAAATGTTACGGTTATGAGCCGGAGTACGAAATAGACAACTTGTGTCTTCTTTATTAAAAAGCGAACTGAAGCTAAAGACAAATGCAAAACATAATTCTACTTAGCAAAGTCAATGCGTCGCGCCATCGGACCACAGTCGGCATGCCGACTCAGCATTCTCAGCGTCGCAGCACACCAGCAAAGAAGTGTCATGCGATCGCTGCTGGTTGTTGCCAGTGCAGAGCACTGAACTCACAATTTGGCGTGTCAGCATCATTCATGTGTTGTTGCTTAGTTGCTATAGTATTTATGTGTTAACTGCCCACCCCCCCCCCCCCTCAAGTTTATGGCCGTCCTCGGCCATGTTAAAGTTGTCAATCACACCTTGGATTTTTATCGATGCTCGTCTCTTCCTTATTGCCTGGACAAGAATGAGTGAGGCAATGAGACCCTAATTCAGTATTACTCCGCCAGTGAACCATAACTTGGGCGATCCAGCATTATCGATGTCTTCCTTCACCTCTTGGATGGAGCGTAAGTTTTCGTTGCTCATTCGGTGTAGTAGTGGGATACTCAGAGTCGAGTCATGCCCGATGATCCTTAGAAGTGGAGACCTTACGATGCCGGGAATTTTATCCATTGCTTTATCCATAGCTACTCGTTCAAATGTTATTAAGTGTGTTCCTTTTGCGATTACTTCGGGGCTATCATCTGTGCGGACGCGGGCAGTCGCCTTGTTGATGATGATCACGCCATGATCGACGGGCATTACTTCTTTTAGGTGACTGGGTTGAGTATGGCATTGAGCCATGCTTCCCGCGTAGAGTAACGTCGCGCAGGACTCGCGTCGAGATCGGTCGCAAAAGCTGATGTGTGTGGTCTGGCTGCACTCAGTGACTGCAAAGGTATCCTTTTCGCATTCGGCCAGTGAGTTCTCGTCGAGACGTAGTATGGTGTGATTGTGAGACACGGGATAGATGGTGATCTTTTTGCATCTGGCGTCGACCCTTGGGAAGGCTATTAGTATGTGAATTATATCGTCGGACTGAAGGACCCTAATCTTTGAGGCTTCTATTAAACTAACTATTGGAGTGTCCTGTTTGACAAGTGAATTCAAATCTGCGTGATTTAATATTGTAGGGTTTACTATACCAGATTTTGCCAAGGTTATTGTGAGAATTAAATTTTGAATTTCGATGGTTAGCATTCTGTTTCTAGCCAAAAGCGTTTCATACAAGTGTGGAGTGTCAGTTAATTTATTTTTTTGAGCTTTTATTATCTGGTTTACGGTATTAGTTAGTTTGTTTATTTGTTTCTGTGTCTCGGAATTTATGGCTATTTGTCTGGAATTTGATTCGATTAATTGGGCTTCTGTTACCCTGATTTTTAAGAAATCAGAGGCATCTGGGGTGCCTGCTACTACCTTCAGGGTTGTGCCTAGGAAGTCTAAACTTCTAGCCATTCTATGGTGTATCTTGAGTACGGACAGTAGTGTTTTTAAGTGGTCGGAATCAACATCAAGCAGTTTGCGCATATGTGATTGTGGGAACAAATCGGACAATTTTTCTGTTTCTTCTATTATGTTAACGAATTCGGAAAGGTTACTAGTGTGTCTTAAGTAGTCACGGTGTTCGAATACCAATACCAATACCAACCAATACTTCACCGTCTATTACCGGGATGTAGTTGGCATGCGAGAAGTCGGTGATTCGGGCATTTGATATTGCAAGGATGGTAAGCGCTATGAAGGTGAACCTGTAATTGGACTAAGCGGTGAAATTGCGGTGCTTTGTCTTGGGGAACTTATTTCCTAACTAAATATAAGGTAAAACTATTTTAGGTTGTCCTTGTGGACCACCCTCCCCTTAATTAAGACAGACGTTCCTAGGTCTGCTTGTATTTCCTGTCTGGTGCAGAGAGGAGTTAGCTTGTTTCCTAACCTCTTGTTGTTTTTGAGGAATACTTCCTCTCCTACCTTAAATACGCGGTTTTTCCTATTTACGTTACACCTTTCTATGGTGTTTTGTTGGGCTTTTGCCAGTTTGGAGGTAATACCTGAACTGCGCTTTTCGGTTCCCTCATGAAGAATTTCAACTGGTTTTTCGCAAATGACCGAGTGTAGAGATTTATTGTATTCTACTGTTGCTCTCAGTATTAGTTTGATCGTGTCCTCGATTTTTTTGTCAATCTTTAGGCACCTAGCGATCTCAACTAACGTACTGTGGAATCGTTCCACTTGGCCATTTGATGAACTGTGTAAAGGCGGAGCGTTTACAATATCGATGTTATATTGGTTTTTCAACATGGACGTAATGGTCTCTGAGTTGAATGAAGGTTCATTATCGCAATATATTGTTTTAATGTTAGGAAACATATTCACAATTTGCAACAGGGGACCCTTAATGTCGACAATTGTTCTTGATGGTACTGGTTGTACTAAGGCGAATTTGGAAAACTTGTCGATGCAAGTCAAAAATTGTTTTTTTGTCGGTTGAGAATATGTCTATGTGCAACATTTCGCCGGTGTATTGTGGGATCGGAGTTTCGCCAAGCTGCTTGCGTGCAAACTTTGCAGTTTAAGACTACTTATTGGGCTAAACTGCTCATGTTCGGAAAGTAGTAGTCACGCAAGATTTGTTTGACATTTTCTTGGGCTGCTCTGTGCGCCCTGTTGTGCTCGCTATTTATTATTTCCAACTGATCGCTTTTACCCGTTATGTCTTGTACGAGATTTTTACAAAACCGGAATTTTGTAGAAGGGAAATGGGCAATCAGTTCGTGTTGGAAACTTGCTAATGTGGGAAGGTTGCAATGGATCGCGTTCACAACCTCCGTATTTACAACTTCTTTGAGGGTTTCTAAAATGCTGCTCTTAGCAGTAAAATTGATCAAGTGGCGAGTTTTGTTGCGGAATAAAACTATGGTGCGTTTCAATGGGAAACGCGCTTCTTCCAGAACGATCTGGTTTCTGAAGCAGTTTAACGGTTTGTCCGTGGCCTCGACCGTGTAGGTCAGTGAAATTTCGCTGTGAACGGTTGCAGCGTCCGATTTGGGCTCATTTTGTAGGGCATTGAGATTTTGTCTAGACAATGCATCTGCTACAGAATTTTCTTTGCCAGGCTTGTAGCAAACTTTGGCGTTGTATTGGTCGATGTAGGCTTTCCATCTTTTTATTTTGGCATTGGTATTTTTGTCTGCTACTGCAAAGGTGAGAGGCTGGTGGTCAGTGAAAATGTTAATTTCTCTGGAGCCGTATAGGTAGTTTTGCAATTTACCTAAAGCCCACACGATAGCTAGCAACTCCCTTCCGTTGGTTGCGTAGTTCAGTTCTGGACTTTTTAGGGTACGAGAAATCATGGTAATGGGTCTGCCTTCTTGGGATAGGATTGCGCCGATTCCGTTTGCTGAGGCATCAGTGGTTAGGTCAAAAGCTTTTTTGAAATCTGGGTACATCAAAATTACGTCTTCTGACGCCAAGATGTTGCGCAGGCGTTGAAATGCGTTGCGCTGGGTTTCGTTGAACTCGACTGCTATTTTCTTTGACCTATGCTTACTCACCGAACCATTTTCTCCTTTTAGAATGTCGCTTATTGGGCGAGCTATGGATGCAAAGTCTTTTATGAAGACTCTGTAATAGCTTGCCAGGCCCAGGAAAGATCTGACACTGTAGACGCTTTTGGGTTCGGGGTACTCTTGAATGGCCTTGACCTTCTTTGGGTCGGATTTGGTGCCGTCTTTGCTTACGATGAAACCAAGATACTCTACGCTTTCTTTAAAAAAGTTGGTTTTCTCCTGGCCCACCCTCATATTGGCTTCAATCAGGCACTTGAGTACTGTGACAATGTGCCTGACATGGTCTACTTCGTTTTTTGAGAAAACTATGACATCGTCTACGTAGACGTAACAAATTTTCCCAATATGTTCCCTTAGAACATCATCGATTGCCCTTTGGAAGATGCTGCCCGCATTCTTAAGACCAAATGGCAGTCGGCAGAATTCATATTTGCCACCGCAAACAGAGAATGCTGTTTTTTCGCGGTCATGTTCTGCAAGGTATATTTGGTGATACCCTGACTTTAGATCAAGGGTAGTGAAGTATTTAGCGTTTCCCAGGTTCGCTAGAATCATGGGAATGCTGGGCATCGGGTAACGGTCAGGTATAGTCTTCTCGTTCAGTTTCCTGAAGTCGATGACTTATCTTTTGTTTGCGTTGCCATAGGCGTCTGTGCCTTTTTTGTCAACAACCCACGTTGGGCTGTTGTAGGGCGACCTTGATGGTCTAATGATGCCGTCTTTTAGTAGTTGCTTGACCTCATTATTTATGAAGTCGGACACGCCCATTAGACTTGGGTAACTTCTGGCATATATTGGCTCGTTGTCAATCGTACGGATTGTGGCGGTGACAGAGGTGTTGAAAGGAGTGCTTCTTCCGTTGTTGAAAAGGCCTTTTTCCTCTTAAGTATCATGTTCCTGAACTCTTTTTGATAGAGATAGGAACAGTACGATGTCGTTTACATCGGTGAAATTTACATCAGTGCACTTCTGGTATTGAATTTCTTCAGAAATGCCCTGATACTCTAGTAGACTCTTTGCAAGGTTCAACTGTACCCCGGCTTGTGTTAACAAGTCGAATCCAATAATGGCATCGAACGAACTAAGTGTGTCTAATAGGAAAAAAGGGGAAGTGTGATTAAAAATGTTTATCAGGCATTTTTCCTTTATTTCAGTGGACCCGTGGATCGAATTCACCGAGAAGGGTTTGGCGACCGGCAATATGGTTTTCAGCTCCTTTACGGGCTTAACATAGTTTTTTGCCGCGCTAGTATCGATTAGCATTTTTAATGTTCTCCCAGCCATTCGTCGTTCGATGAACGGTAACCGGGAGTGTTCCCTAAAAAATGGACAGAGTCGGCTTGATCGTACTCTTCCTCGCTGTCAATTTCTTCGACAGCAGCCTTTGCGGCTTTTTCGTATGCTACCTTTTGTTCTTCGGAATCCGTTTGAACAATGTTGTTAAGACGTTGCCGTCTCGGACCTGTTTGTCGCTCTGAGGAGTTCCTCCTCTTAGTAGCGTTTGACTCATTTGGTTGGTTCTGGTTGTATTCAGTACGCTGCCTAAATTTGGAAGAAGAATCTACCTCCATCGGTTGTGGAGCTGGCTCTTGGCTTTCTTTATTAGGTTGCTCCTTTGGAGCATTTTTTCTTGTGTTTGTAATGGGGGTTTCTATCTTGACCGTGGTCTTCCTTGTAGTTTTTATTCTGTTTACCATATGGTTTGTGTTTGCCGTTTTCAGCTGTTTGGGATCGTTCCTCAACAACTTTAGCATAGGAGTTTGCAAACATGCTTCTCTCAATGCTGGCTTCTGTTTCTATGGCGAGGGCTAGCGCAGAGGGTAAGTCTTTGGGTTGCGCTGGGAATACGACAGCTCTGAGCTGTTTCCTCAAGCCTGATATGAAGGAGTGCAAGGCATCGGCTCTAACTTCAGCGTTAAGCAAATCAGCGCCTTCTTGTTCGTGTGACATAACAATTTTATTAGTTACCAGAATTAGTCTCTTTTCGACCTCATCATAGTACTGCATAAGTGTCATTTCACCCTGTCTGACCATGTCTAAGTTTTGCCTCAGTAGGCGTAAGGATGTTCGGTCGGCATAGGTGCAATCTAGTCTAGCCAGGATGGCGTCGAAATTAAGCACCGTGTTGTAGGAGATAAGTAAGGCTCCAGCAGGCCCTGTGACCTTGTTCCTAAGAATGGCTACTGCTTGGTAGTGTTCGCTACTACCGTCGAAGGGCTTAAAAAGTTCATACGCATCGATTGCTGCTTGTCTCCAAGCAACATATTGGTCTTGTGCACCAGAGAAGTCTGGTACTGATTTTATTATGTCGAGTTTTATGTCACATTTTACCCCAGGAACAACAGTTATCTTTTGGTAAGAGACGACTGCTGGCGTTTTCACTTGCAACCTTTGTATTTCCTGAGTTATTGAATTTATCTGGGACTGTTGTTGCGACAGTGCCGATCTAATGGCATTGTCAATGAGAGCTTGAATCTGTGAAGGGTCCATTGTGTTAGCTACCTGATATTCTGGGCACCAACCAACTTGTTCTTCACCTATACTATCGTCACTGTTGTACTCGGTCTTTATTTCCCTATAGGTGTTCCAGCTCATTTGTTAACCTCGATACTTGTATGAAAACTTTTTCGCATTGGGCATATAATTGTTTTAGTAGCAGTTGTTTATTTATAATATAACCTGCATTAAAGGTATGCAATGGTTTTATTCTTAGTGAGGGTATGCAATGGTTTTTTAGTTAAAGTATGCAATGGTTTTTATTTTTTATTTTTGGTAAAAGTATGCAATGGTTTTTTAGTTAAAGTATGCAATGGTTTTTATTTTTTATTTTTGGTAAAAGTATGCAATTGTTTTTTTTTGGCAAAATGTGTATTTCTTTTCGCAACTTCTATTCTTGTGTGTTTTTTTCTTTGCTATTTGAATTCACTTGACAAACTTACATGTTTTTGTGTTATTGCCTATGAACTTGGTGGGTGTTAGGACGTTTGGGCGCCAGTTATTTAGGTGTGGTAGCAGGTAGCCGTGGGGATCCCGCGTAGTTGCTGATTGTGAATTCCAGGTCCAGCGTCGCTTCCGTGAGGAAGTCGATCCAAGGTGAACACTGATACGATTTTTATGATGATTACGTTGGAGGACTTGACTTCGTCCCCTTTGGTGATTATTGCCCTTGTGGTGCAATAATGTGATCAATAAGAACAAATGTTACGGTTATGAGCCGGAGTACGAAATAGACAACTTGTGTCTTCTTTATTAAAAAGCGAACTGAAGCTAAAGACAAATGCAAAACATAATTCTACTTAGCAAAGTCAATGCGTCGCGCCATCGGACTACAGTCGGCATGCCGACTCAGCATTCTCAGCGTCGCAGCACACCAGCAAAGAAGTGTCATGCGATCGCTGCTGATTGTTGCCAGTGCAGAGCACTGAACTCACAATTTGGCGTGTCAGCATCATTCATGTGTTGTTGCTTAGTTGCTATAGTATTTATGTGTTAACTTACACACACATTCATGCGCGTCTTTATTGAATTATAACAAGAGCATTGTAAATGAGATTTTATTGTAATCTACATTGTGTATACAGTAAGTCAAGAAATTGTTTTCACATTGAAAATAAAAATATTTTTCTGCTTAGCAAAAATTATTATTTTTTAAACTTGTTATAGCTTCTTATATTTTATGATATATGATTCATTCAAATAGTAACAGAAGGTAGAAATATATGTGAGAAATAATATACAAAAACAAAAAATAGTCGGTTTTGCAGCTGCCAAACAATTGTTTTCACAACAATGTTTTGCATTCCTCTTTGCGCTAATGCAGTGAATAGCGTAAATTTACAGTAACTTTTGCTTTGCATTCGTTTTGCTTTACGCATTAGGTTTCTTACACACACACAATTATGCGCGTTTCACTGAATTTTATCAACCGCATTGCAATTGTGATTGTACTGTATTTTGTGCTGTGTGTATGTGCTGCTTTTATAATTCGGTTTTTTCTTAATAAAGATGAATTGCTGGATTGCCTGTTGAGTAGCGGTGGTAGCAAGAAGTGTGGTCTGTCGCGTGTTCGTAAATTATAAGAACAGGAAACCCCTAATATGACAAGTAGCTTCATGAATAGGATATATAAACAATATTTTTAATTTGATCCCCATTGCCCCAGGCCGCCTGCTGTAAATAAAGTAAATAAACCAATTTGAACTATCCACCAATTTTAAAGCAATTGTCATTTCGAGAATATATAAATATTCTATATGACAATAAAATCTACTGTTGAACATAACAAGATAGGTTTTTTTTTATTATTAAGATTTTCTTTATTTTAATTTTTCTGTTATTATCAGGAACAACTTAAATTAAATTTATATGAATATTTACAAACTACTTATTCTACTGGTAAGTCTAATATACAAAATTTACAGTGGCGACTATATAAATCGATCTGGGAGATCTATTGGGTGAGACCTTCGCAGTCTCCTCCGCGTTCGGAGTCCTCCAATTCTACGCCTATTCAGAAGACGCCTAGCCAGACGATTAGGATGATTTCTCAGTCGCGCTATATAATTTGCGGCCTGTATATTTATTACGTCCCCGACTTTGGGCACTCCTAGGTCATTTTCCAGGTCGGAAGTTCTCATATACCAGGGGGCACCAGACAGATTACGGAGCGTTTTTGTTTGGAGCACCCTGATTTTTGTTAGACGGCACTTTGCAGCAATGCCATATACCTGAATACCATAACGCCAGGCGGGAGCTATGCAGGACTTATAAATGTTTACTTTATTTTTCAATGACAACGCATTTCTACTGCTCAGAAGCCATCTTAGTTTCCCTATTCTGTTCTTTAGGGTTACAGAGACACTTGTGATGTGCTTGTTAAAATTCAAGCGTCTGTCTAAGTGCACCCCTAAGTATTTGTGGCTGTTGAAGTGCGTCACCAATTGACCGCGCAAGAATACTCCCGGACACATGTCCCTCCGTAGCGCATAGGTCACATTGGCGCATTTATTTAAATTAATGCCAATATTCCAGCGCTTGGCCCACATTTCAAATTTGTGAAGATATTGCTGCAGGACGTCGGTAGCTTCGTAGACACATTCATTTCTTGATAAGATGGCTGTGTCATCTGCAAAAGTGGCGATTGTAAGGTCGTGTGGATCCGCGACTTCAATTGTAGAGCCAGTGGGCATGTCGTAGGTAAAGAGGGTGTAGAGCGTGGGCCCTAGCACACTCCCTTGAGGAACGCCAGCCCCGATGGCCTTCATGTTGGACTCAACTCCATCGAGTACTACCGAAAATGACCGGCTTGTCAAATAACTTTGCACAATTAAATATAGTTGAGGTGGCAACAAGGGCTTGATTTTGCAGAGTAGTCCGTCATGCCAGACTCTGTCGAAGGCTTGTTTTATGTCTAAATACGCGACCACTACGTACTCTTTGGCTTCGAAACCCTCGAGGATAAAATTCACCACCCTATTTAGCTGTTCCGGTGTGCCATGAGATTTTCGGAACCCGAACTGAAAGGGGGGAATTTTTTCTTTAATTCTATCCAAAGACAGCAGTCTCGTAAGCAGACAACGTTCGAAGAGTTTTCCGATCGTGGGCAACAAACTAATAGGCCTGTGTGAGTCTAGGGACGAGGGGCTCATTCCAGCCTTATGGATCATGCATATCCTCGCCTTTTTCCATTGGCTTGGAACATGCCCCAGTCTCAATACCGCATTTAAGATTAACACTAAAAATAGGACTGCTCTGACCGGCAATGCTTTAAGTGTTATGTTGTCGATGCCATCATCGCCAGGAGCTTTTCTTGTCTTAAGTGCTGTTATGTGGTCTGATACTTCGTTGGCAGTGATAGGAGCAACTGGGAGGCTTAGCTGGCCTGGGCTCTCCAGTGTGAGTTGAACCCTTCTGTTCATGCTTGCCGAACTTGTGTTAAAAGGCTTGAAGCGATCCTCCAAGTCTTCGGCAAATGCATCAGCCCGTTCCATTGGGGATCTGGCCCAAGATCCATCAGGCTTTCTGATCGGAAATTTGGGGGACACTTGCTGTTTGTACCTTCTCGTCAGTCTCCATAGGGAGTGACTTGAAGATTCATCTTGAGAAACATTTTCCAAAAAACGGTCGGTTTCCCTTTGTCTATTCAGCTGCAGCAGCTTTTTGACACGGTTCGACACTCTACGGTAGATCCTGTCCACAATTGGATCTCCGGTTCGACAGTACTGCCTTCTAATCCTTCTCTTAATCAGCAGTAGTGTGTGGATTGCTGGCGGAAGTCTCACTTGTGGTCGTGAGCTTTCTGATCGGCTTGCTGGCGCAGAAATGAGGGCTGCCGAGTGAACCTTGTTCAGGAATAGCGCATATACATCTTCGATGTCTTCTGGTGCAAGTATTTCCAAGTTTAGGTCTAGAGTTTCCTCTAGATCTCGTCGAAAAGCAGCAATATTGGCTCCAGGAGGCAGCAGACGACCTTTAATTGTTTTGCCCTTTGGAACACAGTCATAACCAATACTAGTGGGATATGATCAGAGGATAGCTGAAACTCAGGCCTTATACTTAAGCCATCTGGGTGAAGTCCGTTATAAATAAAGAAGTCAATGGCACTCGGCGTGTAACTTTGGGCAAACGGGAAATGAGTGGCTTGTCCAGTCGCTAGTATTTCAGATGATGAGTTTTGCACCGCGTCCAGTAAGCAGGTGCCTCTTGCGTTAGCTTTAAAGCAACCCCAGCATCTGTTTTTGGCGTTAAAATCGCCTCCTATAAGGAACATTCTTCCTAGTCCGTTGAAAAGTTGCTGGAACTCCATTGCTGACCACGACAGTTGCGGCGGGAGATATGCCGAAGCAATGGTTAATTCACCCCTGCTAGTTGCAATCTGGATGCTGGCCATTTGCAATTTCTCCATCCTTACCGGTTCATTTTGGAAATATTCGATCTCCTGCTTAATAAGCACCGCCGCTCCTCCTCTTGCTCTATCGCTAGGATGATCCGCTTTGTGAATTTTGTAGCCTGGAATAAAGATGGATACACCGGCCTGTAGCCAGGTCTCTGTAATTAGCATCACATCAATATTATGTTCAGTTAGGAAGTGCTTAAGCTCCTCCACATGCCCAGAGATACCACGGGCATTCCACAATCCGAGGCTTAGTGAACTGTGCATCATTTTTTGGCGTTCAATAGACTCAGACACATTTGTTTAAGGAACTGATTCGTCTCCTGAAGTTCCTTAAACATAGCTTGTAGAGTGTCGACTTTCATAGTGAGTGCTTCTATTGCAGTCTCCAGCCTTGAACTATTGTGGGGTGGGGTATCTTGGTGCTTGGGGGTAGGGTTCCTAATTGACGTCTCTTTATTGAACTTTTCCAGCCCAGTACGCAGAGTATCGGCGTAGGAAAAATTTCCTCGCACTAAGGTTGCTGGAATGTGTTGCTGACGGTCTTTTTTGTTACTGACATTACTTTTCAATCCTAGACTTACTTTTGGTCTTCTTTCTTGCGTTCTAGCTTTGAACATATTGCATCCCTTATGCCAAGCCTCATGGTTTGCACCGCAGTTGATACAGCAAAGATTCTCAACCAAAGTTTCTTTGCATTGAGCTGTTGGATGATATAGAGCACACTTTCCACAGATAAAAGGCCTCATACAGTAGCTTTTTGTATGTCCAAATCCTTGGCATCTGTGGCAAAGGATGGCATTCAAATTTTTCTTTGGTATTTCAACCAAGACTCTTTGTCGCCCTATTTGCTTGATTTTCAGCGCATCCTTATTATTAGGCTCGCGAGCCAAATCAATGAAAAAGAAATTATTTTGTATCAGTTCCTCAATAGCTTCACCGTTTTCCTGTTGTTGGGTCTTACGAGGACGAGGATTGTGGATACGAAGGACACTGTGTCCATATCGCATAAACTCATCTTTAATGCTATCTTCAGGGGTGGTGCTAGCCAAATTGGGGCAAGGCATCTGGAGGTGAGGAAAACGATATCTCGAATAGCACAGAGGTATTATTGGCCAAAAATGTTTCGGGACGCCGCACGACTGTGAGGTGCTGCGAGGTGTGCCAAAAGTTCAAAGTGGAACAGGTGAGACCGGCAGGACCCCTACCACACTGGAAGCACGGGAACACTATGCTGCTGGTATTCCACGACGCGTTTAGCAAGTGGGTGGAACTGTTTTCCTTGAGAAGGGCGATGGTGGAACACTTACAGAGGGCGTTCCGAGAACGGATCTTTGTAACGGAGTGCAGTTCACAAGCCGGACATTTAAGGCTTTCTTGACTTCTATCGACGTAGAGGTGCAATACACATCGCCATATTGCCCTCAAGAAAAGCACTACCGAGCGGACGAATTGGACGGTCGAGACGATGATCGCCCAATTCATCGAAGAACATCAGAGCTCGTGGGTCGAGATGCTACCCGAAATAGCGTTGGCGGTGAACATGAGCGCGGCCGACTCGACCGGATTGCTCCCGCCTTCGTGGTACAAGCTCCCGAGCCTCGTCTCCCGGCCGCCTTATACGCTGCGCCATAGGAACGTATTAGAGCAATAGACAGTCCAGTTGTCACTAGGGGAAGGGGAACGGAATGTAAGAGGAGTTAACTAGATGATTTATAATAATTCGTATCTCCACAGGTAAAAATGGAAGGTGACCTTAGTTTCCAGCTTGATTGGGAGCGAAACAGCGGCAAGAGCGACGACCCACGGCATGTGCTCTCAAATACGAGTCGGGAGACTCGTGGCCGCCCCCATCCCCAAAAGCGGACGAACCGGAGGGCCCAGGGCGCGACGTGGAGTGGTGCGACTCGGAGCCACCACTCATACCCAGGACACGCGTCATGGAGTGGTGCGACTCGCCACCACCATTGGTACCGAGCCCAGCGTCCATAGCAGGGGTCATCCCGGATTTAAGGCGGGACCCATCTCCCCAGCCTCACCTGTTCTGTGAGGTGCTGGATGACGCATTCGAGGTCGAGGGGTGGAGCCCGGCCTCGAGGACTTCGTAGCGTCATCCGAAAGCGACGCGGATGAATGGATGAAGGACGTCTTCCCACCGTCAGCTTGGACGTTCCGTACCGCGGACGGGAAGCTACCGCCCAATGTACGCGACCGAGTCGTCGCCGAAATGGAGGGTCGGCTTCCCCGGATAAGCCGGAACTGATTCTGCGTACAGGACGGCAACGCGTTCTTTAGGGTGACCATCACCGACGGCCGCAAGCTGACGATCACACGCCGTCAAGAAAGTGGGGTAGTGACGCGGAGTCACAATAGACCCACCAATATTATAAAAACATACAATAATCATAGTATAAGAGTAAACAATGGAGTATAGTGAAATTTGAAATAAAATTACTTATCGTTTAAGAGAACATTCACTAAATTAAGAGAGGCCGATTGCAAATGAAAGTCTGACTATTAACGTTGTTAGGAGTAGAAGAGAGTACAAAAAGGGCCGAAAAAGGGTCGTGAGCTGCTGAAGCTGATCAGCAGCTTCACGTTGAAATCAGCAAGCGTGAGTATCAGACGTGCGAACGTATCGACATTCAGATTCAGAGGGACCACGAGTTAGCTGCAAGGTTAGGAAATAGGGTCGAAGAATCTTAGGAAATAAAACAACAGCGTTCAAATAAAAAGCGAAACGGTGTTTGCGTGCTGTTTCTCGTAGAAATTGAGCGTTTCTAGAAGTACCCATCCCCGTGACCTTCCTTAAAATAGCCGCGGCAAGGCGATCCCAGCGGAATAATATAATATAATGCAATTCCACTAGCACAATAAGTTTTACTGGCTAAGAAACAAAAATGATGTTAAAAAAAACGTGTTTTTGCTGGCCACGTGTTTGCACCAGCTGGCGCAAATTGTAAGAATTTATGTATACATGTACACACACATTCACGCGCGTCTTTATTGAATTGTATCAAGAGAATTTAAATTTGAGACATAGGTTCTCCTAGTTCCCTGGCAGTGCAAGTTTATTTTGATAACTTGTCCCGTTTTCAATTAACCGATAAAAATCGAAATCGAAAACTTGTTTTTCCGAAAATATCGTGCGTTGCCAGAGCTACACTCATCAAACTTGACATATAGTTTCTAGCATAGTATATACATATAAGGGATTTTTCAATTTATAGCTATCACTACTTCCCCGCTACTATCTAATGCCTATAAATGTAGTAAAAAAACTAATAGCCTTTCTCCACTGGGCTTAAAAATGTCACATTTTCAAGTTTTACATATTGGTGTTCCACCGGTTTTCGGTAACATGTGAGTGGCAAAAGTACCGCTTATTTAAATAAACAGCTAATCGAGTTGCCTTAATTTACATAAGCGCCGCACAGATTTCCTTCTAAAAGTCAAATAATACGGCCCCGAAATAGGGGCTCCATTTAATGGACTCTTTGCGGGATTTGGCCAACTTTAAATGTTAAAAACTGTCGGAATATTAAAATTTAAAATTATAATTTAAAGTTACCGCTTGCCTTTGTTGATATATCAGCTGTTTGTGGTTATGATACTTTCACATTTTTCACAACATCGATAGAAATCTCGATTTATCATCGCAAAATACACGAAATGTTCGGGGCGAATTTACACATTTTTTAAATATGTGACATTTTTGAAAAATGTGTGAATTGTGTTTTCTTATGGGGAAACGTACAGGACGCATTTAACACAATTTGCAAAAATGTGACATTTTCAGAAATGTGTTCAGTGGGCAGAAGGCTATAATTTATACGGCCCCCCCATTTTGGTGCAATTTTCATTTTGAGAATATATAAATATTCTATTGTAAATACAATAAGATCCACTGTTAATTTCATCACGATCGGTTAAGAAAAACAGAAATTATTAAAGAAAACGTGTTTTGGCTGGCCTCGTGCTTGTGGTAGCTAGCGCAAATTCAAACAATTTCTGTATATATGTACACACACAATTATGCGCGTTTCACAGAATTTTATCAACATCATTGCAATTGTGATTGTATTGTATTTTGTGCTGTGTGTATGTGCTGCTTTTATAATTCGTTTTTTTCTTAATGAAGATGAATTGCTGGATTGCCTGTTGAGTAGCGGTGGTAGCAAGAAGTGTCGTCTGTCGCGTGTTCGTAAATTATAAGAACAGGAAACACCTAATATGACAAGTAGCTTCATGAATAGGATATACAAAAAATATTTTTAATTTTATCACTATTGCTACCAGGCCGCTTGCTGTAAATAAAGTAAATAAACCATTTGGAACTACCCACCAATTTTAAAGCAATTGTCATTTCGAGAATATATAAATATTCTATATGACAATAAAATCTACTGTTGAACATAACAAGATAGGTTAAGAAACACAAAAGGTTTTTGATTAAACGTGTTTATGCTGGCGACGCGTCTGCGGCACAAATTTCTTTATTCATGTACACACACATTTATGCGCGTCATTATTGAATTATAACAAGAGCATTGTAAATGAGATTTTATTGTAATTTGCCTTGTGTATACAGTAGGTCAAGAAATTGTTATATCATTGGAAAAAAATATATTTTTCTGCTTTCTAAAATTTTTTTTTTAAACTTACTATAGTTTCTTATATTATTTACTAATATGATTCATTAAAATAGTAACAGAAAGTAGAAATATATGTGAGAAATAATACAAAAACAAAAAATAGTTGGTTTTGCCGCTGTCAAACAATTATTTTCACAACAATGTTTTGTATTCCTCTTTGGGGTAATGCACTGAATAGCGGTAAATTTACAGCAACTTTTGCGTTGCATTTGTCTTACTTTACGCATTAGGCTTCTTACATATGTGCTGAAAATTTTCGTTTATTGCGCTACAGAACTGATTTAGACAATTTTCAAAATGCCAGGCAAGAGGTTATCTTTCGAGATGATCCAGTTAGTGTATTGTAATTACCAATTGGGTAAAAGTGCGCAGGAATTGTCAGAAATGTTTTCTGTAACCAGCAAGACCATTTACAATATTATCAATCGCGCTGAAAACGAGGGGAGATTTGAGCCAAACGAAGGAGCCGGTCGGTAGCAAAAAAAAGTAAACGCGCAGAGCGCGTATTGGTGAAAAAAACTGGACCAAATTATCAAATTGTCCATATTGATTTGGGGGTGCATCTTAAGCCAAGGAGTAGGAGATTTATCCTTTCTTAAAAAACACCATGGACGCACAACAATATTTAAGTATTTTAAGGAACCAATTGACAAGCAGCGCGAATTAATTTGGGTTTATAAACAATAATATGCCGAATTTTAAATTTTATCAGGACGACTTAAAGCATAAGGCACATATGATACGGTTGTGGCTACTATATAACTGCGGTAAACTCTTAGACACACCTGCGCAGAGTCCTGATCTCAATCCCATCGAAAATGTTTGGACTTGGTTAAAGAAAAGAGTGGTCCAAAGAACCGAACAGCACTTAAAACTGCTATACTAGAAGAGTGGCAGCAGTTACCGACCCATTATAACTTTAAAAAGCTAATTCATTCAATGAAAAGCCGCCTACACGAAGTCATACAAGTCAATTCTCACATATCTTTCTACTTTGTGTTACTATTTTGATGAATCCTGTTAGTAAATATTATAAGGAAGTATAATAAATTAAAAAAAATTTTTTACAATATTTAAAAGTAATAATTTTTGCTAAGAAAGCAGAAAAATATATTTTTTCTTTGCAATGTGAAAACAATTTCTTGACATACTGTATGTGCTGCTTTTTTAAATATTTTTTTTCTATTAGTGCGGCTGTCGTGCAGAGGCGTTGGCAAGTGGTGCGATCTTTCACGTAAGTACAAGTAGTGATGAAGTCATAAAATAAGTTTGAATATAACTTCAATCAAGCTTTGCTGATCGGTTGCCTAACACCGCCCTTGAGAGCGCAACTTCACCTCGGTGGCGAAAAGCGAAAGCTCCGATGTGAAGTTGCGAAAGCGTGCGGTAAAGTGGAGAGATACAGGCGAGCGTGCCGGCACTTTTGCAGCATAATAATAATTCAAATAAATAAACCAATTGCAACTTCCCACCAATTTTGGTCATTAAAAATTTCATCAAGATCTGTTAAGTACCAAAAGAGTTATAAAACAAAAAGTGTTTTGGCTGACCACGCAAATTGCAAGACTTTCTGTAAACGTCTACACACACACACATTTATGCGCGTCTTCTTTGAATTCTATCAACAGTATTGCAGTATTTTCTGTGCCGCTATTTTAATCCGTTTTTTCTCAGCAAACTTAACATGTAGCTTCTAGAATATATTATATATGTCGTAGAATGGTTTCCTATCAGCCCATCCTCCTGCGCTTCCACCATCGTGGCGCCAGCCTTACGTTTCCTCGACATTGACATACTTCTGCTTTAATTTTCGACTGACTGCAATTTAACAATTATGCTCGCACAATACATACAGTATTATCACACGTCTTCCTGACGTCTCCGAGTCAAAGACTATATATCTCTCGCTCTAATGCACTGTCTGGCCGAGGCTACGCAAAACAGACAACTCTGTTGGGCTCGCAAACGCTCAACATCGTCTGTTTTGGACTTCTTTCATTAGCGATGATACATTTCATTAGATATCGTACTTAAATGGTAGTGATGGAATTTAATTGATATACAATAATAATCATAAAATTATGATATTAAAATAATAATAACGATGCGTCGCGGCCTTTCTGACCAAGTCTCAGTTTTAGAGCTACCTTTATGAACTTTTGCAGGAGTGCCTCTTTCTGTTGCACGCAGTAAATTTGTCGGTGCCAGCCGGATCGGACCACTACATCTAATAACTTTCATAGAAACGATTAGTCGAAAAGTAGGTTCTTGTATAAAAAAAACTTTTTGTTTATTTAGATATCTTGACCAAACTCGTCATTTTTAAGTTTTACTATGCTCCCCATATATATGCAAAATCCTGGGAAGTTCGGACCACTATATCATATAGTTACCAAAGGAACGATCGGTCGAAAATTAAGTCTTTGTAATACTCGGCATTTATAAGTTTTACTATGCTCCTCATATATTTGCAAAATCCCACCTACATCGGACTACTATATCATTTAGCCGCCATAGGAACGATCGGTCGAAAATTAAGTTGTTACATGGAACATTTTTTTTTGTCAATATATCATATAGCTGCCATAGGAACGATCGGTTGAAAATTGACTTGTTGTATGGAAAATTTTTTTGTTTTTCCAAGCTTGGCATTTAGTAGTTTTACAATGCTCTCTCCATTTATGCGAAATCTTTTTTTATCGGAATACTAAATCATATAGCTGTCATAGGAACAATCAGTCAAAAATTAAGTTGATGTTTTTCAAGATTTCTTAACCATACTCGCCATTTTCTGTGCTTCTTAGATTCGGGCAAAGCACTATGAGCATTATGAAGAGGTCTGCAAAGGTATTAAATCTTCGGCGTGCCGAAGATATCCCATCTTTCTCGTTTTTATTTAAATTCATTCATAATACTTATTATATAGATTGCTATTTATATTTCACTGATAGCAAGCATAAATTCTTAGATGTTTTAAGCAGTCATATATCAATTAGCTTAAACACATGCCTGCTTGATAGCTGCGTTATCATGCTGATTAGAATGTTACTTTAATGTGATGAACTACTTTGTAAATTTTTGTTTTTACTTAATTTATTTTTCTAATATCATTTATATTTTCATTTAAATATTCTAAGTCATCGGCATTTAAAGTGCCTTATGCTACCGCAGGCACAAAAGGTCTCTGGTTTGCGACAAACACCGTGATCTACAATTACATTTTCTTTGTGTTTCTTAACCGATCTTGATGAAATTTTCAGCAGTTGATCTTATTGTACTAAAAAATATTCGTGTATTCTCAAAATGAACAATTGCATTTAAATTGTGGTTTATATTGGTTGGTTATACAAGTTGGGTTAATAACTTGATTAAAAGCTTTGCGGTGGTAGCGGTCAGTTAGCGATACGTATAAAATAAAAGATACTGTATATATATACATATATATATATATATATACTCTAGCTCTTATTATTTACCCAAATTGCTCATATCGATATCGATTTTTATCGATTGCTTGAAACGGAGTAAGTTATCTATTATCGGAAACAAACTTGTACTAAGCATGAACTAGGAGGACCTACAGCTAAGTACAGCTACATTACAAGTTTCTAGCTCGTATAGGTCCTGAGATCCTTTCGTTCATACATACGTATAGACGGACGGACGGACAGACGGGCAGACGGACAGACGGCAGACAGACATACAGACGGACATGGCTAGATCGACTCGGCTGTTGATGCTGATCAAGAATATATATACTTTATTGGGTCGGAGAAGCATCCCTCTGCCTGTTACAAAAATTTGCACAAATACATTTTACCCTTTTTAAATTTCTTTCGATGGGTTTACGGTATAAAAACAACAAAAAGGAACGATTTTGGCTCCAGTGATGTAATTTTTAACAGTAGATCTTATTATACCCTTGCAGAGGGTATTATAATTTCGTTTCTATGCGAACTAGTCTCTTAGTTTTGAAGCTATCTATATGAAACTTTGCAGAATTGCCAGTTTCTGTTGCACGTTGTCGGATCCGGCTGGATCCGCCATAGGAACGATTGGTTGCAAAGTAGGTTCTTGCATGAAAGACATTTTTGTTTATCGAGATATCAAACTTGGCATTTGTTAGTATTATTATGCTTCCTCCAATAATGCAATATATTATTTACATCGAATCGGTCGAAAACTAAGTTGTTGTATGAAAAAAGAACCGGCATTGACTACTTTTCCTGTGCTTCTTAGATACTGGCAAAGCATTATGAGCATAATGAAAATAAAAAATAAATTGTTGGTATCACTGTAGAGAAGAGGCGTTTGCAAGTGGTGCGATCTGGCACAGGTTAGGTTCCTAGTGGGGAAAAATGTTTTTGTTTGTATTGCTAAAGCAAACGAGCCCGTAGGACGAGCTGCATCTGTTGTTGGTTGGTAGAAGAGGGTTCAGGTTCAATTTAAACCACAATTTTAATGCAATTATCATTTTGAGAATAAATAAATATTCTATAGGACAATATGATCTTCTGTTGAAAATAACAAGATTAGTTAAGAAACACAAAAGGTTTTTAAGAAAACGTGCCACGTAGTCATTAAGTCATAATATAAGTTTGAATATAACCGCCGGCCATCGCTGAAACCGTGCGTTGTTGATTGGTTGCTCAACTCCGTCGTTGAGAGCGCAACATCACCTCAGTGGCGAAGAGCGAGAGGTCCGAGGAGAAGTTGCGAAAGCTCGCGGTAAAGTTGAGCGCTAGAGGCGAGCGTGCCGGCACTGTTGCTGTGACGATCGAAAGGAGTAGACGTGCTTTAAGAGAGATCTTGAGTGACTCGCGTGGCAGGTGTGCGCAAGCAAGTGTTAAAAAAAAGAAGGTAAATAGAGCAACCTAGGAAATTTGTGGTCAGGCATACCCCAGAGCAAGACCCCAGCAAAAGACAAAGAGATAAAAAAGGTTTATATAAGGGTTAAATCGGGCATACCATACCTAATACATTTTAAACCCTGTACTAGCTGTCAGAAGTGAACACCTGCAAGAAGTATGCGACAAGAATGTGTGCAGAATTGAATTCACAAAACGGACGAAACGAAAAGTAACGGTCGATTGAAAAGCACAGCGCGTGCCCAAGACTGTCAACATCGAGATCACGGTAGCATACGGGTACACGTCTGGGTCGTTAAGACGTCGTGGCAGCGGGACGAATTCAGTTCACATGCGGTGAATGGTTTATTTGGGATGAGAGGAAAGGTGGAAAACCAAGTGAACATAGAAACAACCATAATGTAACAAACAAATAAGTGAAAAAAAGTAACTTAAGAGATGTATAAACAAGTTATAATTCAGAGCGTATTATAATTTTGTGAAATGTGTAACGCATAGGAGACATGTCCGACCCCATAAAATATGTATATTCATCCTCAGTATCAACAGCCGAGTCGACATAGCCATGTCTGTTTGCCCGTCTGTCTGTTTCTATGCGAATTAGTATCTCAGTTTGAAAGCTATCTTTATGAACTTTGAAGAAGTGCCTCTTTCTCTTGCGCGCAGTACATACGTCTACGGAACTAGCTGGATCGGACCACTATATCATATAGCTGCCATAGAAACGATCGGTCGAAAAGTAGGTGCTTGTATGAAAAACATTTTTGTTTATCAAGGTATCTTGACCAAACCCGGTATTTATAAGTTTTACTATGCTCCTCATATATATGCAAAATTCTATCAACATCGGACCACTTTATCATATAGCTTCCATAGGAACAATCGGTCGAGGACTAAGTTGTATCACTAACCAAATAACATATAGACTGGACAAACCGTACATTTGGTGGTGACAAGCGTTTTAAGAGCGGTTGGGCCAAAGTCGCCTTCGTTTTTTTTTCATGTTCGAGACATGCCCGCATGGTCTCACAGCAAGAGAGTAAGACTACATATGACCTATGTCGTAGAACGGCATCGCTGTCTTTTTAATCGCTCACTCTACAGGAAACTGCTTTGGCTTACTCTCATCTATATGATTTGTGCGGTAGAACGGCATTGCTGTTTTTGTCTCGTTCCCACTACAGGAAACTGCTTTGGCTTACTCTCAGTGCTCTTTAAATTTGTTTAAATATTTGTGTGTGTATGTGTCCGCACAAGCAAAAATGCCCACAAATTCAATTTTTGTCAAAAGTCGGTGGCATTTCTTCCCTTTTGTGGAGACGAGTAATATGATATAATGAAAGGGTTTGCCAAGTCGATGCTAATGTCTTCCATTTTAGCTCGTACCTAAGCGTTGGCATGTGGCCATTTAAAAGCATTTTGGACTTGCTATTCACGCAAACTTTCATAATTTGTATATGAATAGAAGTATTTATGCGCTTGTGTGCCTGTTGGTTGCCTGCCTGCCTGTCCGATGCAAATCATTAACGCAAAATTTCAAAATTTCATTATGGAACGCGTCTGACGCGCGCCATTATTTTTCTGATTTAGGGTTATTATTACCTATATTGGTGGGTAGTTCCAAATGGTTTATTTTTTTGATTTATTATACAACAAAGGTGCCGGCACGCACGCCTCTATCGCTCAAATTCACCGCGAGCTCTTCTTCGCCACCGATGTAAAGTTGCGCTCTCGAAGGCGGTGTTGAGCAACCGATCAGCCGTGCGTTGCTGCGATGGCCAGCGGTTATATGCAAACATATATTAAGACTGCATCACTACGTGGCTCCTTGTTCTTACGTGACAGATCGCACCACCTACCAACGCCTCTAATCGACAGCCACACCGACAACTTATTTCTTCAGAATAAAAAATATAATACAGATTACAATACAATCTCATTTGTAATGGTCTTGTTAGAATTCAATAAAGACGCGCAAAAATGTGTCCATGTATACAGAAATTCTTGCAACTTGCGCCAACTGCCGCAAACACATGGCCAGCAAAAACACGTTATTTACTTGATTTATAGCTATGCTGTGCATGCGACCGGGTGGCAATAGTTAAATAATTAATTAACTTGAAGAAGAACAACAAAAAGAGTTGAAATGCAGTATTTCTTATCTAGTAATTAATTTTATTTAACAACAAAAATTATTGAATATGATTTATAATATAAAACTCTTAATATATATAAGACCTTAAACGAGGAACATAACGAAATACATTTGTTACAATATATATCCAGAATTAACGTAAACATCGACGTTAACGTCAACGTAATCAATCATAATAATATCGTAGAGAGTATCTTGTTAACAAAACTATAAGTCATTCCAAAATTGATTTTAACGAAAGCAGAATTCGAAGTAATCAATAAACTAATAACCGTGCAAGACATTGTAGTAAAATTAGAAGAACATATAGATTACTAACACTAGAAGCTTATATTCCTGAATATATAAACAATTGTTATGTTTAACATTAAGATTCCAATTATTGACAAAATCCAAAACGAAGTCTTACACATTGTTCCATTACCTGTCAATGAATCAAAAATGTTAATTTTACCAAACTATGTTACTTATAACCAAGCTGACCATAATAGATATTTCAGTAACAAATGTCCCAAAGTCCATCAAATCCACATCTGCAAAGACACCGAATCTATAACCAACATGATGAACTATCAATGTCTAAGAGGCATACTCTCAGACTAAACAACAACATGTGGTCTCAAAGACATCGGCAACGCAGTAACCATCAGAGAAGTGGAGAAAACACCACAATACCCTCATCATGCAGCAGACCTCGAACGATTAAAGGATCAGCGATTGTTACATACAAAGATTGTACGGTGAATACGACAAACAAATCAACTATCAATACAAGCATTTGAAGATTTGAAAATTAACAACACAACCGAAGACTTAAACCTACACAAACTCCACCTGCAAGCCTTATTTAGTCAAAACGACATTATTCAAATGAAAATTAGGCGAAATATGGGTAAATAAACCAAGAAATTTTCGTTCGTCCCAATGGATACACCCTCAATCGACATCTCGGCCATACCATCCTTATGGTCCTCACTTAACACCAAAGGGGGAGGAGTTACCATCTCAGAACCTCTCGGGGTGGCACCTCCCAAGCCACCACGCGGCAAGCCAATATAAACAGCAAAGACACCCTGTACTTGACTCAAGGTGCTCACACAACATTGTAGCGGTATGTTGCTACATCAACACAAAAACGCAACATCAGCAATAGACAGGATGTTGATGTTGCGACACATATAAAAATGGGACCCCATCGACGATCAGCTTGTAGATATTAAGATATATACATACTTCTGTTAATAAAGAGTTTAAGTTTAGTTCGAACTTCAACACAAAGCGGTTGTAATCTTTTATTCGTTGAATCATCGAATAATTAAACTCTTCACTTAATAATAATCTTGAACTGGAGGAACCTTCCAACACCAAAAGTAACATAGAAAGGCTCTAAAAGGAAGTCACCTTTAACACTGGACAAGGTTCTCGTCTGGTAGCTCAGGCACTAGGAGGACCTATGTGCAAGGGCAAATTTCAAGTCTCTTGCTCTTTTTCGATCTGAGCTCCTTGCGTTCATACCTACGGACAGACGGAATTCTGGACGATCACCAGTAGCTCCTCCTTGCGTCGCTGGTGAATCCAGCGCATGTCTACCTCAGATTTTGGAACTCACCTGACTCCATTTTGTGTTCCCTTACTTCTTTTATGTATCCTTCTCTGAAGTCAGCGTCACCCTCTCTTTCTCTTGCTGCTCCGATGATTCCGTTAATTTATTTTTTAACCCATTTCTTTTTGTGTTTTTCATCTTTTTTCTTTTGTTGTCTTTTACTTCATCCAAACATAAGTTCGATTTGGTTCGGTTGGTGGGCAGAAGGTTGATTGGTAATCCCCACAAAAAAATATCAATTTAAATATTAACGGGAAAGAAGGGCTATCTTCGGCACGCCTAAGATTTAATACCCTTGCAGACCTAACATTCTCATAATACTCATAGTGCTTTGCCCGTATCTAAAAAGCACAGGAAAAGTAGTCCATTCCAAATTTCGTCAAGATATCTTGAAAAAAAATTTTCCATACGACAACTTAATTTTCGACCGCTTGTTTATAGTGGTCCGATGTAAATAAGATATTGCATAAATGGAGGGAGCATAGTAAAAATAATAAATGCCGAGTTTAATCAATATTTCTTGAAAAAAAAAATGTCGGCGTTTCGAAGATTGCCCTTCTTTCTCTTTTTTCATAATAAATAAATTGTTTGTATCACTGTAGAGAAGAGGCGTTTGCAAGGGGTGCGATCTGTCACAGGTTAGATTCCTAGTGGGAAAAAATGTTTTTGATTATATTGCCCGTAGGACCAGCTGCATCTGGTGTTGGTTGGTAGAAGAGGGTTCAGGTTCAATTTAAACCACAATTTTAATGCAATTATCATTTTGAGAATATATAAATATTCTGTAGGACAATATGATCTTCTGTTGAAAATAACAAGATTGGTTAAGAAACACAAAAGGTTTTTAAGAAAACGTGCCACGTAGTCATTAAGTCATAACATAAGTTTGAATATAACCGCTGCCCATCTTGATATCCTGAAAAATACTAAAATTATCCATATAACAACTTAATTTTTGACAAATCGTTAATATTTGCAGCTATATGATATAGTGGTCCGATCCTTATAGGATTTTACGTATATATGGGGAGCATAGTAAACAATAAATGTTTGGCCAAGACATCTCTAAATAAACAAAAAGTTTTTCATGCAAGAACCTACTTTTCGACCGATCGTTCCTATGGTAGCTATATGATATAGTAGTCCGATCCAGCTGGCTGCGACATATATTCTGCGTTCAACAGAAAGAGTCACTTCTGCAATGTTTCATATAGATAGCTCGAAAACTGAGAGACTATTTCGCATAGAAACGAAATTATAATATCGACTGCATGGGTATAATAAGATCTACTATTAAAAAATACATCAAGATCGGTTAAGTACCAAAAAAGTTGTTAAACCCAAAGTGTTTTGGCTGGCCACGTGTGTGCAGCAGCTACCACAATTTGCAAGAGATTCTGTATATATGTAAAAACACACATTCATGCGCGTCTTTATTGAATTGTATCAACAGCATTGGAACTGTGACTGTATTTTATTCTGAGCTGTGTGTATGTGTTGTTATTTGAATTAGTTTTTTATACCCTTGCACAGGATATTATAATTTTGTCGTAAAATGTGTAACGCATAGAAGGAGACATCTCCGACCCTATAAAGTATATATATTCATGATCGATTTAGCCAAGTCCGTCTGTTCGTCTGTCTGTTTCTATGCGAACTAGTCTCTTAGTTTTGAAGCGATCTTTATGAAACTTTTCAGAAGTGCGAGTTTCTGTTGCACGCAGTCGTAACCGGCTGGATCGGACCACCATATTATATGGCTGTCATAGGAACGATCGGTCACAAAGAAGGTTCTTGTATGAAAGACAGCCATGTGATATAGTAGTCCGATGTAACTAAGATCTCGCATAAATGGAGGGAGCATAGTAAAACTAATAAATGCCAATTTTGGTCAAAATATATTGAAAACCAAAAAAATTTTCCATACAACTTAATTTTCGATCGATCATTCCTATGGCAGCTTTATGATACAGTCGTCCGATGTTGTTTCGTCAAAATATCTTGAAAAATACTAAAATTATCCATACAAGAAGTTGATTTTTGACAAATCGTTCCTATTTGCAGCTATATGACATAGTGGTCCGATCCTAATAGGATTTTACGTATATATGGGGAGCATAGTAAAACTAATAAATGCCAAGTTTGGCCAAGACATCTAAATAAACAAAAAGTTTTTCATGCAAGAACCTACTTTTCGACCGATCATTCCTATGGTAGCTATATGATATAGTAGTCCGATCCAGCTGGCTGCGACATATGTACTGCGTGCAACAGAGAGTCACTTCTGCAATGTTTCATATAGATAGCTTTAAATCTGATAGACTAGTTCGCATAGAAACGAAATTATAATACCCTCTGCAAGGGTATAATAAGATCTACTGTTAGAAATTACATCAAGATCGGTTAAGTACCAAAAAAGTTGTTAAACACAACGTGTTTTGGGGGGCCACGTGTGGGCAGCAGCTACCACAATTTGCAAGAGATTCTATCAACAGATTGTATCAACAGCATTGGATCTGTGATTGTATTTTATTCTGAGCTGTGTGTATGTCTTGTTATTTGAATTAGTTTTTAATACCCTTGCAGCGGGTATTATAATTTTGTCGAGAAATGTGTAACGCATAGAAGGAGACATCACCGACACCATAAAGTATATATATTCATGATCGATATAGCCAATCCGTCTGTCCGGCTGTCCGTCTGTCTGTTTCTATACGAACTAGTCTCTAAGTCTCTTAGTTTTGAAGCTATCTTTATGAAACTTTGCAGAAGTGCCTGTTTTTGTTCCACGCTGTCGGATCCGGCTGGATCGGACCACCATATCATATAGCTGTCATAGGAACGATCGGTCGCAAAGTAGTTTCTTGTTTGAAAGACATTTTTGTTTATCGAGATATCAAACTGGGCATTTGTTAGTTTTATTATGCTCCCTCCAATAATGCAATATATTATTTACATCGGACTATCATATAGCTGCTATAGGAGCGATCGGTCGAAATTAAGTTGTGAAAAAAGAACCGGCATCGACTACTTCGCCTGTGCTTCTTAGATACTGGCAAAGCATTATGAGCATAATGAAAATAAAAAATAAATTGTTGGTATCACTGTAGAGAAGAGGCGTTTGCAAGTGGTGCGATCTGGCACAGGTTAGGTTCCTAGTGGGGAAAAATGTTTTTGTTTGTATTGCTAAAGCAAACGAGCCCGTAGGACGAGGTGCATCTGTTGTTGGTTGGTAGAAGAGGGTTCAGGCTCAATATACACCACAATTTTAATGCAATTATCATTTTGAGAATATATAAATATTCTGTAGGATCTTCTGTTGAAAATAACAAGATTGGTTAAGAAACACAAAAGGTTTTTAAGAAAACGTGCCACGTAGTCATTAAGTCATAATATAAGTTTGAATTTAACCGCCGGCCATCGCTGAAACCGTGCGTTGTTGATTGGTTGCTCAACTCCGTCGTTGAGAGCGCAACATCACCTCAGTGGCGAAGAGCGAGAGGTCAGAGGAGAAGTTGCGAAAGCTAACGGTGAAGTTGAGCGCTAGAGGCGAGCGTGCCGGCACTGTTGCTGTGACGATCAAAAGGAGTAGACGTGCTTTAAGAGATCTTGAGTGACTCGCGTGGCAGGTGTGCGCAAGCAAGGGTTAAAAAAAAAGAAGGTAAATAGAGCAACCTAGGAAATTTGTGGTCAGGCATACCCCAGAGCAAGACCCCAGCAAAAGACAAAGAGATAAAAAAGCGCAAGCAAGGGTTAAAAAAAAGAAGGTAAATAGAGCAACCTAGGAAATTTGTGGTCAGGCATACCCCAGAGCAAGACCCCAGCAAAAGACAAAGAGATAAAAAAGGTTTGTATAAGGGTTAAATCGGGCATACCATACCTAAATACATTTTAAACCCTGTACTAGCTGTCAGAAGTGAACACCTGCAAGAAGTATGCGACAAGAATGTGTGCAGAATTGAATTCATAAAACGGACGAAACGAAAAGTAACGGTCGATTGAAAAGCACAGCGCGTGCCCAAAACTGTCAACGTCGAGATCACGCTAGCATACGGGTACACGTCTGGGTCGTTAAGACGTCGTGGCAGCGGGACGAATTCAGTTCACATGCGGTGAATGGTTTATTTGGGATGAGAGGAAAGGTGGAAAACCAAGTGAACATAGAAACAACCATAATGTAACAAACAAATAAGTGAAAAAAACAGTAACTTAAGAGATGTATAAACAAGTTATAATTCAGAGCGTATTATAATTTTGTGAAATGTGTAACGCAGTAGAAGAGACATGTCCGACCCCATAAAATATGTATATTCATCCTCAGTATCAACAGCCGAGTCGACATAGCCATGTCCGTTTGCCCGTCTGTCTGTTTCTATGCGAACTAGTCTCTCAGTTTGAAAGCTATCTTTATGAACTTTGAAGAAGTGCCTCTTTCTCTTGCGCGCAGTACATACGTCTACGGAACTAGCTGGATCGGACCACTATATCATATAGCTGCCATAGAAACGATCGGTCGAAAAGTAGGTGCTTGTATGAAAAACATTTTTGTTTATCAAGATATCTTGACCAAACCCGGTATTTATAAGTTTTACAATGCTCCTCATATATATGCAAAATTCTATCAACATGGGAACACTATTTTATAGCTGCCATAGGATTGATCGGTCGAAGACTAAGTTGCATCACTAACTCTTTCAATTTGTTTAAATGATTGTGTGTGTATGTGTCCGCACAAGCAAAAATGCCCATAAATTCAATTTTTGTCAAAAGTCGGTGGCATTTCTTCCCTTTTGAGGGGACGAGTAATATGATATAATGAAAGGGTTTGCCAAGTCGATGGGAAATTCTTTCATTTAAGCTCGTTCTTGTTCGAAAGGGTACCTAACCGTTGGCATATGGGCATTTACAAGTTTTTAGACTTGCTATTCACACTTTCATATTTTGTATATGCATATGTTGGTTGCCTGACTGCCTGTCCGATGCAAATTTGACAATATTTTGGGATTTCTGAATTTCGAGCTCTACAGAGACACAGCAACGCACGGTTGCAGCGATGGCCAGCGGTTGTATGCAAACATATATTAAGACTTCATCACTACGTGGCTCCTTCACGAGTAGTATGCTAGAGTTAGATGAAAATTATTCATTCTAAAAAGTGAAAATCATAGCGAACTAACGTGCTCGCTCCTAAGAAATTAATTTTTTGTGACTTATAACTGACACTCGGGACTTGCTGTGCTGCCAGTATGCCTAATTGCAAAGAAAGTGATTTCTCCGATCCGACATCAGAAGTGGGATCAGGCGATGCCCCTCCACGAGGCAATTCTGACGATTCGTGGCGTCAGCTTCTGGAATCTTTAAATCGAAATTTTCTTGAGATTATTAAAGCAATGCAGATGTCAAATGGTGCGTCCTCCACAAAGAATTCGTTGCCAAAGTTCAACCCGGACATTGCAGGCGCAGATGCAAATGCCTGGTGCAAAACCATGGACATAATACTTGACGATAATCCTATTGAGGGCAAGGCACTGGTTATGACCCTCAGCGGCTCCCTAGAAGGAAGCGCCTCGCCCTGGCTTTCTCAAATATGCTATACTGGAATGAAGTGGCAAAATTTCAAGGAATTGTTTTTGCAACGCTTCGGGGAATGGAGACATCGGCGGCAACTTTAATGAACATTTTTAATGGCCGACCGAACGATGGCGAATGCATCTTCGTATATGCGAGCCATCTTGTGACGTCATTTTTATCCAAATGGAAGACAGCGAACATGGAGGAAATTGCAGTCTCAGTTGTTTTGGCACATACATCGAAAATCGACAAAAGTCTGCAACGTATGTTGTATACAACTAATATTAAAAGGTAAGACGAGATGCAACAGCATCTGAAGAGCCTATTCTTATGGAAGGTCAAATGGAACCAGATCGTAAGAGATCGAAAACACATGGCATTAAATGTCATCATTGTGGAAACCTCGGACACAAAATGGTCGAATGTCGCAAGAGGAAGTATGAAGAAGGTAACATGTCAAAAAACTCAGTATTACCTAAAGTTCGATCTGCCGTTACCTGCTTCAAATGTGGCGATGCTGGCCACATTGCGTCATCATGTACAAAAGGAGTTTCTACGAGCGGTGTTGGATCACATGAGAAGCGTATAAACATCTGTTGTGTGTCCGAGCCAAGAGGAATGCTGCGTCAATCTGGTGAGCTCGTTCCATTTTGTTTTGACTCTGGAGCTGAATGCACGCTCATTAGAGAGAGTTGTGCCAAGAAATTTCCCGGAAAAAGAATTAATATTTTCATAGTTTTGAGGGGTATTGGAGAAAATAATGTGTATAGCACCATGCAAATCTTGGCTACTGTCAAAATTGATCAGTACTCCTTAGAAAAATTAATTTATGTAATAATGGATAAGTTTTTGAAATAGGATGTATTGATAGGCCGTGATATACTCGGATTAGGCTTTGGAGTCTCCATCGAGTCCGACAAATTTGAAATGTCAAATACCAAAACTGTTGATGTAATAATAAAAGATGAGATATAAGTTACGTAGAGCATCTGAATAATGATAGAGCATTAAGCAACACTGATAAAAATTGTCTGCTAGAATTATTGCAAAACTATGCTGATAAATTTATTGAGGGTATTCCTCAAACGCGAGTGACCACGGGTGAACTTGAAATCCGCCTGCTTTACCCAAATAAAACTGTACAAAGGCGTCCGTATAGGTTAAGCATAGAAGAAAAAGAAGTCGTGCGAAATAAAGTAAAAGAATTGTTAGACGCAAACGTTATACGTCCTAGTTGCTCCCCATTTGCAAGCCCAATGCTGATGGTAAGAAAGAAAAATGGAACCGATCGGCTATGTGTCGATTATCGGTCGATAATACGGTCGCTGACAAATATCCGCTGCCTTTGATTTCTGATCAAATTAATAGACTGCGTGAAGGCAAATATTTCTTCAGTTTAGACATGGCAAGTGGTTTTTACCAAGTTCCAATACACCCTGACTCTATCGAGCGCACTGCTTTTGTCACGCCAAAAGGACAGTATGAATTTTTTTTTTTTTTTTTTTTTTTTAACGCGAATCCCGATGTAACGTACTGCATCCCCCCTCCCGCACAACCGACCGAGGGGCGCAGTCGTATAACGTACGACACGAAATGCAAAATAAATATGAAGAAAAAAAAATATTAAAAAAAACGTCGATACAAACTACGAGTATGTGTACAAATACAATTTCAAATAAAATATAGGACTATCTACTTGCTAAATAGTTTAGAATAGAAGACTTTATACGAGGAAGAGAAACTTCCGAGCAGAATACTCTGTAATGCTTGTTATAGTCATCACAGAGGACCCTGAACGGTTCATGCAAGGCATAATTAGTTGAGCAAAATTGAAGCGATAAAGGTACAAAATTACGTGTTAGTCTAGTAGGGATAGAGAAATTTAATTGGCTAGTCAACACAGAAGAGTCGATTTCACCAGTAATTAATTTATGAATAAATATTACGCCCAGCATGGTTCTACGATTAATTAAAGAAGGAAGGTTAATCATCAGAAGTCTACTGGAGTATGACGGTAACCGCACACGAGGATCCCAATCTAAACCACTGAGGTGCAAACAACAAGAATTGTTTCTGAACGGATTCAATTCTGTCCTGATGGGTAGCATATTGTGGTGACCAGATACATGAGGCATGCTCAAGAATAGGTCGTACCAAAGATATATAAAGTGTTTTTGTCGTGTACGGATCGTCAAACTCCTTCGACCATCGCTTGATGAAACCCATAACTATTCTGGCCTTATTGACCACGGTATTAACATGAGAGTCGAATTTAAGTTTATGATCAAGGATGACACCTAGATCATTAACTTCATTAGAAGTACTATTAACACACATTTAGAGCAGTTTGAAGTTTAACAGGTTGGCTAGACACCAAGCCTGAAACGCATCAATGTCCGCTTGTAAGAGATAACATGATGCCATATCCTTATATGCAAGGCATAATTTTACATCATCAGCATACATTAATACTCGAGAGTGAGACAGTATCGAGGGAAGGTCATTGATGAGGAACACCGGAAGTCACCAGAATACGTTTAGAAAATGAATTTCTGAAAAGAACCTTTTGGGTTCTGTCACGCAAATACTCTGAAATCCAGTTCAAAAGATTGACTGGGAAGCCGAGAAAGCTTAATTTATGAAGCAGCAAGGAATGGTTGACAGAGTCGAAAGCCTTACTGAAATCAGTATAGATGACGTCAGTCTGCTTTCTTTTCTTAAACCCATCAATTACAAACGAAGTAAACTCAAGAAGGTTAGTGGTTGTAGATCTGTGCTTCACGAACCCATGCTGGGAAGGTGAAATAATAGAACTACATAAATGCTGCAGTTGAGATGTTATAATTCTCTCAAAAGCTTTAGGTATAGCGGATAATTTGGAAATACCTCTATAGTTTTCGACTTCGGACTTACTCCCTTTCTTATGGAGAGGTATAATGTATGATTCCTTCCAGATGGTCGGAAAAGATGAAGTGCTTACGGACAATTCAAAAAGCTTTTAAAACAGGTTTACATAATGCTGCAGCGCAGTATCTAAGCACGCAAGCAGGAACACCATCAGGGCCCGGTGAGTAAACCGGCTTGATAGTATTAAGGTCGCTAAGAAGCGAACTTTCGGTAATAATGGGATTAAAGATGCAGTTTGACCTCTGTAACTGATAAGGATAAGGCTGATTTTTATTATACCTAGAGGAGGAGTAGGTAGTTTGAAAAAAGTTTGCGAACAGATCGGCTATGCCTGGATCAGTGTTCGCGCTCTCATCTGCAAACCTAACCGAAGAAGGCAAGTAGATGTCTTTCGTTTAGAATTGACAAAGTTAAAAAATTGCTTAGGATTATGTGAAAATTGAAGGCGACAACGCCGAAGGTAATTCTTATGGCAGATGGAATTTTGGGTGAAAAATTTGATCGGGCAACTGCATAGCGGGAGAAATCGGAGTGATTTCCCGATTTCTTAAACTTTTATAACACCTCGACTTCACGTTTTTTAACCTCATCAGTTCATTTGAGAACCAGGGAGGCCTATCAGGCCTCGCAGGGTGATCAAGAGGAACACAGACATCAAAAATTGAGTACAAGGTGTCATAAAAAAGTTTCAAGGCAACATCAATGTCTGCACAATTGTACAGTTGGGACTAGTCGACTTGCAGAATAAGATCATTTAGCTTATGAAAATCAGCTTTTCTGAAACAACGCATGCGTTCAGCTAATTCCGATTCCTTGATAGGGACTCGGGCTGGTAAATTAATGACCATTTCCAGAGTTGGATGAAAAGGGTCTTCAGGAAGTGTAAGCGGATTGATCCTGTGCACAACACTGTTGAACGAATCCAACATGAAAATTAAATCAAGAGATCTGTTTCTTGAATTGCGCACACGATTAACCTGCCGTAAGGACATTTCATGTAGACCATCAATAAATTCGTTTGACGATGACGGCAACAGAAAGTTTGAGTCTGATGGCGATGACCACCCGACAACAGGAAGATTAAAGTCCCCAAGAACTACTAAAAGGTCTCTATCAGAAAGTAGAGAGAAGATAGATTTAATAGCGTTAAGATGGGTTTGATAGGTAGACAAATTAGATAGAGGAGGTAAATATGAACATGTAATAATGATAGAAAAAGTACCAAATACAACTCGTACAGCCCACCAACTCAATCTCTGAGATGGGAAGATCAATGCGTTCCGACGAAAGAGCAGACTCGACAGCTATACGTACTCCTCCTCCGATACGGGAAGCTCGATCGCATCTATAAGTGGTGTATTTGGAGGTAAAAATTGAAGAGTCTGAGATGTCCGGCTTCAGCCAGGTCTCAGTAAAAGCGCCATGCCTTTTGGATAAAAAATGATTACTCGATTTTTCAGCGCGCAATCGTGAGAGCATTGGGTGATTTCTGGCTCAAACGTATGCCATCGCCTATATAGATGACTGTCTTAATTGTAGCGAAGACAAAGGAAGGGAATATGAAAGGCTGCAAGCGGTCTTGAAAAACTTGTCTAGAGCCAGATTCTCCTTAAATATTACAAAATGCTTATTCTTGAAAACGAGCATAGAATACTTAGGATATTTAGTTTAAGCGGGTCAAATTCGACCAAATCCACGCAAGATACAAGCGTTGGCCGAATTGCCGTCACCGCAGTTAGTAACACAGGTGCGACAATTCATAAGCCTAGCCTCGTATTTAGGCAGTTCGTACCAAAATTTTCTGAGCAGCTGAAAGCTTTATATAATCTCTCCTCCAAAAATAATAACTTTGTCTGGAAGCCGGAAAATGGGAAAATTCGTCAAAAAATCATATTAGTTTTAACGACTGACAATTTTCGATCCACTAAAACCAATTGAACGCAAGTTCTATTGGATATGGTGCCATTTTAATGCACAAGATAGAAAAAAGACCCAGAGTTATTGAATATTACAGCAAATGTACGACAATGGCTGAAGCAAAATATCACTAATACGAGCTTGAGACCCTCGCGGCTTACAACGCAGTAACACACTTCCGCCATTATTTACATGGTCAAAAACTTATTGTGCATACAGATTGCAACTCTTTGAAAGCAAGTATCATATCTTCATGATCTGGGCATATCTTCAATCATTTCGTTTAAGTATTGAATACAGAAAGGGAAAACGCATGTCGTATGCTAATTTTTTTTCGCGCAATCCATGGCCCATTAATTATAAATCCTGAGCGAAAACGGTTTAAATGCGCATAAACCTAGCTGAGATAACCGGCTTCTAGCCGGACAGCAACGAGATTCTGCGAAACCATGCAATGCGAGAAGCTATCTCAGCGACGTACGAATTAAGAGCAGGAGTGCTATATCGAAAGATTCAAAGAAATGGCAGCACAAAATGTTTGCCTGTAATACCTGGAACCTTTAGATGGTCAGTCATTAATAATGTCCATGAAGCCATAATACACTTAGGGTGAAAGAAAACTCTAGACAAAATGTATGCCAACTACTGTAGAGTGTCAAAACCACCATCTGGCAAGCCACAAATATAAATGCACCCGATTCCTAAAGATGACATACCCTGGCACACTGTGTATATTGATATAACCGGAAAGTTAAGTGGCAAAAACGACTTGAAAGAGTACATCATAGTTCAAGTTGATGCGTTCACAATACGGAAAACTGCATTAAGGCAGTCAAAGAAACTGTTGCACTATTCGGAGTGCCGGCACGCATCATAGCTGATCAGGGTAGATGTTTTGCTAGCGCAAGGTTTAGGGAAGAAGATAGGTTTACACCAGATTGCGACGGGCGCCAGTCGAGCAAACGGCCAAGTAGAGCGTGTCGTGAGCACCTTGAAGAGCATGCTCACAGCGATTGAGAGTAGTCAGCGATCCTGGCAAGACGCTTTAAAGGACATACAGCTGGCAATAAATTCCACGACAAATCGTGTAACGAAATATATTCCGTTAGAATTAATAATCGGTAAAGAGGCAAGGCCGTTAGGAATGATAAAAATATCAGATGAAAAAAAACAATTGATAAAGATTAAATAAGAGCACAAGCCAAAGATAACATGGTGAATAACGCTAAATATGATAAGGCTAGGTTTGACAAAAATAAAGCAAAGATTATAAAACATAAGCTTGGTGATCATATCCTACTCAAAAGGGAAGAACGAAATCAAACGAAGTTAGATCCTAAGTTTAAGGGACCTTTCGAGATAATTGAAATACTTGATGGAGACACAATATTTATTAAAGTCATTGACGAGTAAGCGCACGTTTAAGTATGCGCATGTGTATTTTCGAGCTTTTCCAAGCAAAAATGTGTCGGAGGAGTTGATAGATTTGAGAGACGATGAGTGTGACAATGTTGAGGACATTGCTCAAGACACTGTGGCACTAAGAGACAGTGCGGTTGGGCTCATACACGATGGCTAAGACCGCACCATAATAGTCACGCCGTGCACAAGTGCTCGATCATGGTGTGTTGAAGCGGGTGATATTGCGGCGGGGCTCAGAGGTTGAAAGACCAGTATGGATCCGCTCCATGTTGCAAAGAGCCTTTAGACGTGTGAGACAGAACAACAAAAAAAAAAAAAAAAGAAAAAAAAAAGAAGAATAAAACCTACAATAACCGATGATACTGCTGTTTGTAAAGCTATTCTTAAAGTAAAGTAATGACTAATAAATTTTACCCAACAATTTTGACTAGCGAAATGACTAAGCGAAATGTACACACGAGGACGCGTGAAATGTCAGGAAGGCCGTGTCGTGTATCCAACAAATTATTGTGAGTATTATTTTTGAATGTTAACGATTAAGCGTTAGTAAGAAACAGAGGATTTGACAGAAGGTACTGCAATTCAATATTACTGTCTTACTAATATTAGGGTTGCTACTGAAAGCATGGTGTGAGATAAAGAAGATAGTCTCTGCCGAGCATGGCCCGAGTGTATTGTATAGCGTTCAGTTTGGAATAGGGTTGAGAGTTTACTAACAGTACTTAAAGTCAGAGAAGAATGTAGAATGACAAGAGCATGAGTAGTATAGTAGAGGACGATGAAAATTATTCATTCTACAAGGGAAAGTCATAGCGAACTGACGTGCTCGCTCCTAAGAAATTAATTTTTTTGAGACTATAACGACACTCGGGACTTGCTGTGCTGCCAGTATGCCTAATTGCAAAAAAAATGATTTCTCCGATCCGACATCAGAAGTGGGACCAGCGTGCCCTCCACGAGGCAATTCTGACGATTCGTGGCGTCAGCTTCTGGAATCTTTAAATCGCAATTTTCTTGAGATTATTAAAGCAATGCAGATGTCAAATGGTGCGTCCTCCACAAAGAATTCGTTGCCAAAGTTCAACCCGGACATTGCAGGCGCAGATGCAAATGCCTGGTGCAAAACCATGGACATAATACTTGACGATAATCCTATTGAGGGCAAGGCACTGGTTATGACCCTCAGCGGCTCCCTAGAAGGAAGCGCCTCGCCCTGGCTTTCTCAAATATGCTATACTGGAATGAAGTGGCAAAATTTCAAGGAATTGTTTTTGCAACGCTTCGGGGGAATGGAGACATCGGCGGCAACTTTAATGAACATTTTTAATGGCCGACCGAACAATGGCGAATGCATCTTCGTATATGCGAGCCATCTTGTGACGTCATTTTTATCCAAATGGAAGACAGCGAACATGGAGGAAATTGCAGTCTCAGTTGTTTTGGCACATACATCGAAAATCGACAAAAGTCTGCAACGTATGTTGTATACAACTAATATTAAAAGGTAAGACGAGATGCAACAGCATCTGAAAGCCTATTCTTATGGAAGGTCAAATGGAACCAGATCGTAAGAGATCAGAAAACACATGGCATTAAATGTCATCATTGTGGAAACCTCGGACACAAAATGGTCGAATGTCGCAAGAGGAAGTATGAAGAAGGTAACATGTCAAAAAACTCAGTATTACCTAAAGTTCGATCTGCCGTTACCTGCTTCAAATGTGGCGATGCTGGCCACATTGCGTCATCATGTACAAAAGGAGTTTCTACGAGCGGTGTTGGATCACATGAGAAGCGTATAAACATCTGTTGTGTGTCCGAGCCAAGAGGAATGCTGCGTCAATCTGGTGAGCTCGTTCCATTTTGTTTTGACTCTGGAGCTGAATGCACGCTCATTAGAGAGAGTTGTGCCAAGAAATTTCCCGGAAAAAGAATTAATATTTTCATAGTTTTGAGGGGTATTGGAGAAAATAATGTGTATAGCACCATGCAAATCTTGGCTACTGTCAAAATTGATCAGTACTCCTTAGAAAAATTAATTTATGTAATAATGGATAAGTTTTTGAAATAGGATGTATTGAGATAGGCCGTGATATACTCGGATTAGGCTTTGGAGTCTCCATCGAGTCCGACAAATTTGAAATGTCAAAATACCAAAACTGTTGATGTACTAATAAAAGTGAGATATAAGTTACGTAGAGCATCTGAATAATGATAGAGCATTAAGCAACACTGATAAAAATTGTCTGCTAGAATTATTGCAAAACTATGCTGATAAATTTATTGAGGGTATTCCTCAAACGCGAGTAACTACGGGTGAACTTGAAATCTAGCCTGCTTTACCCAAATAAAACTGTACAAAGGCGTCCATATAGGTTAAGCATAGAAGAAAAAGAAGTCGTGCGAAATAAAGTAAAAGAATTGTTAGACGCAAACGTTATACGTCCTAGTTGCTCCCCCATTTGCAAGCCCAATGCTGATGGTAAGAAAGAAAAAATGGAACCGATCGGCCATGTGTCGATTATCGGTCGATAATACGGTCGCTGACAAATATCCGCTGCCTTTGATTTCTGATCAAATTAATAGACTGCGTGAAGGCAATTATTTCTTCAGTTTTAGACATGGCAAGTGGTTTTTACCAAGTTCCAATACACCCTGACTCTATCGAGCGCACTGCTTTTGTCACGCCAAAAGGTCAGTATGAATTTTTGGCCATGCCTTTTGGATAAAAAATGATTACTCGATTTTTCAGCGCGCAATCGTGAGAGCATTGGGTGATTTGGCTCAAACGTATGCCATCGCCTATATAGATGACGTCTTAATTGTAGCGAAGACAAAGGAAGGGGAATATGAAAGGCTGCAAGCGGTCTTGAAAAACTTGTCTAGAGCCAGATTCTCCTTAAATATTACAAAATGCTTATTCTTGAAAACGAGCATAGAATACTTAGGATATTTAGTTTAAGCAGGTCAAATTCGACCAAATCCACGCAAGATACAAGCGTTGACCGAATTGCCGTCACCGCAGTCAGTAACACAGGTGCGACAATTCATAGGCCTAGCCTCGTATTGAGGCAGTTCGTACCAAAATTTTCTGAGCATCTGAAAGCTTTATATAATCTCTCCTCCAAAAAATAATAACTTTGTCTGGAAGCCGGAAAATGGGAAAATTCGTCAAAAAATCATATTAATTTTAACGACTGACAATTTTCGATCCACTAAAACCAATTGAACTACAGTCGGACGCAAGTTCTATTGGATATGGTGCCATTTTAATGCACAAGATAGAAAAAAGACCCAGAGTTATTGAATATTACAGCAAATGTACGACAATGGCTGAAGCAAAATATCACTAATACAGAGAGCTTGAGACCCTCGCGGTTTACAACGCAGTAACACACTTCCGCCATTATTTACATGGTCAAAAACTTATTGTGCATACAGATTGCAACTCTTTGAAAGCAAGTATCATATCTTCATGATCTGGGCATATCTTCAATCATTTCGTTTAAGTATTGAATACAGAGAGGGAAAACGCATGTCGTATGCTAATTTTTTTTCGCGCAATCCATGGCCCATTAATTATAAATCCTAAGCGAAAACGGTTGAAAATGCGCGTAAACCTAGCTGAGATAACCGGCTTCTAGCCGGACAGCAACGAGATTCTGCGAAACCATGCAATGCGAGAAGCTATCTCAGCGACGTACGAATTAAGAGCAGGAGTGCTATATCGAAAGATTCAAAGAAATGGCAGCACAAAATGTTTGCCTGTAATACCCTGGAACCTTTAGATGGTCAGTCATTAATAATGTCCATGAAGCCATAATACACTTAGGGTGAAAGAAACCTCTAGACAAAATGTATGCCAACTACTGTAGAGTGTCAAAACCACCATCTGGCAAGCCACAAATATAAATGCACCCGATTCCTAAAGATGACATACCCTGGCACACTGTGCATATTGATATAACCGGAAAGTTAAGTGGCAAAAACGACTTGAAAGAGTACATCATAGTTCAAGTTGATGCGTTCACAAAATTTGTTCACCTTCAACATACGCTGAACCTTAATACGGAAAACTGCATTAAGGCAGTCAAAGAAACTGTTGCACTATTCGGAGTGCCGGCACGCATCATAGCTGATCAGGGTAGATGTTTTGCTAGCGCAAGGTTTAGGGAAGAAGATAGGTTTACACCAGATTGCGACGGGCGCCAGTCGAGCAAACGGCCAAGTAGAGCGTGTCGTGAGCACCTTGAAGAGCATGCTCACAGCGATTGAGAGTAGTCAGCGATCCTGGCAAGACGCTTTAAAGGACATACAGCTGGCAATAAATTCCACGACAAATCGTGTAACGAAATATAGTCCGTTAGAATTAGTAATCGGTAAAGAGGCAAGGCCGTTAGGAATGATAACAATATCAGATGAAAAACACAATTGATAAAGATTTAATAAGAGCACAAGCCAAAGATTACATGGTGAATAACGCTAAATATGATAAGGCTAGGTTTGACAAAAATAAAGCAAAGATTGTAAAACATAAGCTTGGTGATCATGTCCTACTCGAGAGGGAAGAACGAAATCAAACGAAGTTAGATCCCAAGTTTAAGGGACCTTTCGAAATAATTGAAATACTTGATGGAGACACAATATTTATTAAAGTCATTGACGAGTAAGCGCACGTTTAAGTATGCGCATGTGTATTTTCGAGCTTTTCCAAGCAAAAATGTGTCGGAGGAGTTGATAGATTTGAGAGACGATGAGTGTGACAATGTTGAGGACATTGCTCAAGACACTGTAGCACTAAGAGACAGTGCGGTTGGGCTCATACACGATGGCTAAGACCGCACCATAATAGTCACGCCGTGCACAAGTGCTCGATCATGGTGTGTTGAAGCGGGTGATATTGCGGCGGGGCTCAGAGGTTGAAAGACCAGTATGGATCCGCTCCATGTTATCGTTGATGGGCAGCAAGAGCCTATAGACGTGTGAGACAGAACAACAACAAAAAAAAAAAAAAAAAAGAAAAAAAAAAGAAGAATAAAACCTACAATAACCGATGATACTGCTGTTTGTAAAGCTATTCTTAAAGTAAAGTAATGACTAATAAATTTTACCCAACAATTTTGACTAGCGAAATGATTAAGCGAAATGTACACACGAGGACGCGTGAAATGTCAGGAAGGCCGTGTCGTGTATCCAACAAATTATTGTGAGTATTATTTTTGAATGTTAACGATTAAGCGTTAGTAAGAAACAGAGGATTTGACAGAAGGTACTGCAATTCAATATTACTGTCTTACTAATATTAGGGTTGCTACTGAAAGCATGGTGTGAGATCAAGAAGATAGTCTCTGCCGAGCATGGCCCGAGTGTATTGTATAGCGTTCAGTTTGGAATAGGGTTGAGGGTTTACTAACAGTACTTAAAGTCAGAGAAGAATGTAGAATGACAAGAGCATGAGTAGTATGCTAGAGGACGATGAAAATTATTCATTCTACAAGGGAAAGTCATAGCGAACTGACGTGCTCGCTCCTAAGAAATTAATTTTTTTGTGACTATAACGACAGTCAGGACTTGCTGTGCTGCCAGTATGCCTAATTGCAAAGGAAGTGATTTCTCCGATCCGACATATACATACTTCTTTTAATAAAGAGTTTATGTTTAGTTTTAACTTCAACACAAAGCGGTTGTAATCTTTTATTCGTTGAATCATCGAATAATAAAAATCTTCTACTTAATAATAATCTTGAACTGGAGCAACCTTCCAACCCCAGAAGTAACATAGCAAGGCTCTAAAAGGAAGTCACCTTTAACACTGGACTAGGTTCTCGTCTGGTAACTCAGGCACTAGGAGGACCTACGTGCAAGGACAAATTTTAAGTCTCTTGCTCTTTTTCGATCATGAGCTCCTTGCGTTCATACCTATGGACAGACGGAACTCTGGCCGATCGCCAGTAGCTCCTAGTTGCGTCTCTGGTGGATCCAGCGCATGTCTACCTCAGATTTTGGAACTCACCTGACTCCATTTTGTGTTACCTTACTTCCTTTATGTATCCTTCTCTGAAGTCAGCGTCGCCCTCTCTTTCCCTTTCTGCTCCGATGATTCCGTTGATTTATTTTTTAACCCATTTCTTTTTGTGTTTTTCATCTTTTTTCTTTTGTTGTCTTTTATTTCATCCAAACATAGTGCGGGTTCGTTCGGTTGGATGGCAGAAGGTTGATTGGTAATCCCAACAAAAAATAACAATCAAATAATAACGGGAAAGAAGGGCTATCTTCGGCACGCCTAAGATTTAATACCCTTGCAGACCTAACATTCTCATAATACTCATAGTGCTTTGCCCTTTTCTTACAAGCACAGGAAAAGTAGTCAATGCCGAGTACGGTTAAGATATCTTAAAAAATAAAAAAAAAATTCCATACAACTTAATTTTTCGATCGATCGTTCCTATGGCAGCTATATGATAAAGTGGACCGAAGTAAATAAGATTTTGCATAAATGGAGGGAGCATAGTAAAAATAATAAATGACGAGTTTAATCAAGATTTCTTGAAAAAAAAAAATTTCTGCTTGCCGAAGATTGCCCTTCTTTCTCTTTTTCATAATAAATAAATTGTTTGTATCACTAAAGAGAATAGGCGTTTGCAAAGGGGTGGGGAAAAATGTTTTTGATTATATTGCCCGTAGGACGAGCTGCATCTGGTGTTGGTTGGTAGAAGAGGGTTCAGGTTCAATTTAAACCACAATTTTAATGCAATTATCATTTTGAGAATATATAAATATTCTGTAGGACAATATGATCTTCTGTTGAAAATAACAAGATTGGTTAAGAAACACAAAAGATTTTTTAAGATAACTTGCCAAGTAGTCATTAAGTGTCATAATATAAATTTAAATCCCATCTTGATATCTTGAAAAATACTAAAATTATCCATGCAACAACTTAATTTTTGACAAATCGTTCCTATTTGCAGCTATATGATATAGTGGTCCGATCCTAATAGGATTTTACGTATATATGGGCAGCATAGTAAAACTAAAAAATGCCAAGTTTGGCCAAGACATCTAAATAAACAAAAAGTTTTTCATGCAAGAACCTACTTTTCGACCGATCATTCCTATGGTAGCTATATGATATAGTAGTCCGATCATGCTGGCTGCGAAATATGTACTGCGTGCAACAGAAAGAGTCAATTCTGCAATGTTTCATATAGATAACTTTAAAACTGAGAGACTAGTTCGCATAGAAACGAAAACGAAACGAAAACGAAAATGAAATTATAATACCTCTGCAAGGGTATAATAAGATCTACTGTTAAAAATTACATCAACATCGGTTAAGTACCAAAAACTTTGTTAAACACGATGAGTTTTGGCTGGCCATGTGCGGGCAGCAGCTACCACAATTTGCAAGAGATTCTGTATATATGTACAAACACACATTCATGCGCGTCTTTATTGAATTGTATCAACAGCATTGGAACTGTGATTGCATTTTATTATGAGCTGTGTGCATGTGTTGTTATTTGAATTAGTTTTTTATACCCTTGCAGACGGTATTATAATTTTGTCGTGAAATGTGTAACGCATAGAAGGAGACATCTCCCGACCCCATAAAGTATATATATTCATGATCGATATAGCCATGTCCGTTTGTCCGTCTGTCCGTCTGTTCGTCTGCCTGTTTCTATGCGAACTAGTCTCTCAGTTTTGAAGCTATTTTTATGAAACTTTGCAGAAGTGCCTGTTTCTGTTGCACGCAGTCGGAACCGGCTGGATCGGACCACTATATCAAATAGCTGCCATAGGATCGATCGGTCGCAAAGTAGGATCTTGTATGAAAGACAGCTATGTGATATAGTAGTCTGATGTAAATAAGATTTTGCATAAATGGAGGGAGTATAGTAAAATTAATAAATGAGGAGTTTGGTCAAAATATCTTGAAAAACAAAGAAATGGCAGCTCAAGATATCTTGAAAAATACTAAAATTATCCATACGACAACTTAATTTTTGACAAATCGTTCCTATTTGCAGCTATATGATATAGTGGTCCGATCCTAATAGGATTTTACGTATATATGAGGAGCATAGTAAGACTACTAAATGCCAAGTTTGGCTAAGACATCTTAATAAACAAAAAGTTTTTTCATGCAAGAATCTACTTTTCGACCGATCATTCCTATGGTAGCTATATGATATAGCTGGCTGGAAGGGTATAATAAGATCTACTATTAAAAATTACATCAAGATCGGTTAAGTACCAAAAAATTTGTTAAACACGATGAGTTTTGGCTGGCCACGTGTGCAGCAGCTACCACAATTTGCAGGAGATTCTGAATATATGTACAAACACACATTCATGCGCGTCTTTATTGAATTGTATCAACAGCATTGGAACTGTGATTGTATATTATTCTGAGCTGTTGTTTTTCGAATTAGTTTTTTATACCCTTGCAGAGGGTGTTATAATTTTGTCGTGAAATGTGTAACGCATAGAAGGAGACTTCTCCGACCCCATAAAGTATATATATTCATGATCGATATAGCCAAGTCCGTCTGACCGTCTGTCTGTTTCTATGCGATCTAGTCTCTTAGTTTTGAAGCTATCTTTATAAAACTTTGCAGAAGTGCCTGTTTCTGTTGCACGCAGTCGGAACTGGCTGGATCGGATACTATATCACATAGCTGCCATAGGAACGTTCTTGTATGAAAGACAGCTATGTGATATAGTAGTCCGATGTAAAAAGATTTTGCATAAATGGAGGGAGCATAGTAAAACTAATAAATGTGGAGTTTGGTCAAAATATCTTTCAAAACAAAAACATATTCCATACTTAATTTTCGACCGATCGTTCCTATGGCAGCTATATGATATAGTAGTCCAATGTTGTTTCGTCAAGGTATCCTGAAAAATACTAAAATTATCCATACAACAACTTCAATTTTGACAAATCGTTTCTATTTGCAGCTATATGATATAGTGGTCCGATCCTAATAGGATTTTACGTATATATGGGGAGCATAGTAAAACTAATAAATGACAAGTTTCGCCAAATAGGTTTTTGTATGAAAGACAGTTTTGTTTATCGAGATATCAAAACTGGGCATTTGTTAGTTTTATTATGCTACCTCCAATAATGCAAAATATTATTTACAATGCAATTATGATTTTGAGAATATATAAATATTCTGTAGGACAATATGATCTTCTGTTGAAAATAACAAGATTGGTTAAGAAACACAAGAGGTTTTTAAGAAAACGTGCCACGTACTCATGAAGTCATATTATAAGTTTGAGTATAACCGCCGGCCATCGCTGCAGCCGTGCGGTGCTGATTGGTTGCTCAACTCCGTCCTTGAGTAGAGAAGGAGAGTAGAGTACCGTGTAATAATTGTAATAATTAACATTAATCTCGGACACCGTGGCAAGCCGGCGTTCAACTTAACCTCTCTAACTAACTACGGCGTAGCGACACCGTGGACTGCCACTGAACCTCGAAGGTGATCTTGAGCGACTCGTGTGGAAGGTGTGCGTGCAAGCAGGCATTAAAAAAATAAGAAGGTAAAAAGCGCAACCTAGGAAATTTGTGGTCAGGCAAGACGAAAAAAGTGTGTGCGGAATTGAATTCATAAAACGGACGAATCAAAAAGTAACGGTCGATCGAAAAGCTACAGCGCGTGAGTTACCAGTGGGGCCCTCGGTAACAAAGGAAGGTGGAGATATATCGGGGAAAACGTTATTAAGTTAGCACTCCACGAAATTGTTTGTCGATAAGTTAAACTGGTTGTGCGGTTTAATGTTTGTTGAAATTAATAAAACACTGAAGTGATTCGGTTAGAGTTCTTACAAAGAGTAAAGAGTCTTTATTTCTATATCTTATATATAACCTGCTGTATACAAAGGTTTGGTCAACATGTTTAGCTACATGAACATTCTGTTGTAGCGGTTTAATGTGGCTAGCACTTGAAATGTCGCAACGGCACATCCTCTTAGAACGCTTAGTGTGCAATTAACCACGAATTTTAGAATATGTTACAATAAATTGTTGCCCTTTTAAAGTGGGTAACGAGAGACGTGTGCGTGGCATGTGTTTACGAAATGTTTTGAGTGGGCGACGGTTGTGGGTGGGAATGTGTGCCGTCAGCGGCTTCTAGGCGGCTTGGGTGGCGGTATCGACTGTGACATGCCCTGGGTGGTCGATACTGTAACTCCTCCCCCCTAGATTGAAGTGAAGGCCATAGAGAAGCTATGGGCTGAGCGTCAGGGTCTTTGGTTGGTTGAGTTCGAATGTCGTAGTTCTTTTTGTCATGCCGAAAAGTAGTGCTCCAACGACCAACATCAGTATTGTTGCAGAGAAGATAGTCCAAAGATGAGTTGAATGTTTTTTGTTTAGGTGCCAGATTTGCCTTTGGCTTTTTATACCTTCCAATCGTAGTTTATTAAGGCCTAACTCATCTATTGTAAGATTAGTTTCCAGGTTCGGGATTTCTGGGACTGTGAAGTGGAATTGGTCTTCGATCTGATTAATATTGTCGTCGAAAGTTTGGTCCTCGATGCTGACTGAACAGTTGTTGTAGTAGATTATTGTTGATTGTTTGATGATGCTTTCCTTCCCGCAATTTGAGTTGATCTTTAGTCCTGTTAATTGTTGTTAATTAATACATTTTTTAGGCAATCTACGTTAACTAAGCCTGATTCATGTTCTTGGTAATTACAAATGTCTATATTGTGAATTTTAGCGCAAGGTTTATTAAAATATAACAATTGGTTTTTGTTAAATGCTATAAAGTGTGGGGCTATTACAAATTGTAAATTCTTGATCGGGAGGGGAATAAGAAGTACTAATTGTAAGTTATCGTGTGTTAACAAAGGTATTTTCAAAGGTATTATTTATTATGGTATCTAGTGATAGTAAACGATATATGTGTTCGTCTGATGTAATTTTAAGATTTTGGTGGTACATGATTATTTTTATTCTATCTAATTCTTGTCTATTTAGAATGAATTTAGGTATTACGTTTAATTTAGAAAGAAGCAAACTTTCTGCAATATTATTAATATGATTAAGAATGATGTCGATATTTATGCCTACTCTGGTGGCATAATCTAGTAATTGAATTTTCTTGTTTTCTTCGTTTATATCGTTGTAAATACTATTTTGGTTTGATGAGATGAAATTGTTAATGGTATCTTGTTCGTCGTTAATGTGTTGTGTCAAGTTGTTGAATCTCACTAGGACCTCGTTATTAAAAGTTACTTGTGTTTTTAAATTGTTAGTAAGATCGTTGGTATTAGTTTGTAAATGTTTCCAGTGTTCATTCGATTTCGTTTGCGTCAGTTGCGTCCATATTTCTTGTAATAGCTTTAATAACTGACCCTAACCCATTGACAATTCCCCGCTTTTGTCGTTTGGTGGGCATCAGGCTATTGAACCTATCTTCTAATTGTTCCCATTTTTTCAACAATGTTGTTGTTAATTCTGCTAAGTCGTTTTCATTTTGTAGGGACAAAAGAGAGTCTTTGATTTTTTTAATGGAAGTTTCGTATTCGGCGAGATTTAGTTCATGTAATATTCTTTTGTATGCATATGCTATTCTTGTTTCGCCTAAGTTCATCGTTGCTACCGGTTGTTGTTCGAGTAAGGTCTCTATTTTAATGAAGTTATCGTAAGTGGCAGCTAACCTGTAACGATATTAATGGATTGTTACTATTGTTTTCTTCTAACAAGTCTTATAATTTTTGTTTTTATCCGCGTGTAGTTTTAAATGTAATGGTACCGTCCGAGTGAACTATTTGCTTGGAAAATCTTGGGGTCAGTTTATTACGTCTGTTTTCCTTTCTAAACGCTGTATCGCCCGGTTGTAATAGTATTGGTTCTGTTCTGTTGGCGTTTAACTTGTTTATATTTTGATTTTTTGTTTCTCTAGCTTTTCAACTATTTCTGGATAGATTTCCTGTCTATATTTATTCAATTTCTCTAGGTAATCGTGTTCGTTATTGAATACGATATCCTTATTAAAGGTGTGCGTTCTGGCTGTAAAAAGTTCGTAGGGAGTGAATTGTGTTGCCGAGTGTATGGCATTGTTGTATGTTATAAACGTTTCTGTTAGGATTTCTTCATGTGTACTTGTGTGTTCCCTGCTTTTCTTAGCGTCTAAGATAAGACTATACGTTTCTGTGAGAGTAGAATGTAATCTCTCAACAGGAGCGTTACTAAAAGATTGCTGAAATGAAGTCGTGCGTAATTCTATTTGGTATTGTCTACAAAAGTCTTTAAAAATGTTAGACGCGTATTCTGCGCCCTGGTCGCAAACGATTTTCTTAGGAATGCCAAATGTATTTATAAAAGTTTTAGTGGCATTGAGGATACTAAGGGCGTCCCTATTATTGATGTGGTAACCATATGCGAATCTTGAAAATTTGTCAATAATAGTTACTACATATTTTCCGTTTATTGCATAGAGGTCAGTATGTATTGTTTAGGTGTTTCAGTTTTTTTGAATTCAATTTTTTGTGGGTTTCTGTCGTATTTTAGAATTTGGCAAATGTCACAATTATTAATAGTTTTAACTATTTAGTTTCTCATATAAGGGAAGTAATATTGCCTTTTTAAATGTGCTGTTGTTTCATCTATGCTTCTGTGATTGGTGTCCGAGTGGTACTTTGTTATTAGATTGTCTTGGTCTGTGATATTTTGGATATCAGTAAGAAAAATTGTGCATCTAACTGCATTAAATATTTTACTATGTCCGAAGAAGTTTTTATATACTTCCTGGATAATTTAAAAAATGACGTCATTCGCGAAAATAGCACAAGTTTTTTAAGTAAGTTCGAGTCGAAGTTGGGTTCTGTGATTGTTCTTCTAATTTTCTTTTTAAAAGGGATTTCTGTTTTAATGTTTGAAATTTGTCCTTGGGGGAATATGAGTTGGATATTAAAATCATTCAGTGGTTTTTCTGCTATGTATATATAATCGTCCAAATTTTCGTTGGCGGAGTGTACTGTATCCCCGCATGTTCCTATTAATGACGTGTCGTCATTCATGTTAAGGTCTACTTCTATTCTCTTAAGTGCGTCTGCGACCTTGGCTTGTGATCCTTTTTTGTTAATAACTTCGAAATCATACTCCAATAATTGGACTCTTCATCTGACAATTTTTGAGTTAGGTTCTTTGAAACTCATTAACCAAACTAATGGTCTGTGGTCCGTGATAATTGTAAATTTCGAACCGAATAATGGTCTGTGATAGTTGTAAATTTCGAACCGGTCTAGCAGGTCTAAAATATCGAATTGACCATACTATTGCTAACATCTCTTTTTCAACCGTGGAATAATTTTGTTCGGTGTCTGACAAAGTTCTACTAGCAAAACAAATTGGTTTGTCGCTACCCAAGTTGCCTTGAGACAAAACGGATCCCACTGCTACGTTACTAGCGTCGGTGGTTAATATAAAAGGTTTGGAAAAGTCTGGGTATTGCAACAATGGATCGTTACAAAGGAGTGTTTTACAATTTTCAAAGGTGTTTACGTATTCGCCTGATATAATTACTGCTTTTTTTCCTTTCAATTGAGCTGATAATGGTTTGGTAATTTTTGTGAATTCTTTAATAAATTTTCTGATTTTATTTGTTTCCTAGTTTGGGGAATAGGAAATCTTTTAATTGCTTCCAATTTGTTAGGGTTTGGTTTGATGCCTTTTTCTGTCACAATGTGTCCTAAGAATTCGATTTCTTTCCTAAGAAGTTTTGATTTTTCAGGATGTAACGTAAGGTTAGCTTTGTTAAGTCTAGTAAAGACTTTTTCTAAGTCCGTTATGTGTTCTTGTAATGATCCGGAAAATACTATAATGTCGTCTTAGTATACTAAACAATAAACTCCTTTAAGTTCTCCGAGGACATTGTTCATGACTCGTTGGAAAGTGGCTGGGGCGTTGGTAAGACCGAAATGCATTCTAAGGAATTCGTAGTGTCCTCCTAATGCTGTAAAAGCGGTTTTTTGGATATCATTGGGCTCCATCTCTATTTGATGATAACCGCTTGCTAAGTCTAACGCGGAAAAATATTTTGCTCGACCTATTTTATCTAGGATTTCGTTTATATTTGGGACGGGATATTTGTCTTTAATTGTTTTTTGATTTAATTTCCTATAGTCTACTACCAATCTCCATTTGAGGAATCCGGTGTCTGATTTTTTGGGAACTATCCAAACTGGTTTCTTTTGTTTTCTTGATTTCTTGTTTTAGCATTTTATCGATTTGACCCTGGATTTCTTTCTGTTCAGTGGTAACTTTATCTGAAATATCGTGCGTATAATGGTATGTTGTCGGGTGTATTAATTTGGTGTTTTTCTGTGTCTGAGAATGTTAGTGTCTTTTTCGTCATAAAATAAAAATGGGAATTTAATGAGAAGTTTCTTTAATTCGTTTTACTCTTCCTTGTTCAAATGGTCTGTTTTCACTAAAGCTTTTCGTGTGCTATTAGTGTCGTTAGTTTCTAATCGAGTCGAAAAATTAAGACTTATGAATTCCTGTTCTTGGCATTTTTCGACTTCCAAGGGTGTTTCTAAACAAAATTTTTCGTTATCTTCCGCATTGTAACTATTTCAAAGTAGGCAGTGTTGTTGGAAGCTTCGTATATGCCCTCTAAAATAAAGGTATTGTCGGCGACTTTACTGCCTTTAAACCAAAAACTGTCTTCTTTTAATTGTACGGGTAGAATTAGCATGTTTCTAGTCATTCCTTCTATTATGTGAACTTGAGTTGTTTTCTTTTGTCTCATTACTAGTTTAATTTGTGAATGGGGAGTTTCAAGTATGCGGTCGTTTATTCTGATATTTGCTTTCACTGATTCTAGAATGTCTATTCCTATAGGCCCGTCGAAATAATCGTGGAATTTAAGTAAGAGAAAGGAGAAGGTGCCAAACGTATTAAATTCTTTAAATGCTTTAAAGTTTGCTTTTTCGGATAATTCTATAGATTTAAGTACTGTTCTTACTATAACGGGTTTTTCTAATTTGGTTCTGTTACCGTGAGATACGAATTTTGGGTCTAGGAAAGAGTGGCAAGCTCCGGTGTCAATTAAGAATAATAACTGTCTACCAAAAGGTGAATTTTATCAAAATGTAAGGTAAGTTCGGTCCGTGTCTGTTTTTGTATTCTCTTAGGTATCCTGTTTGCCCGTTGAGGCTGGTTGCTGAAAATTTTCGGATTCGTCTAAGTTGTGTAGGTGTGTCTGCCTGCTGTTACTAAGGGAGTTGTTATATTGCTTGTTATTGTTATAACCCTGTTGTGAGAAGTTAGACACAGTTGAATTCTTAAATTGCACGACAAGTTGTGACCTGAGTTTTGGTTTGTTGGCGGCATTATTGCTCTTGGGTTTCCGTTGTTTTGTGAGTTTGATAGTCTGGAGTAGCTGGATTGGTTTTGTCCATAGTTATTATTGTTATTGTTGTAATTGTTGAAATTATTTTGAAAAGTGTCCCTGCGTTTATCTTGGTAATACATATCTCGTTCGAAGATGGCTAATTCAAAAGCTTCGTCTAAGTTCGTGGGTCTCGACGATCTAATAATGTTCCATAGTGGTCCTGTTAATCCTTAAATAAAGGTGTTGAGGCACAATGTCGTATAAAATTCCTTTTTTTCGCCTATCGTTTGGGCTGAATTCTTTAATATCTACTATGCTGAAAAGCGCTGTTTTGGATTCGAGTATTGAATCGTATAGTTGCGTAATAGTCAAATTTTTAAATGGAATATCATGTAACTGTTCTATAATAGTAAATTCGTTTCTTTGGTCTGATAATTTTTTAGTCAATACCTTTTTAATTTTATCTATTTCACTAGCTCGTCCCTCTATTTTATTCCTAATTGCTCTCAAAAGGAGTTGTCCCCTAGCGTTTGATCGCTTCCTCTGATGACCATAAGGATCTCCTCAACATTAGCTATAAAATGTTTTAAAGAGTTAGGGTTACCCTCGAAAATGGGAAGGCATTTAATAGCGTCCGGGATGTCTAAACAAGCCTCCTGTGAGCTTGTTCCTAGTAAGTTAGCGAGTCCGTTGGTCGTCATTTCTGTCCTTTGTGTTGATTTATGTGTTAGCGTAGGTGTATTGATGTTTTCGTTAGATTTGGGAATGGTATTATTATATTATCTAGCCTGGCTCCTAGTAAGAGTACTCAAGATGGATGTTTTTTTTACCGATTTGGACATTTAGTTTATGCTGTGTATTTATTCTTAATGTATATTGGCATGTGACTTAGTTTAGTGTCTTTAGATTATATAGGTAATTATACTTAATATGTATTATTGTTGCTTGGTTTTTATTGAGGAAGGTTTTTTTATATTTTTATTTTTAAATTGTCTGTAATTGAGATAGTTGCAGTATTATTTTATAGTTGGAATTCAATTATTATTTTACTTAATATTACTTAATACAAATATTTCGTATTCTAAGTGGTCTTTTCTTTTTATTATTGTTAATTTTTATTTATATATATTTATTTTCTATGTTTGGTTTGTAGGAATAGCTAATACACCTATTGCCTGGTCTCCGATACCCTACAATTGTCCTCAACAAGGTTGTGACTGCTAATGTCCTATAGAATATGATCTTCAACGAGTTTCAGTGACTTATTCGAGCGATATGTTCGCGTCCAACAAGTTGATTGTGACCATCAATGCCCTAGCGGAAACTGTATAGCTCCTATTTCATACATTTATGTCATTGTTGTTTTTTTTGTATTCATATTTTTTACTTTATTTAAATTCTGTACTTTTATATGCCCTGTAAAAATATGGTCTTCAAAGAGTTTCAATGACTTACTCGAACTGTACGTTCGCGTCCAACAAGTTGATTCTGACCAACACTGCCCTAGCGGAAACTGCATTGCTCTTGTTTCATGCATTTATAGCATTGTTGTTTTTGGTTTTTTGTATTCTTGGTGTGTTTGTATTCGTTTTTGTATTTATATGCCTTGTAAAAATATGGTCTTCAACCAGTTTCAATGACTTACTCGAACTGTATGTTCGCGTCCAACAAGTTGATTCTGACCATCTCTGCCCTATTGCGAGACATAAGCTTGAAACTTTTCTCATCTTATGCCGCGTTACTACGTTTAGTATACTTCTCACTGATTATTTATTGATACATTGAATGTGTTTCATTTTTCTATTTTTGTTTAATTATTCTTGTATACAAATGTCTACACTACCTTTTATTATTTTCTTCACTTTTAGGATTTTGTTTAACATAACTTGTTATGTGGAGGTGTGTTTGTGTTGTTTTTATTTTTATATATATAATTGGTCAACTCACAGGCTGAATTATATGTAATTAAAGAGCATGGTTCTTCTCATCGAAATATGGTTGTAGTAATCTTCGACGTCTCTTGACTGCGCCAGTTACCAGTGTGACCCTCGGTAACAAAGGAAGGTGGAGATATATCGGGGAAAACGTTATTAAGTTAGCACCCACGAAATTGTTGTCGATAAGTTAAACTGGTTGTGCGGTTTAATGTTTGTTGAACTTAATAAAACACTGAAGTGATTCGGTTGGAGTTCGTACAAAGAGTAAAGCGTCTTTATTTCTATATCTTATATATAACCTGCTGTATACAAAGGTTTGGTCAACATGTTTAGCTACATGAACATTCTGTTGTAGCGGTTTAATGTGGCTAGCACTTAAAATGTCGCAACGGCACATCCTCTTAGAACGCTTAGTGTGCAATTTAACATGAATTTTAGAATATGTTACAATAAACTGTTGCGACGGTTGTAAATGGGAATGTGTGTCGTCAGCGGCTTCTAGGCGGTTTGGGTGGCGGTATCGACTATGACATGCCCTGGGTGGTCAATACGGCAACTCGTACGCAAGACTGGCAAAGTCGAGATCACGCTAGCATACGGGAACACGTTTGGGTCGTTCAGGTTCAATTTAACCCACAATTTTAATGCAATTATCATTTTGAGAATATATAAATATTTTGTAGGACAATATGATCTTCTGTTGCAAAAAACAAGATTGGTTAAGAAACACAAAAGGTTTTTAAGAAAACGTGCCACGTAGTCATTAAGTCATAATATAAGTTTGAATATAACCGCTGCCCATCACTGCAACCATGCGTTGCTGATTGGTTGCTCAACTTCGTCCTTAAGAGCGAAACATCACCTCGGTGGCGAAGAGCGAGAGCTCCGAGGAGAAGTTGTGAAAGCTCGCGGTGAAGTTAATCAATAGAGGCGAGCGTGCTGGCACTTTTGCTGAGACGATCGAAAGGAGTAGACGTACTTTAAGAGAGATAAAAAAAACGAAGATAACCTTTATTGTGCAGTGGTGCACTAGGGTTCTAAGCAGTGCGGCAGGGCCTTTGTGTAGGGAAGGAGAGTAGAGTAGAGCGTAATAATTGTAATAATGATAACGGAGCCAGCTAACTCTTTTAATTTCTCCATTAACATAAATCTCGGACATCGTAGCAAGCCGGCGTTCGATTTAATTTCTAACTAACTACAGGCTAGTTCAAAAAGAAATGAAGATTTATTGAGCAACAGAGGAAATTTGTGGTCAGGCATACCCTAGAGCAAGTCCCAGCAAAAGAAAAAGAGATAAAAAAGTTTATGCATAAACTAGTCGGGCATACCATACCTAACACATTTTATACCCTGTACTAGCTGTCAGAAGTGAGCACCTGCAAGAAGTATGCGACAAAAATGTGTGCGGAATTAAATTCACAATAGATCGAAAAGAACAGCGCGTGCGCAAGACTGGCAACGTCGAGATCACGCTAGCATACGGGAACACGTCTGGGTCGTTAAGACGTGGTGGCAGCGGGACGTATTAGGCTTACATGCGGTGAAAAGGTTTATTTGGGATGAGTGTAAAGGTGAAAAACGAAAGGAACATAGATACAACCAAAATAAAACAAACATATAAGTAAAATTAAAATTAATTATAGAGATGAATAAACAAGTGATAATAAAGAGCGTATTATAATTTTGTGAAATGTGTAATGCATAGAAGGAGACATCTACGACCCCATAAAGTATATATATTCATGCTCAGTATTAACAGCCAAGTCGATATAGTCATTTCCGTCTGTCCGTCTATCTGTTTCTATGCGAACTAGTCTCTCAGTTTTAAAGCTATCTTTATGAACTTTGAAGAAGTGCCTCTTTCTTTCTTGGTCGCAAAGTAGGTTCTTGTATGAAAGACATTTTTGTTTATCGAGATATCAAACTCGGCATTTGTTAGTTTTAGAATGCTCCCTCCAATAATGCAAAATATTATTTACATCGGACTATCATATAGCTGCTATAGGAACGATCGGTTGAAAATTAAGTTGTTGTGCTTCTGTGCTTCTTTGATACTGGCAAAGCATTATAAGCATTATAAAGAGGTTAGGTCTGCAAGGCTATTAAAATTTTCGGCGTGCCGAAGATTGCCCTTCCTTCCCGTATTTCATAAGAAGTACATTTTTGATATCACCGTAGAGAAGGACGTTTGCAAGTGGTGCGATCTGGTACAGGTTAGGTTCCTAATGGGGAAAATGTGTTTGCTTATATTGCTATTGTTGTTGTTGGTTGGTAGAAAAGAGGGTTCAGGTTCAATTTAAACCACAATTTAAATGCAACTATCATTTTGAGAATATATAAATATTCTGTAGGACAATATAATCTTCTGTTGAAAATAACAAAATTGGTTAAGAAACACAAAAGGCTTTTAAGAAAATGTTCCACGTAGTCATGAAGTCATAATATAAGTTTGAATATAACCGCCGGCCATCGCTGCAACCGTGCGTTGCTGATTGGTTGCTCAACTCCGTCCTTGAGAGCGCAACATCACCTCGGTGGCGAAGAGCGAGAGGTCCGAAGCGAAGTTGCGAAAGCTCTCGCTGAAGTTGAGCGATAGAGGCGAGCGTGCCGGAACTTTTGCTGTGGCGATCGAAAGGAGTAGACGTGCTTTAAGATAGATATAAGAAGTTAAGAGAACCTTAATTGTGCAGCGGTGCGCTAGGGTTCCAAGCAGTGCGGCAGGGCCTTTGTGTAGGGAAGGAGAGTAGAGTAGCGTGTTATAATCGTAGAGAATGAAGTGAGAATAAAAGTAATAATGATAACGAAGCCAGCTAACACTTTTTTTCCATTAACATTAATCTCGGACACGTGGCACGTCCCTAATCTAAAGTGTGGTGTCTAGTCTCCCGGTATATAGTGTTCGTGTATCTAGACAACCTCAGGTATATAACGCTCGCGATATCCATAGAGCGCAGAAGGCAGACTGTTCTGAATGTGCGCCTCACGTTTTACCAGGTGTGTCGACATGTGAAGTGATTGGGTGTGCTTAACTTACTACAGGGTAGCGATACCGATACCCCAGAGTGGATATACCAAAATGTGTGCGTAATGAAAAGTAACGGTCGATCGAGAAGCACAGCGCGTGCGCCAGACTGGCAACGTCGAGATCACTCTAGCTTACGGGAACACGTCTGGGTCGTTAAGACGTCGTGGCAGCGGGACGAATTCAGCTCACGTTCGGGGAAAAGCTTAATCGTGAGTAAATGGGTGACAATGGGTGTTTTTTTTTGGGTTGAGCGGAAAGGTGAAAAACGAAGTGAACATAGATAGACTAAGCAAAAATAAACAATCAAAAAAGTGAGAAAAAAAAAAATAATCATGGTAATAAAAACAATACAACGGGAAACGGGAAGTGACTACGAGTGACGAGAGCCATCAACCCGCAAAGCTGCGACAGTGGTTCGACCTTCTTTTTGTATTACTTACTTTTTTTTTTTTTGTATGAATAACTAACCAAGCAATCCGCCCACCAACAAAACCAAACCGAACTTTTGTTTGGAAGAAAAGATTTCGGCCTGGAAAAGTAAGGCCACGGGGAACTTGGGCTCGGCTTGCCCGGTTGGAGGCATAATATGCCAAAACGTTAGAGACCGTTCGAAATCCGAACGTGCGTCCACAAATTCTGACCCCTAATTTGACTGTCACGGGTACAGGGGATGTTCGTGTCATCAGAATGGATGGAGCCCGCCGAGAAACAACGATCGTCTCCCCGATAGGGGGTACAACCGCTGATCAGGAAGTGTTCAGTCGGATACTAGACCATTTTTGAATGTTCCGGAACAAGTTTGGAAGTGGGATTTTAGGTGTGACGGCCGATCCGACCCCCTTGGATGCCTGGAGGACCTCGAGAAGTGGGCCATCACGTATAGTATCGCCCTCGATCGCATGCCTATCGCATTGGTTCCTGAGTAGTAGGCTAAAGGATGTGCCATGGTCGGTGTTAAGGAGGGGTTTCTTAGAGTTCTTCCAAGCACTGTGCAATTTCGAAAGGCTTGAGGATGAAATCAGGTCTCGTCGGCAGCGCGAGAACTCTCAAAGAATACCTAATACCGGATATACGAAAATGTAGCTCCAAATACTCTCTACGTGCTACGGGCTCTACGTGCATTGGAAGTATTTCTCTACTTAGTTCTAGCTAACGCAGATGGTTCTGCAGTACGAGACGGTCATGAGGCAGAGAGGCAGATATGGACGGAAGAGTCCCTGCCTCGCCAGCAATGACCCACGAGGAGGTCACCCATCGGATGATGAAATAAGAGGCTGGAACAGGGTTCGAACCGCCGCGGGCATGTCGCAGGTGCTTACAGGAGGGGCACGATGCTTGCGACAATCGATACGGGGGCCCCTCGCAGCATTATGACCGAAGACTGCGTGCGCAAGTGGGTGATTCGGGGGAGAGCGCAGGACCTAAAAAAGTGCATTCATCTGGCAGATGGAAAACTCGCTGAAAGTAGGGAAGGCATTGTGGTAAGACGAAGGAACCGAAAGAAAGCCTTCCATGTAGATCTGCAGCAACAGATCTACGCTGATCGTGGAGGTGGCACGGCAGAAATGTGCCAGAAAACAGAGGAAGCAGGAACAATGGCTAAAGTCCGGGATCGGGAGCAGCTACCAGAGTGGAGGAATTAACGAGGCTTTACCTGGGGTCAGAGTGGTGAACCCCCAATACAGTGGGCAGAATGGCCAGCAGATCTGTATCCGGTACTGAAGCAGTTCCTGGAGTCGAAACTGGCACTCTTCGAAGGTCTACAGAGGTCTCTCTTATCGCAGAGCATAATATTATCGGCTGAAGGATGACAGTTTTGTTCCAATAGCGGGTGATACGAAATTGGCACCCAAAATTGATGGACCCTACCAAATTGTCAACTTCGTGTCACATAACATTGTGGGTCTCGTGAAGCCAGGCGAACGACAGGAGATTGTGGCCAAATTTTCGAGAGTTCTCAGTTGAGAGTGAATGAAGTGTTTTACTTGTCTAAGATTTTTACATATTTTTTAATCCTGCTTTAAATTATACATAATGAATTTTTTTGTGCTTTATTTAAAAAGCATCAATTACTTGTGCAAAGTGCTATCTGTTGTGCAGCGTAAGTCTGTTAATTATTGCATTTATTGAACGCGGCGTCAGTTCCGTGTTGTTTTTATCGTCTGTGTTGATTCTTTTGTGTTGGTGCTCTGTGCATACACTTGTTTGTGCGGTGTTCGCTGCTGCATATTTCTGCTTGTGCGCGCTCTCTCAATTTTTTGCTGTTGCCTTTCGCTCTAAACAATTTTTCGTTTCGCTCTGCTCTCTCGCAACTTCTGCTTATCTTTTAACGCCGGTAGAAAATATGTCGTGTGTAAGAAACCTTGCACGTTCAAGCAGGCTGATGATTCTGCACAGCCGCAATTTATTACTAGCTGGCTATGTGACAATACGATGCATGCTAAATGTGCAGGTCTGACTGGGCGTGATTGCGACAAGAGATGTAATTGTAATTGCCAATTGCGTTGGTCGTGCCCGAATTGCATCGACCAACAAATTGATTGCTCTCCAGTAGCTTTGACTCGAGTTTTGCGTTGCTTAGCAAATAAAATTTGAGTCTCCACCCAATCGCCGGTTAGAGCCACAATCCTTGGATTTGCCCTCTCGTCTATCCATACACCTACGCCTCTTTTGTCCGTGTCTCGCAACTTGGATTTATCTCCAATGTTGTCATTATCGCCTTCTTCGAGCGATTGTCCAACTAAGACCCCTGTTGTATCCCATGGAGTAGTCCCTGAAGTTGAACCTGTCCCAGTCAGCGAAACTGCTTCAGGCCCGTCAGCTTCTGGCGGCAAAGGTAGACCTGAGCGAAATGTAGCCCAGATTGTTAAAAGCAATCACGTCGTCTCTTTGGCCCCACCAACTCAAGTTTTACCTTCAACCCTATCAGCTCCTTCTTTGACAGTTGTTGCCCCTCGTAAGCAAGTTTTTCTGTCTCGACTTTCGTCTGGTTCCACTTTTGAGTCAATGGCAGCATTGTCATTGCTAGCAAATCTTCTGCCAGCTTGTCAATAACCAAATTTAATTTATCCACTCCTGGTGAATAGCATCTTCGTTAATTAATGTTTCAAATAATATCTTCCCCATCATTTGTGATCCCAAATTTTGGCCTCCACACATGATTTTTCACGAGTTCAAGCAAAAAGAGGAAAAACAATGCCTGTTACCCTTCGAGTCCCTTCAATACAGGGTACTGTTTCTGCCCCAAAAAACTAACTTCGTCTTCCGACTAAGTTTCAATTCTTTATCAGAATATCAGAGGCCTTATTTCGAAACTTAAAAGTCTTTTTATGGTTAGCACTTGCTTCGATTCGGATATAATCGCATATCAGAAACATAGTTAAATTCAACCATATCTGATTTTGAAGTTTTTTCAATTTTTTATTTTTTATTTCGCATAGAAATGATCGGCCGGCTCGAGGTGGTAGGGTATTAATTGCTGTTTAAGCCACTCTCCAGTCTGAACTTTTCTGTTTTAGTACGCCTACTGACGCTGAGATTGTCTCACTTTAGGTGTATTATCCTACACGGAATATTACATGCTCCTAAGATTCTCCTTCTTCTGATATTTATGTTTATATGAAACATATTACTTGTATTAAAGAGGGTTCTTCACACGTGCGTGATAATGACCTATTCATAGTGTTAGGTGATTTTAATGTACCGAACATCTCTGGTCATTATTCACTTCTGAAAATTATCTAGTACCCTCAGAACAACATAACATTATAGATTGCATGCTAGAACTTTCCTTGTTTCAAATAAATTCAATTTCTAATCATTTTAATAGAACTCCTGATATGGTATTTGTTAACGACTACCTTATTACTAATGTGTCTAGGTCCCCTCTGTTATTCCTGAGGATGTTTATAATTGAAATCCTCTCATTTTGCATTCATCAGCTACCTATAAGTCCAGCTGTTGCTTTCGCAAAGGAAACTATTCCTTTCTTTATCAACGTACTCATGCAACCGATTGCTCTCTTTTATATGACTCGGTTGATTTGAATATTTCTATTAATTTGTTTTATAACACCCTGAACTCCATCTTAGATGCTTGCATTCCTTATTTAATTCCCTCAATTGCTTCTCAAAGCCACCGTGATTCACTCCTAGACTATCAAACCTACAAAATATTAAGTCGTAATATTTTAAAAGTATAATAAGCCTGGTTCGAGTATTGTCTTGGCTAAATATTTCATAGCCAAGTCGAACTTCGTTTTTCTTAATTCGCAGTGCTATGAGAATTATCTTTTTTCGTTGCAAAACGCAATTTGCCCAAAATTTGAGACAGTTTTATAATTTTGTAAACTTGAAGCGTAAATCCGATTCTGCTAACCTGTTTGCTAACTTTTTTCAATCAACTTGCTCTTCCATCTGTTGAAATAATAATTCTTACTATAACAATATACCTTCATCCAGTTCTATGCCTGCTCCTATTATTTCCCATTCCTCTCCCCTTTCTGGTGGAAATTCTTTTAAATCTTCTCACTCTCCTGGGCCTGGAAATATTCCTAGTTGCCTACTCAAGGAGTGAAGTTCTTCCCTTCTTCGTCCATTGCTAAAGCTTTTTAAATCTACTGTCTTTCCATTTCTTCGGAAAGAATCTTATATCATTCTTCTCCACAGGAAAGGTGGAAAGATTAATATACAAGATTACAGGGGCATTGCAAAACTGTCCGCTATCCCTTAATTATTTGAAAAAATAATCACTTCGAATTTACAGCATTTCTGCAAAACAGTCAAGAATCGGTCAACTACGACCAATCTGCTAGAATTTATTTCCTTGATTAATGATGCTTTCCTTTCTAAAATGCAAACTAATGTCATTTATACTGACTTCAGTAAGGCGTATGACTCTGTGCATCATGATATTTTACTGCTTAAACTTGACCGATTAGGTCTTTTGCTTTGGATTAGTTCATATTCAAAGGTAGGACCAAAAGAGTAATGCTGAGGCTGACTACCTCTATATAGGTGCACGGTACTTCTGGTGTTCCTTAAGGTAGTCATCTTGGGCCTTTACTGTTTACTCTTTTTTAAATTATCTCCCCTCTGTTATATCACATGCCCGTGTAGTCATGTATGCGGACGACGTGATATAAGTATAAGTTCTATCATATACTAATCCCCTTCATCATTCCCGTCTTCAAGGTGATTTGAAAGATATGCAACTCTGGTGTTCGGGTAATCAATTGCATCTAAATTATTCAAAGTGTATGTGTATGACCTTTTATCGTACCATATCTTATCTTGTCAGTTATACAATCGACTATACTCCATTGCAACGTATACTAAGAGTTATGGGTATAGGCGTTCTTTTTGAATCAAAACTTTGCTTCAAACTTCACATAGATACCATAGTTAACAAGGAAAAAGGTGAACTTGGATTCACTAAACGATGGTCTTAAGAGTTTCACGAACCTTTTATAACGAAATTTCTGTACATCTTGTTTGCGCTATCCTTGAATACTGCTCTTGCATCTGGTGTTGAATCTGTTCATATGCAATTTGTCTTGCTGTTTGCCTTACGACGTTTAATTTGGGACCTCAATCTTCGGTTGCCATCCTACTCCAGCGGGCCGCTTCTTTCTGATCTTCCGTTGTTAACCAACCGTAGGACAATTCTCGGTGTTGTCTTCCTACATAAGTTGATTATTGGCAATACAGATTCCTCTTTTCTTTTAGGGCGTCTTCAATTATCTGTTCCATCTAGACTTATCAGGAATTATCGCTTCTTTTTTCTACTTACATGCACAACAGACTACGCTATGCACAATTCTTTCACGTGTTATGCAAAAATTATAATAGTTTGTGTCACGTTCTCTCCGCCGAACTTTCTCTACCCCTAATAAAATCGTTGCTTTCAGGATACCTTCTGGAGCTCACTGGCAAGGAGTGAATGTGTGTTTTACTAACTACAGGGCATTATGAACGTGAATTCAGCTGGTTCGACCCCAGACTATTTTTGTTACTAGTTGTCTCTCTATCGTATGGATGTTAATGTGTTGTCCGTCAAGGATGGAAAAACTCTCTCGTAGTTTTTATACCCTCAACCCATTGAAAATGGGTAGAAGGGGTAAAATGTATTTGTGAAAATGTATTTAACAGGCAGAAGGAATCATCTCCAACCCCATAAAGTATATATATTCTTTATCAACATCAATAATAGCCGAGTCGATCTGTGATTCCTGGAGGACCTCGAGAAGTGGGCCATCAAGTATGGTATCGCCCTCGATCGTATGCCTAGGGCAATGAGCAAGGTATTCTGCGACAGGGCCGTTCGTTGGTTCCTGAGTTGTGGGCTAAGTGATGTGCTATGGTCGGTGTTAAGGAGGGGTTTCTTAAAGTTCTTGCAACCACTGTGCAGCGCGAGGGGGAAGAAGTCAAGAAATACCTTATACCATATATATATATACGAAAATATCGCCCCCAAATACAGGCTCCACGTTCATTACAAGGATTTCTCTACTTTGTCCCAGCTAAAGCAGATGACAGTGGAGTGCGAGACGATCAATCGACACCGGAGCCCCTCGCAGCATTATGACCGAAGATTGCGTGCGCAAGTGCGTGATTCAGGGGAGAGCGCAGCACGTGAAAACATGCATTCGTCTGGCAGATGGTTCCTCGCTGGAAGTAGGGAAGGAATTGTGGTAAGACGTCGGCCTAGCGGGAAAAGTAATCAGCATGTCGATGCTCATCATGCCCTCCGTGCAAGACCACCATCTAGCCACGTCTGGTCCTAGAGACGTTGGTGGCAACGTCGCGGGGCCCGTGATGAATGAAAGAATGCCTCTCACGCCAAGGAAGGGAGCAACTGCTCGGCAAACGCTGAGGGAGTTCCTAGAGTCGAAACTGGCACCCTTCGAGGGTCTGCTATCACGTAGTATAATATCCGGCAGAAGGATGACAAGCCATTGAAGCAAAGGTACTACCCGAAGAATACGGCCATGCAGAAGGTGATTGACGGGCAGGTAGATGACCTGACCAGGCAGGTGCCATTGAGTGGGTGCGTAGTCCGCACGGCCCCCAATGATCTTAGTTAAGAAAACGACTGGCGAGTGGCGTATCGAATACCGGCAACACAGAGCAGACGACATTCCGGATGCTTACCCTGTCTCTCGGATTATTCACATCCTTGAGGGGTTGCGTCACGCCCGATTCGAGAATTATTCCGCCGGTTAAAGGTGCCAACCTTGGCTGACTAAGAAGAAATGTAGATTCTGCAGGGAGAGGCTGGTCTATCCTGGACGTGTGATTTGCAGGGAAGGTATGAGGACCAATCCAGAAAAGGTGGAAGCGATACGTACCCTTCGAGCCCCGACAAATTGGAAGGAGTTGCGGCAATGTCTTGGAATGCTTTCATAGTACAGCCGGACGGACGACGGGAACTGCATTCCCTGGCCGGACTCCAAGGCGTGAGGAAAACAATGCCGAAATTAACCCAGAGATACTACAGGCCAGGTACGTTCTGCGACGCCGCGGTGGTGTTTTCCATGATACTTTCTTGAAGTGTGTTGAACTTTTCCCACTCAGGAGGGCTTTGACGGGGCACTTGCAGGCGGTGTTCCAAGAAAGGATTTTGAGTAGGCTCGGGGTACCCAAGGGGTTCGTGGGTGACAACGGGGTGCAGTTTACTACCGTAGCTTCAACTTTTTTCTGGAGTCCCTGGGTGTAACAGTTCAGTACACCGCCCCATACTGTCCCCAAAAAATCCTATTGAAAGGACCTACAGGAATGTAAAGACTATGACAGTGCAGTTTATCGAGGTGCATCAGAGTTCACGGGACGAGCTCTTGACAGAAATATCGCTATCGGTCAATACAAGTGTGGCGGATTTAGTAGGTTTCAGTCCCGCTTTTCTGATACAAGGTAGGGAGCCGCGGTTGCCCGTGGATCTGTACGATCAGGTTAATTAGGGGTCCGCAACTATTGCGTTTGACCCCAGGACAAACGCGAACGAAGTAAATGCTTAAAATCGTCCACAGCAATTTACATCGCGCTGCAAAGGATCTGACTCTCAGATTGTTCACATCCTTGAGGGTTGCGTCATGCCCGATTCACGTGTATTGACAGTTACCAATGGCTGCAGATAGTAGGTAATGCACGGCATTCACGGTGGTTGAGAGAGGTTTGTTCCAATAGCGGGTGATGCCATTTGGACTACATTCAGCGTAACCTTCCAGAGTGCATTAGACACGATAATAGAGCCGTAGATGGAGCCTCATGCGTTCGCTTACATAGACGACATCGTTGTGATAGGGGCGATACGAGAACAACATATCGAGAATTTGAGAAGGGTATTCTGTCGGTTAAAGGCAGCCATCATGAATAAGAAGAAATGCAGATTCTTCAGGTAGACGCTGGTCTATCCTGGACATGTGATTTGCAGAGAAGGCATACGGACCAATCAAGACTCCTGTTACGCCAGCCAACGACAGAAATGGGTGGCCAAAATTTCGAGAGAGTTCTCAGTTGAGAGTGAATGACGTGTTTTACTTGTCTAAGATTTTTATATAATTTTGCTCTTTATTCCTGCTATTTATTTCTAAATTTGACATTTTTTGTGCTTCATTTAAAAGGCTTTTATAACTTGTGCAAAGTGCTAATTATTCCATTTATTGAAAGCGGCGTCAGTTCCGTGTTGCTGTTATTGTCTGTTTTGCTTTGGTGCTCCTCTGAGCATACACTTGTTTCTGCGTGTGTTGGCTGCTGCATATTTCTGCTTGTGCATCACGCTCGCAAATTTTTGCTGTTGCCTTTCGCTCCAAACAATTTCATTTTGTACGAATAGTTTTTTCTTAACGTTTACCTGCTCTACTTTTGTGCAATGTGTTTCGTTTCGCTCTGCTCTCTCGCAACTTTTGCTTATTTTTTGACGCGGATAGAATTGATGTCGTGCTGTAAGAAACCTTGCACGTTCAAGCAGGTTGATGATTTTACACAGCCGCAATTTGTTAATTGCTGGCTATGTGAGAATATGATATATACTAAATGTGCAGGTCCCACTGGGCGTGATTGCGACAAGATCGCTGCCATTGCCAACAAGGGCTGCAGCTGCTTGCGTTGGTCGTGCCATTGATTTCTCCAAAATGTATTATTCTTAAAACTTAAGCAGCTCTCGAGTAACTTTGCCTCGAGTTTTGAGTTTCCTAGCAAAAAAACGCCAAAGTTAGAGCCATAATTTTTTCATTTGCCCTCTCCGTCTATCCATACACTCTTTTGTCCGTGGATTTATATCCAATGTTGTCATTATCGCCTTCTCCGAGCGATTGTCCAAATATGACCCCCCAGTAAGCGAAACTGCTTCAGCCCCGTCAGCTTCTGACTGCAAAGGTAGACCTGCGCGCAATGTACCCAGATTGTTAAAACCAATCACGGCGTCTCTTTAGCCCCACCAACTCAAATTTTACCTTCAACCCCATCAGCTCCTACTTTTACAGTTGTTGCCCCTCGTAAGCAAGTTTTTCTGTCTCGACTTTCGTCTGACACTTCTTTTGAGTCAATGGCAGCATTGTCATTGCTAGCATGTCTTCTGCTAGCGTGTCAATAACCAAATTGAATTTATCCACTCCTCTTGTAATAGCATCTTTCAAAATTAATGTTTCACATGATAACACCACACATAATTGTTCACGAGTTCAAGCCAAAAAAGAGAACCCAGCCTGTTACCCTTCCAGTCCCTTCAATACAGGGTACCGTTTCTGCCCCAAACGCATAGAAATGATCAGCCGACTCGAGGTGGTGGGGTATTAATTGCTGTTTAAGCCACTCTCCAATCTGAACTTTTCTCTTTTAGTACGCCTACTGACGCTGAGATTGTCTCACTTTAGGTGTATTTTCCTACACGGAATATTTATATGACATTAGCCTAAGTTTCTCCTTCTTCTGATATTTATGTTTATATGAAACATATTACTTGTATTAAGGAAGTTTCTTCACACGTGCGTGACAGCACAACATGACTTTATAGATTGCATGCTAGAACTTTCCTTGTTTCAAATAAAATCAATTTCTAATCATTTGAATAGAGCTCCTGATCTGGTATTTGGTTGTTCAGCTACCTATAATCCCAGCCAATTCCCTCCATTGCTTCTTCGAAGCCACCGACATTCACTCCTAGACTACACATATAATTAGTTGACTATTGTAAAAAGTTTAATAAGTCTGGTTCGAGTATTGACTTGGCTAAATATTCCATAGCCAAGTCGAACTTCTTTCTTCTTAATTCGCAGTCTATGAGAATTATCTTTCTCGTTGCAAAATGCAATTTGCCCAAATCCGAGACAGTTTCATAATTTTGTAAAATTGAAGCGTAAATCCTATTCTTCAAACCTTTTTGATAACTTTTTTCAATCAACTTACTCTTCCGTCTGTCCTAATAATAATTCTTACTATTACAATATTACTTTATTCAGTTCTATGCGTGCTCCTAATATTTCCCATTCATCTCCCCTTTCTGCTGTAAATTCCATAAAATCTTTTGCCTCCCCTGGGCCTGACAATATTCCTAGTTGCCTACTTCTGTAGTTCTTCCCTCCTTCGCAAATCAGTTGTCTCCACTGTTCAACATAGATTCGTAGAAAATCGGTCGACTACGACCAATCTGTTAGAAATTACTTCCGTGGTTAATGATGGTTTCCTATCTAAACTGCATACGGATGTTATTTACACTGACTTCAGTAATGCGTTTGAAAATGTGAACCATAATATTTTAAAACGGGTGATGCTGAGGCTGACTACCTCTAAACAGGAGCACGTTACTTCTGGTGTTCCTCGAAGTAGTCATCTTGGACGTTTACTCTTCACTCTTTTTATAAATTATCTCTCCTCGGTTATACCACATGCCCGGGTACTTATGTATGTGAAACTTATTCTATCATACACTTATCCACCACATTATTCTCGTCTTCCAGATGATTTTAATGCTATTCAACTTTAATGTTCGGCCAATCAATTGCATCCAAATTGTTCAAAGTGTATGTTTATGACCTTTAAAAGTACTACACCTTACCTTGTCAGTTATACAATCGACAATACCCCATTGCAACGTATACCAACAGTTAAGGATCTGGGCGTTCTTTTTGATTCTAAACTCTGTTTCAATCTTCACATAGATACCATCGTTAATAAGGCAGAAGGTGTACTTGGATTGTTCGCGCTATCCTTGAATACTGCTCTTGCATCTGGTGTCCGCAGTATAACAATAGCCAGGATCGTAATGAATCTGTTCAGATGAAATTTCTGTTGTTTGCCTTACGACGTTTAAATTGGGCCCCAATCTTCGGTTGCCATCCTACACCAGCAGGCCGCTCTTTCTTGATTTTCCGTCGTTAACCAACCGTAGGACAATCCTAGGTGTTGTCTTCCTACATAAGTTGATTGTTGGCGACATAGATTCATCTTTTCTGTTAGGGCGTCTTCAATTATATGTTCCGTCTAGACCTACCAGGAATTATCGCCCCTTATTTCTACCTATGTGCACAACAGACTACGCTATGTACAATTCTGTTCGCGTGTTAAGCAAAAGTTATAATAGTTTGTATCACGTTTTCTCCGCCGAACTTTCTCTAACCCTAATAAAATCGTTGCTTTCAGGATACCTTCGGGAACTCACTGTCCAGGTCTACAGGCAAGGAGTGAATGAGTGTTTTAGTAACTACAGGGGATCGAACCGTGGACTGGACCGTGGCATATGCGAGTCGTCAGCAGTGCATCTGAGTGGTTCGGTATGCAATGCCGGCTGTAACTTTCCCGCCATTTTTTTTGGTCTTATTGTTCCCCCTAACCCGTATTCCTCTCCCCCTTCCTCATTCAGTACGCGAATTTTAATGAAGTTGTCTGGGCTACACCTATATATAAGAGAGCGCATGAAAAAAGCGAGTCACGAAAATGCATCTGTGACTGGATCAGCCGCATTGAGGGATGTCATATCACTCAATAGATCGCGCGCTATCAGGGTTGAGTGGAATTTACTGGCTCTCTCAAGAGCTTTAAGTCCTGTTACTTTAAGTTATCTTACTTTCTTGTATTTTGTACGCCGGACGTATGCTCTGTGTAGGTCAATTTAATTAACATAAAAGTTAGGTTAAAATCAACAAAAGTTGAAGTCTTTTAAAATGAATAACCCTGCTCTTGAACTGGGATTCTTTTATAAGTCTCAACATTCGCAACAATCGTTCAAAAACCTCAAAGCCGCCTCGGTTGGTAACCACGCCGCAGGCCGCATCATATCTACGGGTAGTTTGGGGCTCCGCACATGGCGCAGCCGATATCCAACATATTTTGGTGCCTCCTGTGAGGAATGATTCTCGGCGATTGGACGGAGTTTGGGATTGGACATTGGATTGTGATTGCTGAAAACAGTGCGACTTAATTGAAAGGGTGAGTGCAATTTGACATAAGGTGATCAGAATGGTCGAAAACCTCATGTATTTAACTTTTGAGCAAACTGCACTGTTGGCCTCGTTAGAGAAATCACTGAAAAAATACAAGGCTGATGAATCGCTACATACGGAAACCCAGCTTGAAGCCAGGTTCGAATCGCTGGTAGAAATTAAATCAGAATTGAAACGCAACCATCAGCAGCTTGTACGAGTGCGAGACAACGAGGAGATTAAAATAAGGTGGGAGTGGGAGTCGCAGAATGAATTGCATGAACACAAGGAGCAAAGACATCCGGCATCTACCGCATTCAATGAGACGCGTTTGCATCAGACTATGAATGAACAGTTTATAATCGTTTTGGAGGAAGGAAGCTGCCCACGGTTAGGCTGCCAACTTTCAGTGGTAAATACATAGATTGGCCGGCTTTCAAGGAGGTGTTCCTATCGCGTGTCCATCACTGTCAGAGACTTACTGATTTAAATCACTTCTTTATTTAAAGGATTTGCTATCAGAGGAGGCTGCTTAAGATATAGAGCACTTGACTTTGATAGAATTGAATTATCCAGTGGCATGGAGAATGCTGCTGAGTTTATGAGACAATAAACGAGTATTGTTTTTACATTACATGGATGTTTTTGATTATCAATTGGCAGTTCAAAATGGAGACGCCGAGTGTCTAAGGCGGTTTGTGCAGACCTGCCGCTCATGTGTAAATTCGTAGGAGAAAGCTGGAGTTGATATAAAACAGCAATCTCAAGTTTTGGTATATATTATGATGAGAAAGCTACCTCAGCAATTAAGAGTAGATTGGGAACGTTCATTAGCGTCGTCCCCAGATCTACCGACATTTGAAGAGCTTTGTGTTTACCTTGATTCCCAATATCCAACGATGATTACGGCATCGTAGGGAAGTTGCGAGGAATCGCAGCCAACAGATAGCCTCAGGAATAAAAAGCAAGGCGTATATGGCTTACGTGGAAGCCAAAGAGACGCAAAAGCTTCATTTATTACTGACAAGCGGGTATATGTATCGTCTTCGGCAAGGAGTAGCCCCCCTTGGAACTTGTAATGTATTCAAGGAAATGTGTTCGTCGGATCGTAAGGCAATTGAAACATCGGTTATGTCTTAGTCCAAATTATCAAGCAGCTGCATGTGGCAGCTCGCGAAATTGTGGAAGGTGCGCCGAGCGGCAACATACACTAATCCAACGCGTGGTCAAATGGAGGCGCCTAGAAACGGCGCCCCAAAGAAAATGGATACGAGTGCACAACAAGTATCTACAAATTTAATCAACAGAAAGGATGAAGACCTACATTTTACAAGACAGGGGGTCTTGTTACCAAGAGCAATGGTCCTTATCGAGTCCAAAGATGGGCTCCTCTTGAAATTTCGAGCCTTCTTGGATCAGGGCTCCCAAGCATCGTTTATTTCAGAGAGTGCAGCCCAACAACAACGGCTGACAAGAAAAAAGGGTATATATAAAAGTCAACGGCTTAGCGATGAAAGAATCACCGAATCGAGTTTAATTTAGGATCCCTATATGATCCATAGCTAAAGCATAAGATATTTGCGTATGTCCTACAAAAGGTTAGTCAAAGAATGCCTGACAGAAGAATATCTACCACGAAGTGGCCACATCTTAAGGATTTCCGTTTAGCCGATCCTAATTATTCTATTCCACAAGGTGTCGACATTTTGCTCGGGATCGATATTTGTGATGAACTGATGTTAGGTGAAGCATTCCGAGGACCAACAGGTTCATCTCTTTCACAAAATACGCATTTGGGCTATATCGTGTCTGGAAAGATCAACGAACGTGCATGGATAATGTCATCGCATACAGTGCAGGTACACACTCATGATGCAAATGAGGAGCTCGACAATGTTTTGCGGTCTCTCACCGGATGAGAGGTGGTGCGAGGACTTCTTTGTCAATACTCATCGTCGCTTATCTTCGGGAAAATATCTTGTACGTCTACCCTTTTTGTCCCATCTGGACCAAACTATGGTGACTGGTTCGTCACATCGAAGCGCACTGAAGAGATAACATTATCTGGACAGGCGCCTGCGTGCAGACCCCAAGTTAAAAGAAGCATATTGTCAGACCATGAGTATCTGGAGCTGGGCCAATATGGAAAAAAAATTGTACAGGTACATCAATATTGCAAGGGGCGATGCCTAGTATCAGCGCATATTATGGAAACCCGATAAGAACGATTACATCGAGGATTATGCATGCTTAACAGCTATGTTCGGAACTAGTTCAGCACCATATTTAGCTCTGCGAGTCATGCAACATTTCCATTGGCAGTGGATGTGGTGAAACGTCAGCTGTTTGCTGATGACATATTTTCTGAAGCGGATAGTGTTGCAGAGGTAGAAGCTATCCAGACTCAAGTCATTGGTATGCTACGCAGTGGCACATTTGAGTTGAGAAAGTGGGCAAGTAATTGCCACAAATTGTTAGAAAAGGTACCAATCGAATTTGAGAAAAGAAGGGATTGTTGCACCCTGATGGCGAGGACACAATTCGTACGCTAGGTATACACTGGAGACCCGTGGAGGATGACTTTCGATTTCATTTAAATTTTGAACTATCAGCAGGCTAACCTACGAAGCGATCAATTCTGTCAACAGTTGCGAGGTTATTTGAGCCTATGGGATGGCTGAGTCTGATTATTGTAAAATACTGATGCAGCGTCTATGGAAGGTTAAGATTCGCTGGGATGACATAGTGCATAGAAGTTTTTAATGGAGCTGTCCAATATTTCAGACATACGCATACCACGATATATAACATGGAGATTATAAAACGCACCAGCAGAACTACACATCGTCTGTGATGCATCAGTACTATTTTTTGATCTGACTCAACGATAACCATCAGTTGGGACCGTGGAGGATGTGGAAGCTTGAAAACAAAATTCTGGAGATCTCGAATGAAGACAATTGAGACATGATCCCTCGAATGATAACCCTGCCGACCATCTGAGTAGGGGAATAGACGTCATGTGAACTGTGGTGGCATGGACCGCAGCGGTTACAGGGGCCGGAAGGACGGCCTTGCAATAACATTGATCAACAGTCTCTTTCACATATGAGTATTGAGACGAGAAGCTTGACTTGCTGCAAGTTATCATTGGAAGAGATGCCTAGAGCTCGATGTTCGTAGGTCAATATTCATCGTATACACGACTTTTTAGAGTTATGGCGTATGTTAAACGTTTTATTCGAAACTGTCTTATACTAGAGTCTGAGCGTAAGCGAACTGAGGTATCAATAGATGAATTAGAAGATAGCCTCAGAAGTATTAAGATTTGTGCAGAAGGACTGTTTTGAAAAGAAATGGAAAACACTGTCTTCTAGCAAGCCAGTCCCAAGAGATAGCAGCTTATTACTCCTCAACCCATATTTTGATTTGGAGGAGCGCGTCTTACGGCTCGGAGGAAGATTGCGAGATGCCTTTTTGCCAGAGTTGAGTAGCAAAAAAGGGATACGTTGCCGTGCTTATATGTTTGGTGACCAAGGCCATACATTTAGAGCCAGTTGCAGATTTAACGTCAGATGCGTTTTTAGGAGCCATACATCGATTCGATTCATAGGCAGACGTGGTCTATGTACAGATATTTATAGTGACTGTGGTACAAACTTTGTTGGAGCCAACAAAAAAATACAAGCTGATAGAGAGGCGTACTTTTCGTTCATTTCAAGACTGATCGCGCTAACGTTACTGAATAAGGGAATCACTTGGCATTTCAACCCTCCATCAGCTCCACACTTCACACACTTATGGGAAGCCGGAGTTAAGTTCATCAAGTATCATCTCAAGAGAACCAGTAGAGATCGAGTGTTAGCCTTTGAGGAAATTGCGACCGTGTTAGCACAAATTGAGTATTTTCTTAATTCAAGGCCTCTATGTCCTATTTCGAATGATCCTGAGGATTTGATGGTGTTAGCCCCCGGTCACTTTCTCACTGGTGATGCGCTCTTGTCGCCTCCTACACCTGAAGCACCTCAATTGAGCTTAATGCATCGGTGAAGAAACTGTCAATACTATTCAGAACAATTTTGGAAGAGGTGGAGTTCTGAATATTTGACACGGTTGCAGAGAAGACCAAAATGGTTGTAATTCTATTGAGCTTTGAATTTGCTAGCATAGCAACAGCGCAATTTGCGACACATGTGGAAGTCTGTGAGCGTCAGTCCAAGTCACCGGACGTATGGTCTCTGTAGATGAATTTAATTAATATAAAAAATAGGTTAAATTCAATAAAAGTTGATTTCTTTTAAAATGAATAACCCCGCTCGTGAACTGGGACTCTTTTACAAAATCTCAACAATCGTGAAAAACCTCAAAGCCGCCTCGGTTGGTTACCACGCCGCAGGCCGCATCGCATCTACGGGCAGTTTGGGGCTTCGCACATGGCGCAGCCGATATCCAACGGAAGCAGATATATAACTTTGGGAGCAAATTAACCAGGGGAATCAGTGAACCCACCCCGACGAGCCACAGCCGATGTCAGCGCATTCTCCGATTTGGTTAACCGCCCAACAGCTCCTTGACGTTATTTGTTACAGTATCTTATTATATTTATATTTACGGAACAAATATGGTGATAATTGTACTTAACTCATTTGGCCCTCAGTTAGAACTTTTTCTCATCAAGTCAGTATCACTTGGTGGCCTTTTCCCTGTCCGAGGTTGCAAGTACTGATGATACATTTTAGATTGTGAGACATCCTGGAAATATATCAGCTTCAACTTGGTTGAATAGCCAGGGTCTAATCACACATAAGCATATTAATTTCCTCGTGTCAGGACTAGTAGCTGTTTAAAATAATGGTTAGTAGATTCAATGACATCATTTTTGTTTTCTTTTCACTTTTCTGTCTGCACTCATCGTAAATTTCTCTATGAATAAGCACTGATTTTAGGTAGTTGCTGGAACGTTGTTTGTAATTAAAAGCCAGTACGCGCCGCGCGATCTATAAGCGTACTAATTCCCTTCTTTATTACTTTTGCTTGTGAGTTTTTTTTTTGGCTACATATATAATTAGTTGACTATTTTAAAAAGTTTAATATGTGTGGTTCGTGTACAGACTTGGTTTAATATTCCATAGCCAAGTCGAACTTCTTTCTTCTGAATTCTCAATGCTATGAGAATTATCTAACTCGTTGCAAAAGGCAATTTGCCCTAAATCCGAGACATTTACACAATTTTGTAAACTTGAAGCGTAAATCTTCAAGTTTGCCATCTGGCTAGCAATGACTCTGATTCTGCTAACCTCTTTGCTACATTTTTTCAATCAACTTACTCTTCAGTCTGTCCTAATAATAATTCTTACCCTTATACTATTAATTCCTCTAGTTCTATACCTCCTCCTATTATTTCCATTTCTCTCTTCTTTTAGCTTTAAATTCTTTAAAATCTAGAACCCAAAATGTAATGCTAGGGCTGACTACCTCTATATAGGTTCAAGCTACTTCTGGTGTTCCTCAAGGTAGTCATCTTGGACCTTTACTCTTTACTCTTACACCAATCCCCTACATCATTCTCGTCTTCAAGACGGTTTTAACGCTATGCAACTTGGGTGTTCGGCCAATCAATTCCATTTGAACTGTTTATGACATTTAATCGTAATACACCTTATCCTGTCAGTTTTACAATCGACAATACTCCATTGCAACGTATACCAACAGTTAAGGATCTAGGCGTTCTTTTTGATTCTAAACTCTGCTTCAATCTTCACATAGATACCATCGTTAATGAGGCAAAAGGTGTACTTGGATTCATTAAACGATGGTCTAAAGAGTTTAACGATCCTTTTATAACGAAACTTCTGTACATCTCTCTTGTTCGCCTTAACTTTGATGCTCTTGCATCTGGTCTCCGCAGTACAAAATAACGCGTGCTATGTTAAAATAACAATAGTTTGCACCCCGTTTTCTCCTCCGAACCTTCTCTACCCCTAATAAAATAGTTGCTTTTAGGATACCTTCGGGAAGTCACTGACCATTCCCAGTTTTCTTAATACTATCTCTTTACCCTATCTACTTAACACTCTATATATCTAGCAAACAGTTCTTTACTCTATTTATTTGTAATATTTTCTTAAATAATATAGCAAATTAAGATAATTTTTAATTTTTCTTAAGAATCTTTTTTTCCTACTTATACCCTTCTTTTTAGATGAAGGCTCTAATAGCGTCACTGACATAATAAGCTGCGAAAAGGGGCAAAGCTGGCCGGACTGGCAATTAAAACACCTCCATCGGTCGGTGATGCTATTAGAAATTTGTGTTCTCTAACTAGGCTTTTATCACTTAATTTCCATAATTGTATATATAATGTATTGAATAACTAGGATGACACTCGTTTTGTCGACCTTTAATAAATAAATAAATATAAATATTTTATTCTCTATTAGGTTTTGCATGGTTACCAAAAAAACTTTAAAATTTTTATTTTTGCGGTACTCTCGTTCCGCTTTATTTGTCATATACATATGTACAAGTATTGTTAGTTATATTATATATCTCTTTATTAATAGCAGATAAGTCGAATTTACTTTAGTAACCTATAAAAAGAATGGCCGTTCAACATAGCCCAAACAATTCAGTTCCTAAGGATATCACCGAAACAATTTGCTGTGTTTTCACAAAAGAAGTAGAATACCCAGCTCAATTACAAGCCACTAGGTGCAAACACTATTTTCATCACGCGTGTTTTAATACACGAACAGAGCACAAAAATCTGTGTCCAGTCTGTCGTACTTCTCTCAGTAAATCTGTGTTGAATTTGGGAGAAAAATTGGAAGCTGCAAATTCTAACCAGACTACAATGCCCAATCAGGGACCCGAAACTAGGTCACAGGCAAGAAGAGCTGCAGACAATCCGAGACCAAGTACAAGCGCCCAAGCTAGAAGTAATCAATCTAGTGACGTAAATTTATTGACTTAATATTTATACATTTTAATTCTATGGAGTATGCGGAATTAAGAGAGAAAGTGCTGAGTAATCAGTCTCACTTGCCATATCTCAAAGTTGTTGACGATATCATTTATCGCAGAACAGAAGACGTATCTGGCAAACAGATAGCCGATGACTTGTGTTGGAAGCTGTGGGTTCCGAAAGATCTCGTGACTGATCTTTTAAAACAGTTTCACGAATCACCATTAGCTGCACACAATGGCATAACCAAAACGTTAGAAAGAATTCGTCGTTACTACTATTGGCCAAATTTAGTGAATGACGTAAAAACTTTTATTAATAGCTGCGTTAGTTGCAAGTGCATCATCCGAATCATCTTTTACGACCACCTCTAATTCATTCTACCGATACTCAACGAATATTTCAAAGAGACTTTCTAGACCCCTATCCACGCAGTCGTTCAGGGAATATTAGGATATTTGTGGTTGTTGACCATTTGACGAAGTACTTATTTATGAAGGCCGTAAAAAATTCACTGCCGATCCCGTAGTTGGTTTCCTAGAAGAGATAATGTTCCACTGTTTCGGCGTACCTAAAATTATTGTTTTGGAAAACGGAGTGCAATTTAAATCACATGGCTTCAATAAATTGATTCAACAGTATGAAGTGCAACATAACTATACGGCTATGTATGCACCACAAGCTAATGCATCGGAGCGAGTAGACCGATCCGTACTTGCTGCCGTTAAGGTTTATTTCAAGTCGGACCAGAGCGATTGGGATGAACATCTTAGTAGAATAGCGTGTGCCCTTCGTTCAAGTTTTCACTCAGCTATTCGTAGCACTCCTTATCGTGTTGCATTTGGGCAGAATATGGTTACAAATGGAAAAACTTATCAACTCTTGCGAAACTTGCAGCAATTAGAAGACTGAACAACCCGTTTTGATCGGGAAGATTCACACGATAGTATATACATATATATATTTTGTTATATTGTATTCAAGCGGGTATCTCACTTTGCCGTTTGAACGACTAAGTATGATTTTGGCAGGGGGGATTTGTAATATGCCGCTTGACAATATTAAAGTGCCATAAAAAAATATTTTTCTCGGTACCTAAGAGTAGGCTGTAGAATATTCCACTAGGATCCGTAAGCTTCGCTTGTACGGGTGCACACTTCGCCTCCCCAACGAATATTTCTATGACCTTGAAGCACCCTCGAATCCATGTCAGTTTGTCAGTCAGTTTCGCACAAGAGCAAGTCGAAACTCTTTCTGCACAAAGCCATACATGAATGCTCTCATGTATTCGTCAGGACTGACGCGGTAAAGCAGCCGTTGTAACCTCCATACTCAGGACCGTATGTGGTGATATCCAAGCCGTCAGATCGGGTCTTCGTCGTGCGGATCAATGGCAGAAAATACAGCATTGTCGATCGATATATTAACACCTGCAATTATGGCAATTGAAGAGGCTGAAGAAACCGTCCCACGAATGACGCACCGTGGATGACGAGTTCACGGTTCAAAGTTCCATCACTTCGCACGTATGACAAGCAGCATAGGACTCGCCCTACAATCTATGACTTATCTAGGGAAGTACTGTGGCAGACCTAGCTACGATCTATCGGCCAATATATATCGAGCCGACCTTCACGTGGCAGACAAGAGGTTGCCAATCAGAGCTAACACCGACATAAGGACAGAAGACAAACTATATCACAATTATAATACTTCACCAATAAAGTTAATATTAAGAATATAACTGAACGAGAGGCCAAATAGTCATTGATGCAGATAAATTTATTGGAGCAACAAAATTGATTATATATTAGCTATATATTTCGTTTCGAATTTAAGCGTTGATTATTTTATTTATTATTTTTTTCTTATAATTAATGGTTATGTATTGTAGGTACGGGAAATAATTTTGTATGGCATGTTACAAACTCCCCGCCAAAATCATACTTAGTCGTAAAACGGCAAAGTGGGATACCACGAATACAACATCAAAAATTTTACTGCTTTATGTCCTTTCCGTGGAATTTCCTACTAATCTCCTTGTAAGTCGTCCAACTCATTATAGCTACTGCCAAGTACCTACTTTTCTGGCTTCTACAAAGTTGGGGCTAGTGTGAGCTAAATTCTTGTACAAGGTTTCTTGCTGAAAATGCGGCGAAGACTTTGACCTTGGTACATACGGTTCGAAGTTGTAAGTTTTATCATTTCGCATCTTTGTCGCTGTATCCCTTGTTTCGCTTCTTCACCTATAATATCGTGTGAATCTTCCCGATCAAAACGGGTTGTTCGGTCTTCTAATTGCCGCAAGTTTCGCAAGAGTTGATAAGTTTTTCCATTTGTAACCATATTCTGCCTCAAATGCAACACGATAAGGAATGCTATGAATAACTGAGGGAAAACCTGAATGAAGGCAGCTAGTTCATCTCAATCGCTCTGGTCCGACTGATATACCTTATGGCAGTAGCACGGATCGGTTTACTTGCTCATAGCGTTTAGTATGTTGCACTTCATATCATGAAGCAATTTTTTGAAGGCATGTGATTTAAATTGCACTCCGTTATCCGAAACAACAATTTTAGGTACGCCGAAACAGTGGAAAATTTTCTCTAGGAAACCCACTACGGCTCGACAGTGAATTTTTTTACAGCCTTCAAAAATGGTACTTCGTCAAATGTCAACAACCAGAAATATCGCACTGTTGGCCTGTTCTCCTGTGTCTGAATCGGTTTCTAGCCATTGCTCCTGCTTCCTCTGTTCTGCACAATTCCGCCGTGCCACCTCCATGATCAGCGTATATCTGTTGCTGCAGATCTACGCGTCGCCTTTGGGGTGCGCATAGGCTCGGTCAATTCGGAATCGGAATGTGGCTCGTCGGCATGCGGGTGGTTCCGCTGGTAATTTGTATATCTACTTCATTCAAATTCACGTACTGAATAAGGAAGGGGAGAAGCATACGGGTTAGGGGGTACATTAGATAGAAAAATGGCAGGAAAGTTACGGCAACATATGGACCACTCAGAGACTGCGATGACGTGCATATACCTGACAAATAAATGAAAATATTTACTAACATAACGCTCGAAGCTTCAAATTAATAACGAATGGGCCTAACATATGTTTCGGCAAGTGTAAGAAGTGCTGTAACAGATAGTCAAATAATTAAGGTTATATAAATATAGATATATGAGCATTCATAGGATTCTTATATTATTAATTACAAAAAAGCACTTTATATAAAAGAAATGTATATGAAGTTAAATTGGTATTCATAAAGCAAATGTGTTTACTCAATGTTATGGGACAAATGCAAAGAGCTTGTGGACCGATAAGAGGGAAGCTTACTCGATCTTATCGTTTTGTAATTTGGCGCTCAGCTCAGGTCACGCGTAAAGTGAAGCTTTTACCCGATGTATTAATATATATGTATTATTTGTGCAAATTTGTCAAACGATCTTTCGTTGTGTGGTGCGTGTGTGGTCTAAACTGCGAGAATAATTAGCTTTTGGCATTGTCTGAGAGCTGATGATTCTAGACATAACTCCACAACAATTATCTTGTTATACACTTAGTTTCTTAAACTATTTTTCTTTTCTTTCTTTTCTTTTTATATTTTGCCATTTAATTTGCACTTGCACAATTTAACAATATTCAATTTTAAAGGGAAAATAAACACTAATGGGATATCGTTTACTTTTCACCCGATATTGTCGGTGTGTTTGGTTTTAAATCAAGACCAAGCAAGAAGGTCAATAGCCGTAATTCGGCAACGCACACCGAGACTTTCCACTTCGCTATTTCGGTGTGAGGTGGAGACGATTCCGGTTGATTTTGTTCCAGGCAGTGCTCCACCACTCCCGCTGCCGAGATTTGCCGTTTGTTTATGGGTGTATGACTTGACTTTTTTTTCTTCTTTGTTTAAAGGAATTGGCACTAAGGAAACGAAATGGCTTCTCCACCAAGTGTACGCGTTTCAAAATGAGTGGGTGCTATGTGCACTAGTACAATAGAATTTATGTCATTAAAATGACGAGAAATTATAAAGTTTTATTACTACTTATAGCATGGTATTGCAGCAATCGTAATAATTATCCACTTTATTTTATATTTTATTATGGCACTTTATATATGTTTTTTCACTGTTGGCGATCTTGAACGCGCACCACTTATTCTTTGAAATCCACGAGAGAAATAATTTGTCATCACCCACACTCACTATGGAGGCCTAGTTTTCCGGATATCTGTATTTCCTATTAGGTAGTTGTTACAGTAGGATATGCAGCTGACTGCGTGCCGCCTGGTTCGCCAAGTAGCTTCGGAAACCACCGTAGGTCGCTGTCAATCCAAGTTTGATGCAGTAATTATTGGAGCACCAAAAAGATTGTAAATTAGTTATATATTTCTGTTTCGAATTTAAGCATTAATTTTTTATTGATTTTTGTTTTTTATTATTAATATGTCAAGCGAAGCTTATGGATCCTAGTGGAATATTCTACAGCCTACTCTTAGGTACCGAGAAAAATATTTTTGCACTAAATTGTCAAGCGGCATATTACAAATCCCCCTGCCAAAATCATACTTAGTCGTTCAAACGGCAAAGTGAGATACCCGCTTGAATACAATATAACAAAAATTATATTGCTTTATGTCCTTTGCGTAGAACTTTCCTACTAATCTTCCTTGTAAGTCGTCCAACTCAGTATGATTTTGGCAGGGGGATTTGTAATATGCCGCTTGACAATATTAAAGTGCCATAAAAAAATATTTTTCTCGGTACCTAAGAGTAGGCTGTAGAATATTCCACTAGGATCCATAAGCTTCGCTTGACATATTAATAATAAAAAACAAAAATCAATAAAAAATTAATGCTTAAATTCGAAACAGAAATATATAGCTAATTTACAATCTTTTTTGGTGCTCCAAATAAATTTATCTGCATGCAATGACTATGGATTGACAGCGCCACCTAGCGGTGAGTTTCCAGAAGCTTACTTGGCGAACCAGGCGGCTACGCAGTCAGCTGCATATCCCTAACTTTAACAACTACCTAGAATAAGGAAATACAGATATCCGGAAAACTAGGCCTCCATAGTGAAGTGTGGGTGATGACAAATTATTTCCTCTCGTGGATTTCAAAGAGATAAGTGGTGCGCGTTCAAAGATCGCCAAGCCAGTGAAAAAACATATATAAAGTGCCATAATAAAAATATAAAATAAAGTGGATAAAATTATTACGATTGCTGCAATACCACTGCTATAAGTAATAATAAAACTTTATAATTTCTCGTCATTTTAATGACATAAATTCTATTGTACTAGTGCACATAGCACCCACTACATTTTTGAAACGCGTACACTTGGTGGAGGAGAGAGGCCATTTCGTTTCCTTAGTGCCAATTCCTTTAAAACAAAAGAAGAAAAAAAAGTCAAGTCATACACCCATAAACAAAACGGGCAAGCTCTCGGCAGCGGGAGTTGTGGTGGAGCACTGCCTGGAACAAGGGAAATCAACCCGGAATCGATCTCCCACCTCAATTACACCGAATTATACTAGCAGAGGTGGAAAGTCTCGGTGTGCGTTGCCGAATTTACGGCTATATGAGCCTTCTTGCTTGGTCTTGATTTAAAACCAAAACAGCACACCGACAATATCGGGTGAAAAGTAAACGATATCCCATTAGTGTTTATTTTCCCTTTTAAAATTGAATAGTTGTTAAATTGTGCAAGTGCAAATTAAGTGGCAAGGAGATATAACAAAAAAAAAAGAAAGAAAAGAAAAATAGTTTAAGAAACTTAGTGTATAACAAGCATATGATTGTTGTGGATGTTATGTCGTAGCATATCAATCAGCTCTCAGACAGATGCCAAAAGCTTAATTTATTTCTCGCAGTTTAGCGTCCACACACACGAGCACACACACAACGAAAGATCTTTCTGCGTGGGATATTGACTTAAATTTGGCACAAACATAAATACATATATATTAATACAGGCGGGTAAAAGCTTCACTTTTACGCGTGACCTGAGCTGAGCCGCCAAAATATACAAAACGATAAGATCGAGTAAAAGCTTCCCTCTTGCTCTATCGGTCACAACAAGCACTTTGCATTTGTTGTCCCAGTAACATTCGGAGTAAACACATTTGCTTTATGAATACCGAATTTAACTTAAACATATTCTTTTACGATTTCTTTTATATAAAGTGCTTTTTTGTAATTAATTAATATAAGAATCCATATGAATGCTCATATATCTATATTTATATAACCTTAATTATTTGACTATCTGTTACAGCACTTCTTACACTTGCCGAAAACATATGTTAGGCCCATTCGTTATTAATTTGAAGCTTCGAGCGTTATGTATAGTAAATATTTTCATTTATTTGTCAGGTATATGCACGTCATCAGCAGTGCATCTGAGTGGTCCGATATGTAATGCCGGCTATAACTTTCCTGCCATTTTTTTCTAGTCTAATTGTACCCCCTAACCCGTATACTTCTCCCCCTTCCTTATTCAGTACGTGAATTTGAATGAAGTAGATATACAAATTACCAAGCGGAACCCACCCGCATGCCGACGAGCCACATTCCGATTCCGAATTGGACCGAGCCTACGCGCACCCCAAAAGGCGACGCGTAGATCTGCAGCAACAGATATACGCTGATCATGGAGGTGGCACGGCGGAATTGTGCCAGAAAACAGAGGAAGCAGGAGCAATGGCTAGAAACCGTTCAGACACAGGGGAACGGGAGCAGCCAACAGTGCGATATTTCTGGTTGTTGACCATTTGACGAAGTACCCATTTTTGAAGGCTGTAAAAAAATTCACTGTCGATGCCGTAGTGGGTTTCCTAGAAGAGAAAATTTTCCACTGTTTCGGCGTACCTAAAATTGTTGTTTCGGATAACGGAGTGCAATTTAAATCACATGCCTTCAAAAAATTGCTTCATGAGTATGAAGTGCAACATAACTAAACGCTATGGAGCAAGTAAACCGATCCGTGCTTGCTGCCATTAAGGCATATATCAAGTCGGACCAGAGCGATTGAGATGAACATAGCACGTGCCCTTCATTCAGGTTTTCCCTCAGTTATTCATAGCATTCCTTATCGTGTTGCATTTGGGCAGAATATGGTTACAAATGGAAAAACTTATCAACTCTTGCGAAACTTGCGGCAATTAGAAGACCGAACAACCCGTTTTGATCGGGAAGATTCACACGATATTATAGGTGAAGAAGCGAAACAAGGGATACAGCGACAAAAGATGCGAAATGATAAAACTTACAACCTTCGAACCCGTAATGTAGCTTTCAAGGTCAGGAAGTCCTTCGCCGCAATTTTCAGCAAAGAAACTTTGTACAAGAATTTAGCTCACAACTAGCCCCAACTTTTGTGAAAGCCAGAAAAAGTAAGGTACTTGGCAGTAGCTATAATGAGTTGGACGACTTACAAGGAAGATTAGTAGGAAAGTTCCACGGAAAGGACATAAAGCAGTAAAATTTTTGATGTTGTGTATTCAAGCGGGTATCCCACTTTGCCGTTTTACGACTAAGTATGATTTTGGCAGGGGGAGTTTGTAACATGCCATACAAAATTATTTCCCGGTACCTAAAACACATTAACACATTAATTATAAGAAAAAAATAATAAATAAAATAATCAACGCTTAAATTCGAAACAGAAATATATAGCTAATATATAATCAATTTTGTTGCTCCAAGTAAATTTATCTGCATGCAATGACTATTTGGCCTCTCGTTCAGTTATATTCTTAATATTAGCTTTATTGGTGAAGTATTATAATTGTGATATAGTTTGTCTTCTGTCCTTATGTCGGTGTTAGCTCTGATTGGCAACCTCTTGTCTGCCCTCGTGAATGGCTTAGAGATCGGCCCGATATATATTGGCCGATAGATCGTAGCTAGGTCTGCCACAGTACTTCCCCCTAGATAAGTCATAGATTGTAAGGGCGAGTCCTATGCTGCTTGTCATACGTGCGAAGTGATGGAACTTTGAACCGTGAATCTCCGTCATCCACGGTGCGTCATTCGTGGGGACGGTTTCTTCAGCCTCTTCAATTGCCATAATTGCAGGTGTTAATATATCGATCGACAATGCTGTTTTTCTGCCATTGATCCGCACGACGAAGACCCGATCTGATGGCTTGGATATCACCACATACGGTCCTGAGTATGGAGGTTACAACGGCTGCTTTACCGCGTCAGTCCTGACGAATACATGAGAGCATTCATGTATGGCTTTGTGCAGAAAGAGTTTCGACTTGCTGTTGTGCGAAACTGACTGACAAACTGACATGGATTCGAGGGTGCTTCAAGGTCATAGAAATATTCGTTGGGGAGGCGAAGTGTGCACCCGTACAACATTTCGGAAGATGACGCTTGGAGATCTTCCTTGAAGCACGTTCGGAGGCCAAGCATTACAGTTGGAAGAAGTATGGTCCATGGGGTCTGCGGGTTGCACATTAAAGCGGCTTTCATAGACCTATGCCAACGCTCGACTATGCCGGTTGACTGTGGATGGGTTCACTTCCCAATAAATTGGCCAATGATTTGGTCCAAACCGTGATATCCAGCCTGACCAAATTTCATCGCAGAGCGTCTGTGCTGTCATATTCTGACTCCGGCCAGCGAGAGAACCGGTCGATCATCGTCAGGCAATACCTGTATCCACCTGCCAAAGGCATCACGACAATGTCGAGGTGTTTGTGTTCAAATCTGCGGTCAGGGACAGTGATTTTGGTAGGTAACATCGAGTTGTGTTTATGTATTTTTTCCCTCTGACATGGTAAGCAATTTCGTGGCCACTCCAAGATGTCCTAACGCATCGACGGCCAAACATATTTAGTACAAACTTGTTTGATTGTAGATCTGCCACTAGGATGAGAGAGTCGGTGGACATTTGAAAATATGTTGTATCTCAATTTCTGTATAATATATGGTCTAGGAATACGTCGCAGTACAGAAAAGTTTTATCGTTGACTTGCATTGACTGTAGTTATAACGATGTTTCTCCATTTAAAATATTTATTAGTTCGCTGTCCGTTGCTTGGGCCGCTTCAATGCTTTTTGTATGGATAGTAGTCGGCATCGTTATGGCATTGATCCTGGAGAGTGCGTCTGCTATTACGTTGTCGCTGCCGTTTACATGTAGGAAATTTGTGGAGTACTGGGAGATGAATCATAATTGCCGTAGTTGGCGCTCTGATGCTTTTTCAGGATTTTGGGCGAATGCGTATACCAGCGGCTGGTGATCAGTTTTTATTACGAAAATCCTTGCTTCTAGTATGTGCTTGAAATACTTGATCGGAAAGCTGTACCTGCTTTCCGTTTCACTAAGCTTTTTCGAAAAGAAACCTAGGGGCTATAGTGTACCTCTGTTGTATTGCTCTAGTACCGCACCGCTCAGATCTGCGTTTGGAGAACGATGAGAGAGAGTGGCTACATTTTTAATGCTGGCTTTGCAATTTGCAAATGCCCTGATTGTATTCGCCGTCCACTCCACATGTCGCTTGTCACTCTTTTTCATGTTACGCGTCAAATCATTGAGTGGTACGTGAGTTTCTGATGCATGTGGTATACAGCGGAGATAGTAGTTCACTATACCCAGGAAGCGGCCCAGTTCGCATATTGTTTGTGGCCGACCGTACTCTGCGATCGCCTTGACGCGTTTCTCTGGAGGGTTAATACCGTTGCCATTAATTGTGTATATTAAAAACAATACCTCCGTCTTTTTAAAATTGCATTTTTTTCGTTAATCCTGAGGACGTTTGGTTGCAAAATACGTAGGACATTGTTCACGTCTTGCTTATGCTCTACCACTGAGTTTAACATTATCAGGATGTCATCTATGTAGCAGAACACATAGTCGACAGCTCGGAAAAGTTGCTCTATGAAACGCTGGCTTGCGTTGCGTTTTTGAGACCAAGTGGCATGTATACAAATTTAATCAAACCAAACGGAGTGCATACTGCAGTTTTCCTAATGTCTTCTGGTGCCATCGGTATCTGATAGTACGCGCGCTCTAAGTCTAAAGTTGTGAAAATGTGTTTACCATGTAACCGGTCTGCGAAGTGGTGTATGTGCGGTATCGGATAACGATCAGGAGTTGTTACCGCATTTAGCTTCCTGTGATCGCCACAAGCACACCAACCACCACTGGCCTTTGCTGCCATATGCAGCGGACTTGCCCATGGTCTTTTGTAATAGTGACAGATTCCTTCGTTGGCAAAAATAGCGGACAAAATGCTGGAAAACGGTGGAATGGAACCGGCTTACGTAATGTCGAAACAAACTGCAACTGCTGAACAAAATCAGTAGAATATAGAAGCGGTCAGTAAAAATGGCCCCAGTTTAACTGTTTCGCCGACTGACGAATGTCGCAGCATATGCACGCCCACCAAAACCGAAAAACGACGAAGAAAGGGGGGATAAAAGATCGCTCTGCTTCTACCACAGCAAGTTTGTCGATCGAGCCCGTAAATGCCAACCTAGCTGCCCATGTTACCAACAGTTTAACTAGAGCGGTTCCCGTTAACTCAGCTGGGGGCGGCAGCATTTCCACGACCAGCAACCATTTAGCATAGGCGACTGCGAGGCAAGACCACCGTCTACATACTAATCATATCTTCCTCGTTGATTCTGAATCACAATGGTGCACAATGACAAACAGCAAACTACAAAAAGGAAAGCAGCAATTATATGCCGCAAACCGAACAATAATACAAACATATGGCAACCTACATCTAGACCTCGACTTGGGCTTGGGTCGTGCTTTTAAGTGGTCATTCATCATTGCTGATGTGCAAACTGCAATAAGACAGAAATTAGCTGACGAACCGACATTGGCAGCTCTGCGATAGAGAGTGTGCGTAAAACGGCTTCGCGTGTGTGTAAGGATTTCCAACGGCTTCTTGCCGGTCATGTCACGACCTTGCAGAAGTCTCTTTAATTTTGAGTTCACTGATTCCGCAAATGTTTCGAAAAGCCGTTGCTTCAAAGCGCCGTATTTGTTATTCAGAGGTGAACTTGTGATGAGATCTTCGATGGTGAGAGCGACATCCCACTCCAAGTGTACCGACACCAAGTTAAACTTGCGATCATCAGCTACAACATTGTGCAAGAGAAACAAGCGCTCCAATTGTGCAAATCAAAGTTGAGGATTGCATTTGTTGAACTTCGGAGCATTGCTCTGTGAGCATTGCTATGTAATAATAACACTCTTTAAGTAAAAGGGCTGGCACGTCAGTGCTGTTTTGTATCTTTGTTCAGAATGAATTTATTCGTATTTAAGATTATTCTCTTAGCCTATGGATATATATAATTACTTATGCTGTTATTAGTTAACAGCTTCAAAGGGAGGGAGAGTTAGTAGCTTGCATATGCCTGCGTTAGTGAGCATATATATTGCTCATGGAATGCGCTCAGGCGGAGCGTGGGATATGCAGCGTAAGCATAAGCGGTCAGCTAGTGAGGCTAGTGAACCGTGCTGCGTAATATGAGCCGGAGCCACTACATAGAGTGGCTCTGGGCTTGTTTAACATATAATTGTTATTGTATGCAACAAAGTGCCGCATACTTTATATTTGCATATAAGGTGTTCTTGTAAGGCATATACACACTAAACCTCCCCTTTTAGCAGAATAACGTAATATGAAGTTATTTTATTTATTTTATTTTAAGGTATTCATAAATGCTTCTATTTTTATTACTTCATAGGGGCCTAAATAAACTGGTTCTTATTTATGGCCAGTATCGTTTTCTAAATAAAACTCCTACTTTTAATTTTATGTCGATAGCCTAATTATCATAATATTCATTATTTTTTGCCTTATGTTTTTTTAACATTGTGTAGCTCTTTTATATGCTTGTTCTAGTCTAAACATTGGCAAGTTGCTCTATTTGCCGAAAACTAACTCATATGGACAACAATTGTGTGCCATAGAGGGGATTGTGTTGAAACAGTAAACAAAATATTGGAGCCATACATCCCAATCAGTTTTATCAACCGATATGTAAGAACGTATGTATTCGTCGAAAGTTCTATGACTTCTCTCTACTGTTCCAACTGTCTGGTGGTGGTGTGCTGTAGCCGTTAAATTGTCTATCTTTTAGTATTTGCACAGGTCGTTAATGACAAAATTTGTATATTCAGTTCCCATGTCCGAAATGAACGTCTTCATTGGACCGAAGTTCAGTATAAAAGATTCAAATATTGCTTTTGCAACTTTCTTAGCTGATTTGTTTGGTAATGGAATAGCTACAAGATATTTTGCTAAATCGCATATCAATGTAATTGCATATTCGTTACCATTTTCGGATTTTCGTAGTGGACCTATAGTATCCACTATCACTCTGTCGAACGCATTTATCGGCGTTTCGGTAAGGGTCGTAGGTGTTTTTGTGTGGGTTGTCGATTTTGATTTTTGGCATTTAGAACATCTAAGTATGTACTTGTTTATATGACGTGTCATATTTTTCCAGTAGTAGTGTCTTTTTATTTTAGCTAGCGTTCTTGAAATGCCAGTATGATCTCCTTGTATAGGATCTTCATGATATGTAAACAGTATTGCTTCTTGATCTTTTTCATTTTCTATTATGGTCACCGGTTTGAGTAGCGCTACTCGTAATGATTTTAATAATTAGTTGCCTATATTTTTAAAAGACTCAATTAAAAGAAATTTTAATATCTTTACGCTTGTGAGTTTGGTGGTGTTTGATAGGTTTTTTTTGGGGAGTTGGGGATTGGATATTTTTGGAAATATTTTTTGGGAAGGTTTGGGGTGTTTTTGTTTTGGGGGGTGGTGTCTTTAATTTTAATTTTAATTCTTTGATGGTTATTCTTTATAACGCATCAGCTACATAATTATTTTTACCCTTTAGATACTCTACCGTAAAATTATATTCCTCTAACTCAAGCCTCATACGTGTTAATTAAGAACTTGGATTAACCATTGAAAATAAATATGTAAGTAGTCTATGATCTGTTTTGACAGTGAAATGTCTACCGTAAATATATGGTCTGAAATGTGTTATTGCCCAATGTATTGCTGCTAGTTCCTGTTCCGTTGTACTCTTGTTACTTTCTCCCTTGGAGAATGATCTGGATGCGTATGCAACTGGAAGTTGGAGTCATTTGTGGTTTTGAGAGCATCCGTTACTATAAGAAATTCTTTTCTGAAGTCTGGGTATTGTAACAGAGTTTCTTCTATAAGCTGAGAATTTAAGTGTAAAAATGCATTTTGGCATTCATCGGTCCATTCGAATGGAATCTTTTTCTTACATAATCTAGTTATGTGCCTTGAATACTCTGCAAAATTTTTAATAAATCGTCTGTAGTAATTACAGAAAGCAATGAAACGTCTAGCGCTTAGCGCATCATGTGTAGTAAGATTTTTTTTGTCTGTTCATTTGTGTCCTAGAAATGTGACTTAATGCATAAAAAATTAACATTTTTCAGGATGTGGTTTCAGGTTATATTTCCTGCATTTTTCAAAAACATCAGTTAGGGTTTTAAGCATATGCTATTCGGAACAACCAATGACTATTAGATCATCCATACAAAGGAATGCTTGAGACGGTTCTAGTCCAGAAAATGCTATAGTCATCATTCTCTGGAAAGAATTAGGCGCTATCTTTAAACCAAATGGTAGTCGCGTGAAGCCATTGCTCGTTGAAAAGGACGTTATATCTTTTTAACTTTTTTCAAGTTCAATTTGCGAAAACCCGACATTAAGTCGAGGCATGAAAAATATTTTGATCTACCTAGCTGATCTAAAATATCATCAATTCTAGGGAGTGGAAACTTATCAGATAATAGCTTTTTATTGATCTGACGATTGTCAATTACTAATCGCCATTTTTTCTTTTCTATTCTGAGTCATTTATATCAACAGCGATCAGTATTGGATGTATTTAGAAGTCGGACAAATGTGTTTTGAGAAGTTGCAATGGTATTTGCAACTTAAATACCAGCTTGAATTTCCTTGTTTGGAATTAGTACACTTTCTTCACTTGGATGTGTTATCAATCAATCTTTTGTTGGTTTAAATATAATTGACACTTAAATTTTTTTATAAAATCAATTCCTATTATTCCGTCGCTTGGTGTTGCGAAATGCAGATCTACTATATGGAAATTGTGTGGAACTATGTATTGATCTGTCTGTGTCTTAATTGAGGTTAAGCCTTTAGATTTTATAACTTCTTGGCTTATGCCTTGAATATTGTTTCTATTTTCGTTTTGAATGTCATTGAAAAAATCAGAATTTTCTTTTAAAATTGAAATGTCTGCACCTGTATCTACTAAAAACACGAATTTTTTCCCTGTTGCCACATGAGTTTTCCGAAGCTTGTTGCGTAATTCGGACGTTATTGTTATGGAATCGATGCGAGTAGCCACGGACTCCTGACTCCGGATTACCTCTGCCGCGATTTCCACCACGAGAAGGGTAATTTTGGTAATAAAAGACAGTATTAGTTTGTCTGGTTGCTGCTGTGCAACTATCGACAAATTTGGATATAGCATCATTCATGTTTTTGAATGTGCCTGCCTGCATGATAAGTTTTACCTTATCTACAGCGCAGTTCTTAGTCATTGCCTTTACTGCTTGGACTGTTCTGTATTTATTGGTCAACTCTGGCGTTAAAGCTTCGTATATAAAAACTCCTAAAGCTTTTGTTAACTGCTCAACCTCTTGAGTGTACTGGTTGGCAGTTTTGCTCTTTTGTTGTAGGTTAAGTAGTGATTCGCCTTTAACTGTGCTTGATAATTTTGCAATGATTTGAGCGATTGTTTGCTCATTGCTTATCAAGTTTCTTGCATAGCCTTTTAGTTTTGTCTTTATAAGGCTGACAGCTGTTGCTTCATGATCTTCTTTTAGGGAGTCTATAAGACTCAAAGCATCTTTGAAGCTTTGTAAGTTTTCTGCCTTTCCATCAAACTCTGGTAAGAGCGATGAGGCGATGAGTTTGAGAAAACTTATAACTGTTTGGGCCCTTGTGTTGTAAATTGATTGGGTGTTTACTTTAGTATCTGATAGTTTAGTATCAGCTGGCAATGAAAGCAGTTTCTCGTCGAATGACGCTGAAGTGTTAAGAGAATTTAGAAGGAATATTGTTATATTTTGCCTTTCCGAAATTCGTCTAATGTTTTCTTTTAATGCATCAACTGCCTGTGTTAAATGCAAATCATTTAGTTTTGTTGCATTGTCACATATAAGTTGACGGCTGGTATTGTAGGAATCTACAAGAATTTTAACGTGTTTTACCTATGTCTCGTTTGAGACAGGTGCGCTTTTGTTAAGGCACTTGAAAGATTTATTAAACTCCTCACGTTGTTCCCTAAGAATGGTAACGATTTGCGTCCATTCCATTTAGAGACATTTTTTATTTATCTGTGCAAACGCACAATAATAATGTCGGTAGGTCCGTAAATAGGGCGTTCTAATTGTTGAATTTTTTCTTTAAGCCAGGCATCTCTAACATAGACTTCTCTTATTGCTTTTTGAATGGCCATAATGTTGTGTTTCACAAAAAAATGTTCTTTTTGACAAAAATTTTTTATTATTTTTATTAACGTATTAAATTTTTGGGGTTATCATACAATACAAAATTTTCAAGTACGATTTTTTTTAATTTTTTGATATGAATTTAAGTAACTTTCTAATATTTAGTCAAGATTATTTGCCCTGCTAATATAGCGTTTCTTTATAATTTTATTGTGTTTGACGTACAGTGTTAACAAAAACTGTGCGACGTTCACGATTGCTATAATTTGAAGCAATATCCACAATGAGCGGATATCGTCTGTGAATTTTGACATTATTAACTACATTGGCTGTATTATCTTTTATCTGACTTTCGTCAGAACCAAACCAACCCATTTTGAAATTTTTGTTAAAATTGAATCTATTGTAATCTACATGCAATTATATATTCGTTCGGTGTAAAGGAAAAAGTCGTGATAGCTGTGCATACGATTGGCTTACAAGTTCGTTATATAATTCTATGCCAATCATATAGTTTTAGTATACAGCCCAGCTGAGGTTAGTAGTTTCCAAGTTGCACTTTGAGGGTGCTTCAACTTGTAGGTGAGAATTTAAAGTAAAGTCAATGTGGGGCATTCGCATTTGTTTTTTTTTGCGTTACTTCTCACCAGTGCGAAGTTGTTTATTTAAATCGTCGATACGCTCTTGGCAGCGTTGTCGGTCTTCCTCGTTGGTGCAGGTTTTTTGAAGATCCAGTTCCTGTCTTCTTCGCTGGAGGAGTTTCCTTATTCGTCCACCACGTTTTGTCTTTTTATGTGGTTTCTTCTGTTGTCTTTCCCTGTACTGAGCTAATGTGAGGGGGCGAGGTCCATCGTTTTGGATACACCTCTAAAGCCTCAGCCAGGCTGGGTGCATCTTTTTTCTCAACAGGAGCAGTATCCTCGAAGTTGACAGAATCCACTTTGATGGTTTAAAGTGTTTTTCTTCTTTAATTGTTTCTCATATATAGTTGTCCGGGGCCCATTGGCTCAGGAGGTGCCTGTGCTGGTCGTCCCACAGGTTAATTCCATTCTGCTGCTCTCTTTTTTTTCACTTGGATTTTGCTGATTGTTGTTGTCTAGACATAGACAAGACGTTAATATTTGTGTTCACTGTACTTCGCTTAGCTTCTTTTGTTGCCGCTGCTGCTGCTGATGTTGTTGCTTATATTTTGCAATTCGTTACAATTTTATTGTTCTTTATTGTTCATATTTTGCTTGTTGTAATATTCTTTAAGTGTTTTTGCACTGCCACAAGTCCACGTTTATTTAGACGTACTGCACGGTCGCCATGTAATAAGAACACTCTTTAATGAATGCATTTATTCGTATTTAAGATTATGCGCTTAGCCTATGGATATACATATGTACTTATTCTGTTATTGGTTAACAGCTACAAAGAGAGGGAGAGTGAGTAGCTTGCATATGCCTGTGTTAGTGAGCATATATATTGATCATGGAATGCGCTCAGACGGAGCGTGGGATATGCAGCGTAAGCATAAACGGTCAGCTAGTGAGGCTAGTGAACCACGCTGCGTAATATAAGCCATAGGCAATACATAGAGTGGCTCTAGGCTTGTCTAACATATAATTGTTATTGTATGCAACAAAGTGCCGCATACTTTATATTTGCGAATAGGGTGTTCTTTTAGGGCATATACTGAATTAAGCATCCATTCTTGAAGTTCTTCATTAAGCCCGCTATCTTGGGTCGCCATGTTTGTTGCGTTGAAAAATTCGTCAATGTTGCGAATTGAGAGCTTTATGGACGTGGACCTCAGAAAATAGTGCTCGTTTTGCATGTAATATCCTTTTTAACGTTCGGTGTCACCCCTTTTGCTTGTCGGCCGGTTATATTCTTAATATTAGCTTTATTTGTGAAGAAGTATTATAATTATAATTGTGAAATAGTTCGTCTTCTGTCCTCTTGGCGGTGTTAGCTCTGATTGGCAGCCTCTTGTCTCTCCTAGTGAAATGCAGCTTATAGATCGGCCCGATATAAATTTGACGATAGATCGTGGCTAGGGCTGCCACAACTATGGATTGGCAGCGCCACCTAGCGGCGAGTTTCCAGAAGCTTACTTGGCGAACTGGGCGACTGCCTAGTCAGCTGTTTATCCCTAACTTTGACAATTACCTAGAATAGGAAATAAAGAAAACTAAGCCTCCATAGTAAAGTGTGGGTAATGACAAAGTATTTCCTCTCGTGGATTTCAAAGATCTAAGTGGTGCGTGTTTAAAGATCGCCAAGCCAGTGAAAAACAAATATATATAGGGCAATAATAAAAATATAAAATAAAGTGGATAACATTATTACGATTACTGCAATGCCACTGCTGTAAGTAATAATAAAACTTTATAATTTCTCGTCATTTTTATTTATTATTTTAATGACATAAATTCTATTGTACTAGTACACATAACCCCCACTACATTTTTGAACCGCGTACCCTTGGTGGAGGAGAGAGGCCATTTCTTTTCCTAAGTGCCAATTCCTTTACAGCAAAAGTAGAAAAAAAGGGGTAAATATCTTCTGTTTCACTAGTGCCTTTGCAGTATTTGTCTGTAATGTTTTTGTCGATTTCTGGCGCACACACCGACATTCAGACACGTGAGTGCAGCGGGAGTTGTGGTGGAAGACTGCCGGGAACAAGGGAAAACAACCCGGAATCGATCTCTCACCTCAATAACACCGAATTAGACAAGCAGAGGTGGAAAATCTCAGTGTGCGTGGCCGAATTTTCGGCTCTATGTCCCATCTTGCTTGGTCTTGGTTTAAAACCATAACCTCAACAGCACACCGACAATATCGGGTGCAAAGTAAACAATATCCCATTAGTGTTTATTTTCCTTTTTAAAATTGAAGAGGTGTTAAATTGTGCAAGTGCAAATTAAGTGGCAAGGAGATATAACAAAAAAGAAAAGAAAAATAGTTTAAGAAACTAAGTGTATAAAAAGCATATGATTGTTGTGGATGTTATGTCGTAGCATATCAATTAGCTCTCAGATGTATGCTAAAATTCTCCCAGTTTTGCGACCACATACACGAGCACACACACACACCGAAAGATCTTTCTGAGTGGGATATTGACGTTAGTTTGGCATAAACATTAATACATTTGTTGGGCTAAGAAGCTTTTTTATTAGCACTTAGTAGCGAGAAGTTTATGGTGTTATAAAAATACAGCCTTTTCTTATAAATCCTGAAACTATTTTATTTTTATTTATATGCTTATAACGAGCGTAATGAAGTTAAGCGAAATGTGCCATTTTTAACGGAGCGATCGATAAGAAATCCGATATAGCGAACATATGAGACAAGAGTGAGTTGCGGGGACGCTAGCATTGATGCGCTAACCGCTTAAGACAAAAGTGCAAAGGTAAAAGATCGCGATAAAAGAAACGAAGATGAGCGTAAGGTGAGAGGCGCGAGATAGTTAACAGCTAATAATATTGAGCTATTTATAGAAATGTTATGCAAACATAATTTAAATTTAATTTTTAGCTGCTGAACCGAACCTTTTGAACGATTGAGCTTCAACAGGATCAACAGGGGAAGCAGACACAGCTTATTAGTTGCTCGCTTAGCAGTCTTGAGAACTGCAACGCGTGTGATGTCATCAGTTCCTTTTACCAATTCAACCAATCTAGCTAGCGGCTATTTCAAAGGAGGTAAGTTCTCGTCTTTGACAAGAACGATGTCGTTGAGAGCCACACCAGGCATAGCAGTCTGCCATTTGGAACGCTGTTGAAGAAGATTTAAATCATCTTCTTGCCAGCGAGACCAAAAGACTTGGAGCATGTAGGACACTTGCTGCCAGCTATCCAGACGATTAAAATTGAGCCGTGTCACATCGGGTTCTGGGAACGTGGATTGTGTGCCTCCAACCAAGAAATGAGCTGGGGTAAGAACATCAAGATCTCTGGATATTCTGAAATGGGAAGCAGTGGTTTAGAATTAATGACTCCCGTTATGTGGCACACAAGGGAACCAAACCCTTCGAGTCCCAGAACAGTTGACCCACAACCCAATAGAAGTGATGTTTTGCAGTTTTTACCGCCGCCTCTCAAAGGCCACCAAAGTGAGGTGAGCGCGGTGGAATGAAGCGCCAGTCAATTGTGTCCGCCAAACAAAAATAGAGTACAGCCTTTTGATGACAGCTACTAAGGAAGAGATTTTTGAGCTCTGACGTGGCTTGCCACGAGTGCATATAAAGCGCTTTAGTGCATTGAGAAATGTACACGTAGATAGATCCTTGACCAACTCCAAATGAATGGCTTCCGTGGCGAAGCAAATAAATATGCTGATGTAGCGTTTTATAGGAGATTAGTTTCGAGTGTTTGGCTTGTAGAAGAATGGTCCGCTAAAGTCCACACCAGTTATATCAAACGCTCGAGTTTCAACAAATCGCTCCTTTGGAAAATTAGCTATTACGTGCTTCATCAAGCGGGGCTTGTTCCGGAAATATGTGATGCATTTGTTTACTATGCTGGAAACTGTTTTACGGCCACCAACCGGCCAATACTGCAGAAGAATTGCTCCCAACAAGGCTTGTGGTCCAGCATGGAGATTCCGCTAATGAAAGTGAGTAACAATAGCGAATATAACTGTATGTTGTCTTGGCAGTATAATAGGATGACGGGCCTCAAAGGGAGGTTTGACTTTTCGAGGCGCCCACCAACACGAAGAATACCAAATTCATCCTGAAAGGTCAATGATGAAGAGAGTATACTGGAACGAGCGACCACGCCTTTGATTGCCGTATACGATGGATAGACTTATCCACATAGGCAAATACTCTTTGAATGGCAGAAAAAGAAATCACATATTTGCACTTCAATATGGCATCATTTACAGCATCTGTGATGAGCATCACTCTTTTGCCTAACTCCAGTATTGGTTTTTCAAGAAGACAAGACGCAGGCCAGCACTCTTGTGGACCAGTCAAAAATTCAGGACCACATGACCAAAGTTTTGACTCTATAAGCTCGTTGGGAGTGGCCCCTCTAGAGAGAATGTCAGCTGGATTACTGGCTATTGGAACATAATGCCACTGGAAGCCCGCTGTGAGTTCCTGGATGGTGGCTATCCGATTTTCAACGAATACGTTGAACTTCGACTAGTCATCTCGGCTCTATGATAGACATATTGATGAATCTGGCAAAGTGCCTGCCAGGCAGTATTTAGAGAAGTTAGAAGACTCTCATTCCACTCCAAGTTTTCCTTCCAAAAGAAGCAGCACAAAGATCTTGGCAATAACGATGACTAGTCCACTTAATCATAGTGGATCGTAAAAACGAGCTAAAGTGGACAGAACAGATCTCTTGCAAGGTTTAAGGGTCTGATTGGCAGGCGTAAGGGAAAACATTAATTTATCTGTTGAAGGATCCCAAGCAAGGCCCAAAGTTATGGTAATATCGCTTCCATCACTAAATTTTAGAAACGAGTCCTTATCCTTGTCAGGAAAGCCTTTGAGCACTGCAGAGTGACTCGAGCACCATTTTCTGAGTTCAAAGCAACCTTTTGAGAGGATGCCCTTTGTTTGATTTAAGACGTCGATCGCCTCTTGGACCGAGGCCCTGCTAGATATAAGGTCATCTACATAGAAATCTCGTCGAAGAATTTTGGAACCAATTGGAAATGAATATTGCTCGTCGACTGCCAATTGCTGCATTGCTCGAACTGCAAGAAAGAAGACTGGTTTCGTAGTTATCTGGGACCGTAACTCTGACACAGCGATACATCGTGCCAATGTCTCCCCAGTAAGGGGGACAGGAAACTTACGAAATTGAATCAAAATCTAGAACATTTTCCGTTGTATGACGGGCCCAGCCATCAACACTTCAGTCAGCGAACATCCAGTGCTGGTGACAGCTGAACCATCAAAGACGACACGAAGTTTGGTGTTCGTGCTTTGCTCCTTCAGCACACAATGATGAGGAAGAAAATATTTGCATTGACGTTACGATTCTGCAGGGACAACAGTCATATGGCCTAGCTCCATATACTCTTGCATGAACGCGCAATACTGAGATTTAAATTTTGGATGACGGTGCAACTTACTCTCAAGCGATATAAATTTGCGAAATACCTGTTGATAAGATTCACCTAATTGATCCAGACTGAGTTTGAGAGGGAGTCGCTCGGAATATGCTCCTGTTGGCAACCTTTGGAAATTCTTAACAAAATGCTCCTCGCAGTCAAGCTCTTCCTTTGTTGCATTAGCAACAGGCTATGGAAAACTTTCTACTTCCTAAAATCGTTGAATTAACTCATCTGTTCGGCCATCAGACTCAGTTCGGGCATCAGACGTTACACGATTGGCCAAAAGAGAGGTACCGCCTTGCTGGGAACCGCCACCTGCAACTATCCATCCAAGGCGGGTCTTCTGCAGAAAAGGCAATCCCGATAGCAGTTTTATTTGCCCGACACACATTAGCACGTAGAAAGGACCAGCTCCGATTAATAGGTCAACTCGCTGCGGCTCGTAAAAGCAAGGATAAGCGAGGCAAATATTTCCAGGCACATTCCAATTAGTTGTATTAAGGGCGATACTTGGCTGGCGATCTGCTATAGTGGAAGCTACGATGGCTGTGATATTGCAGAGTAATCTGACGTTTGAGATTGTAGATTGACGGTCACAGTGCATCCGTCAGATGCGAAAGAAGCGAGTTAGCAACAACGAGTGATGTCCTACTGGGGTTAGTCTTTATGTTCTTGCCCACCTGAGAGCTCGGCGTATAGGTTGCCATAGCATAATCCACACTCTCTAGGGTTCTGCAGCGTTGCTCCCAAAATGTAGCAATTTGTGCCTATGACTGAATTAAATTTGCAAGAGCGGGTCCTACAGCTTCTCTACCCACTTCGCCTGCGTAACAGGATTTGCAGTAGCACCTGAACAATGATGCCATAGCATAATCCACACTCTCTAGGGTTCTGCAGAGTTTCTCCAAATATGTGGCAATTTGTGCCTATGACTGAATTAAATTTGCAAGAGCGGGTCCTACAGCTTCTCTTCCCACTTAGCCTGCGTAACAGGATCCAGTTTTTGCAGTAGCACCTGAACAATGATGCAAACACCAATTTGCTCCTTGCTAGCCAAACTGGTGAGAGCGCGAATATTGGCATTAAACTTATCCGATAATTCACGCATCATGCCAGCGGAGCCATTCTCTACCTTCTTGAGCCCCAGCAGTTCATGTTCAGTTCACGATGTGTGCCTGAAATACTAATCGACGGTTATCAAATCGCTTTTGTAATAAATTTAATGCTATGGAATAATTAGCCTCTGATGTTTCCAGTGTTCGAATGGTATCTAGCGCAGAGTCCTTCAAGCTGAGCCGCAAATGCTGCATTTTTTCAATGTTTGTGAGTTCGGGATGATTTTCGATTACAGTTGTGAACATTGAAAAGAAATCTGCCAACTCCGTATAACCTCCCGGAAACATTGGCAATTTGATTGGCGATAAGGTCGGCCACGCTCTGGATCTAGTCATTGACGCAGCAGCAGTAGGCTCATTTACAAATGTGGAGCTGGACGGCAAAGCTCTACTACGCTTAGCGATTTCAAACCGTACCGAAGTCTCCAAAGTTACTGCAAGCTCATCAAAATCTTGTGGCTCACTGCCGATTTCGTCACAATCTAGTTCTTCCAATTTGTTTTGAGCATCAGGAAATGCAGATTCCATTTTTTCAATCCGTTTGAGCAGCACCGACAATGCAATTTCATTAGTATTGGCAAGGGGCGTTTGGTTGAGGCTAGATTGTAGCGCCTCCAACCGCTCATACGAGGAAGCCACCTTGCGCTTTAAACATGACATCCTGTTTGTAGGCTGGGCCAGCGATTCAGCACTATAACTTTCCAAGGCAACCGAAGAAACGAAAAAAACCGAATAAAAACTGCACACGAAAGTTCGTTGACAGTTGACTTATTGTCAGTACTGTACTCTTAAGCGCGCACAACAGTTAGGCAAATCAAAGCACAAGCAGGATGCAGAGAGCGAGAACCAACGCGTCTGTATGTATTTGTATAAATGCTTACGTACACATACTCCGCTTTACTGCAATTTTTCGCACGACACTTGCTTGTACATATGTATGTTTGTGTGTAAGAGCGGTTTTTAATTGCTGCCGAAACTAATAACAACCAGATCAATTTTAATTTAAATCATTTTATGCAACAATACAATGTTAAAAGTTCACGTCGGGGTCAACAAAATGTTGTGTTATAAAATTACATCCTTTTCTTATTAATTCATGCAACAGTTTTATTTTATTTATATGCTTATAAAGAGCGTAAAGAAGTTATACGAAATGTGCAATTTTTAACGAAGCGATCGATAAGAAATCCGATATAGCGAACATATGAGACGAGAGTGAGTTGCGGCGTCGCTAGCATTGATGCGCTAGCCGCTTAAGACAAAAGTGCAAAGGTTAACGAGCGCAATAAAAGAAACGACAACGAGCGTAAAGCGAGAAGCGCTAGATAGTTAACAGCTAATAATATTGAGCTATTTTATGATATGCGAGAAGCGCTAAACAAATAAAATAGTTACATTGCTTGCCTCGCAGGCCAAGATGTAACTGAAATGTTATGCAAATATAATTCTAATTTAATTTTAAGCTGCTGAACCGAACACCATATAAATTAATACAAGCGGGTAAAAGCTTCACTTTTACGCGTGAACTGAGCTGAACGACCAAAACGTACAAACCGATAAGATCGAGTAAAAGCTTCCCTCTTGCTCTATCTGTTAGCTTTGGTCACAACAAGCACTTTGCATTTGTTGTCCCAGTAACATTCGGAGTAAACACAATTGCTTTATGAATACCGAATTTAACTTAAACATATTCTTTTACGATTTCTTTTATATATAATGATTTTTTTTGTAATTAAATTATATAAGATACCAATGAATGCTCGTTTATTTATATTTATATAATCTTAATTATTTTAGTATAATATAACTATGTTTAAGCGGCCGTAGGGTCAGAATTCTTCACTGTTTGAGCAGCGAGCCCCGTCCCCTTCGTTGGTGTCATAGTTTTATTTTTAAGCGTTTGTTAAATATTCTTCGTCTGTGATCTTTCAATATTTTACCAAGACTGACTACCGACTTCTTTTTGCATACACGCACGTCTGTCGCCAAATTCTAATGCGCCGTTTGCTTTGACACATTTGCAATCCTGGTCTTCCGCGCACCCTTCGCAAATAGATAGTCCAGTCTCACTCACATTCTTCTTCGGTTTATATACAGAAAGAAACCGAAACAGAATACAACACACCAACAACTTAGGCACGGGTCTCACTCAGTGAGAGAATTAACAGTTAGTCCTCTCACCGACTCTCAGTGATATAAGAAATACAAGTCGACAATGACAGTTACTCTGTTTTCTCTATTCTTCTTTCTTTTATTTCGACTCATACAATATTCATGTTGCTGTACTTAAATTCGAATAACAATAACAATAACAATAGCAATGGTCCGACACGGCCAATTCTGACAATTACACGTACTCGTGTATATATGTAGCAATTTATGTTTATATGCTCTGCTCAAGTGTTCGTTCGCCTTTTTTTTAATCAATGTTAAAATAATCTTTAAAACTTATTTGATAGCCAAATCATACAGATGAATGTCCAGATAGCACACCAAGTCTACCTATGTTTTTTCGAACAGGCCTTTTGATCATGACGTTACACATTTATGCGCCTGTTTCAACGTCTGTTTCAACGCCAACACCTGTACCTTCACTGGTACCAACTGCGTCTGTTTCAACGCCAACACCTGTACCTTCACTGGTACCAATTGCGTCTGTTTCAACGCTATTACTCATCATATCCTCATCCATCTCCGCAGAAACTGTCTCGACCGGTAACGCTCTTAAACACTCATGAGGATACTTGTAGGTTCGCTTGCTTGTTAATGACTTCAAACAATATCGGTCTCCTTCAAGTACTTATGTTATGACAAATGGGCCTTTAAATTTGGGATCTAGTTTGGTCTGATTTCTCTGTTCACACTTGAGCAGAACATGATCACCCACTTTATGCTTTACAACGTTTGCTTTGCCTTTATCGCTTCTGTTCTTATCATAACAGGAATTATTTTCTATATTATCTTTTGATTGTGCTCTTAGATTTTGTAGATTATCATATTTTTCATCAACAATTTTCGATAGCATCCCTAATGGTCTCACATCTTTTCCAATTAAAAGCTGTAACGGACTAAACTTAGTGACCCGATTGACTGTGCAATTTATTGCTAACTATACCTCTTTTAAAGCCTCTTTCCACGTATGTTGGCCCGTCTCTACCGCTGTTAGTAAACTTTTAAGTGAACTCATTACGCGTTCGACCTGTCCATTTCCTCGACTAGCTCCTGTGGCAATTAAATGCAACTCGATATTATGTGCAGAGCAAAATTCCTTAAACCCTGAACCTGCAAAGCATCGTCCCTGATCTGCTATGATACGGGATGGTACACCAAACAAGGAAATAACCACCTTCAGTGATACTATACAATTAGCTGCATCTATCTTCAGTGTATGGTGCAAATAAACGTACTTTGTAAACGCATCTATAAAGACTATAACATACTCTTTTTGTTCGTTCTTAGTTTACCGGTGATGTCTACATGTACCGTATGCCAGGGTATTTCGATTTTAGGAATCGGATGCATTTCTTGTTGAATTTTCCCAGATTGCGGTTTCGATAGCTTGCACGTGATGCAATTATCAACAAACTTTCGTACGTATTTCGTCATACCTTCAAACCAGTAACAACTGTACACTTTATCGAGGGTCTTTTCCCAACCAAGGTGCATTATATCCTCATGAATGTGGTTAATGACAGCCCATCTATAAGATGTTGGAACTACAGGTAACCAACGGGTTCTACCATTTCTTTGAATTTTACGATACAGCAAGCCTAGTCTCAACTCATACGTACTGGCAACATTCTCGATTAATTCATAGTTTTTTAGTTTAGAGATTAAAGATGTCATTTCGAGATCTCGTTGCTGTTCAGCTATAAGCCAGGTGTAACTTAATTCAGTTAAATCTACGCGTATTTCAGGAGCTTTGACAGCAAACTGTAGCTTTTTTGTTATTGGGTTTCTTGTGAAGAAGTCTACATGCGCCATGCGTTTTCCCTTTCTATACACAATATCGAATTCAAAAGATTGCAAGTACAACCACCATCGATATACCTTGACTTAAAATTTCCCTGCCTATCATAACATCGTGTTTCAAATATTTGTCCATAACGACATGGAATAACATTTCCAAAATTAAGTCATTAATGGTTACATTGGTCAAAATTTGCGTGGAGCTACAGACAGAGTCGTTTCCAATACCCTTAAGCATTACTACGTTAAAAAGTCTTTTTCCAGAGAATTTTCCAGCTGCGCTTGCCTTAATGAGTGAACACTCGGCTCCAGAGTCAAAACTAAAATCAACGAACTCACCAGAATGAACGAGCACACCTTTTGGTTCCATTACCGAACATATGTTCACTCTCTTTTCAGTGCTTTGTCCAGTCGAAGGGCACCCAGTAGAAATGTGTCCAGCCTGTCCACACTTGTAGCATATTACGTTGGATTTTTGCTCTTTTGGCTTCATACCAATGCCTTCAGCATGCCCGCTTCCCAATGGTTGTGATTCGCGATTTTTCTTCTGGCGGCAGTCTGCGATTTTGTGCCCTGCCTTTCCACAATAATGGCAAACGATGTTTGAAAACTTCTGCTTCTTCCTTTCAGGTCCCACAGTAGTTTATGCTTTCGAAGTCTCTTGACGCTGCCCGATTTCATATACCTGCAAATATTGCTGTAATTCGCTTTGCGACTTGATGTTTGTGGTGCACACAAGCTTTTTAGTCTGCTGTCCAGTTGCGCAGTATGCGCAAGCACAACTGACACCAACAATTCCTACAGCTCCATATATTTCATTTTCGTCATTAACGAAGTGACGAGTCGGCTTGCATACGACGACATCCACTCTCCAGTCCCTGGGCGTCCGTCTAGCAGCTTAAGAAATGTTGCTGTGGCTGTCTCTACGCCGACAAATCTTTGCGTAAAAAGTTGCTTGAACTCAACCCAAGTCATGCCAGGAAAACAGATTTGTGAAAGCCATTGCGATGCACTGCCCTCCAAAGCTTTACTGAGGGCAATCAGGAGCGCACAACCCTCAAGTGGATTTTTAATAAAAATCATATCGGCCGTAATACTCCAAGCACATGCATCAGCACCGGTAGCTTCGGGATTGTATTTTGGTAAAAACACCGTCTTTGACTTAAGAGGCGCTGCGCTAGCCTGCACTGCTCGCAGCAACTCAATAAAATTTCTATTTTGTTGCTCCAAAATTTGACACAGCTGATAGTTAGGAGGATCCAATCCCACTTCTGATGTCGAAGCGGCCGTAGGGTCAGAATTCTTCACACTTTGAGCAGCGAGCCCCGGCCCCTTCGTTGGTGCCACAGTTTTATTTTTAAGCGTTTGTTAAATATTCTGCGTCTGTGCTCTTTCAATATTTTACCAAGACTGACTACCGACTTTTTTTTTGCATACACGCACGCCTGTCGCCAAATTCTAATACGCCGTTTGCTTATGACACATTTGCCATCCTGCTCTCCCGCACACCCTTCGCAAAAAGATAGTCCAGTCTCACTCATATTCTTCTTCGGTTCATGTACAGAACGAAACCGAAACAGAATACAACACACCAACAACTTAGGCACGGGTCTCACTCAGTGAGAGAATTAACAGTTAGTCCTCTCACCGACTCTCAGTGATATAAGAAATACAAGTCGACAATGACAGTTACTCTGTTTTCTCTATTCTTCTTTCTTTTAATTTCGACTCATACAATAATCATGTTGCTGTACTTAAAATCGAATAACAATAACAATAACAATAGCAATGGTCCGACAACTATATGTTACAACACTTCTTACACTTGCCGACAAACATATGTTAGGCCCATTCGTTATTAATTTGAAGCTTCGAGCGTTATGTATAGTAAATATTTTCCTTAATTTGTCAGCCTAGAATAAATTATGTCGGAGTAAATATTTGTCTTTTTTGGAGCCATGCATCGCCTAAGGGAGATGACTTTGTCAAAACCGGACTGCCTATAGGGATCCTGCTAATATCTATATTTTAATTGGCCTTTTTGCAGGATCATGGAAGGGCGGGTATATGCACCTCATCAGCAGTGCATCTGAGTGGTCCGATATAACTTTCCTGTCATTTTTTTTTCTAGTCTTATTGTACCCCCTCCCTCATTCAGTTCGCGAGTTTTAATGAAGTAGATATATAACTTTCTGAGAAAATTAACCAGCGGAATCAGTGAATCCACCCGCATGCCGACGAGCCACAGCCGATGCCAACGCGTACTCCGATTTTGTTAAACGCCCAACAGCTCCTTGACGCTATTCGTTACAACGTCGGCCTAGACCACGGGTGGCCACGTCTGGTACCCACATGGGTACCACAATTCGTTGCGGCAATGCCGAACTGGTCCTTGAGACGTTGGTGGTAACGGTCGCGGGGTCCGGGATGAATGAAGAACCGAAAGAAAACCTCCCACGTCAAGGAAAGGGAGCATCTGCTCGGCAAACGAATATAGAGGACAAGAAGAAGGAACCGAAAAAAGGCCTACCACATCAAGGAAAGGGAGCACCTGTTCGGTAACCGAATGGAGAGGACTCAAAGAAGGAAGCCTCACTCGGAATTGGACCCAGCCTATGCGCAGCCCACAAGGCGACGCGTAGATCTGTTGCTGATGATCATGGATGTGGCACGGTGAAAATGTACCAGTGAAAGGCAGCCAACCTTGGCGTGTGTTAGGCGGCTACAAAGTTACCCACCCTTACAGATCGTAATCACAGTTATATGGTATAAGCATTGCTAAATATATTGTACTAGAATACGAATTAAGTTAATTAAGGACAAGGAGCCACATAGTCATGAAGTCATAAGTTTGAATATAACCGCCGGCCGCCGCTACAACCGTGTATCGCTGATCTTTTGCTCAACACCGTCCTCGAGAGCGCAACTTCACCTCGACGGCGAAGAGCGAAAGCCCCGGGGCAAAGTTGCGAAGGCGCGCGGTGACTATTGAAGCAACTAGACCTGCTTTGAGAGAGGCAAAGGAAGCGATGATAACCGTAAGTGTTAGATAACCGTAGCGCTAGGGCTCCAGGCAGTCCGGTAGGCACTTTATGTAGGGAAGAAGAGTAGAGTAGTGTGTAATAATCGAAGAGAATGAAGCGTGAATAAATGTAATAATGATAATCGGAGCCGGCTTACTCTTTTTATTTTTTCATTAACAATAATCTTGGACATCGTTGCAAGCCTGCGTTCAACATGGTGTCTAAAGGTACGGGGTTTAGTCCCGTCGACTGTGAAGTAAAGAGAAGTAAGTATTCGTGTGTATAGACAACCTCAGGCAGATAACTCCCGCGAACCCAAAAAGTATTCATATTCTTGATCAGCATCAACAGCCGAGTCGATCAAGCCATGTCCGATTGTCTGTCCATCTGTCCGTCTGTCCGTTTGTCTGTCTGTCCGTCCGTCCGTATGTATGAATGCAAGGATCTCAGAACCTATAAGAGATAGAGGATTGAAATTAAAGTTGTATGTCCTCCTGGTCCATGCGCAGCACGATTTTCTTTTCGATAATCGATAATTTACTTCGTTCCCAAGCAATCGGTGAAAATCCATATCGAAACCCTGTATTTAGAACAAATTGGGCAAATAATAAGAGCTAGTCAACAAACTTGATATGTTGCTTCTAGAATAGTATATACATATATATCAGTATCTTTCATTTTATACCTATCGCCACCTCCCCGCTACAACCACAAAACTATAAATCAAGTAAATAAAACAATTTACATATGCTGCCCACAAATATTACCTACAATTTAAATGCAATTGGGAGAATAACGAATATTTTAAAGTACAATAAAATGTTCTGTCGAATATTTCAATAAGATCGTTTAAAAAACACAAAATTTGTGTGTTTTGGCTGTCCACGTGCCAGCGACAGCTAGCGCAAATTGCAAGACTTTCTGTATATATGAACCCATAATAAATGGTTAAAAGCCAATACTTAGCAATAAATCAAATACATTTGAACTGCCCACCAACTAAAATTACATTTTTAATTCAGTTGTCTTTTTATGAATATACGAATATTTTATAGCACAGTAAGCTCTACTGAAAATTTCATCAAGACCGATTAAGAAACACTATTATATTGTATTGTTTTCTGTGCAGCTATTTTAATAAGTTTTTTTTTCATTAAGACTCAATAATTAGTGAGTTGGGTATAGGCGGGGGCAATTAGTGAGGTCTGTTGCGAGTTCGAGCCCTACCGAGGAAACTATTATTTTTTTTTCGGCTTGTGTGGCTGTTGAGTTGAGGCGTTTGCAAATAGTGTGGTCTGTTACGAGTTCGAGACCTATCGAGAGTTTTTCCTAATATTTTTTAATTACTGTTGAAGCAAACGAGCGCATAGGCCGAGCTAAATTTGGTGTTGGTTCAGGGTATTCCCCAGTCGGGAACTCCCGACTAGAACCTCTTAATTGATTTCAGTTACTTTTATTACTGCTAAAGTAAGTGAGCTTGTAGTTTTGTGAATTTCCTATTCTCTAGCGGTGGTTTGGGACGAATCGTTGTCTTGTTGAGTTAAATTCTAGGAAATTCTGGGCAGTCATTTATTTCTTATAGTATGTTTCCTGAATATGGTATTGTTTTCTTTCAAGGGTACTGGGTTAGTGCTTTTAATGGTAAGATTTTTCGGGAGTGCATTTTTTTGTTGATCTACTTTAGTAAGTACTGTTTGATAAAGGTCCTCTCTAAACTGGAGCGACCTCGCAACTGATAAGAGCAGCAATTTAATTTTATCTTGTAATACTCGCTCTGCAAAGCAATTGCCTAAATTTCGCTCTTAAGAATTCATTTACATAGAGCTGCCGCTCTTCGCTGTAACGATCGTTTTATTGCCCTAGCTTTACTTATGCGAAGGCATTGATGCTGCGCACCGAGTTAGTTTAGTTTGTTCGCTTCATGCATTTGGTACGCATCGGCCACTTGCATTACTCAAAATTATAACTAATAATTGTCGCTTCGCTAAATTGGTTAATGAGTCAACACTCGGCTCCAGAGTCAAAACTAAAATCAACGAACTCACCAGAATGAACGAGCACACCTTTTGGTTCCATTACCGAACATATGTTCACTCTCTTTTCAGTGTTTTGTCCAGTCGAAGGGCACCCAGTAGAAATGGGTCCAGCCTGTCCACACTTGTAGCATATTACGTTGGATTTTTGCTCTTTTGGCCTCATACCAATGCCTTCAGCATGCCCGCTTCCCAATGGTTGTGATTCGCGATTTTTCTTCTGGCGGCAGTCTGCGATTTTGTGCCCTGTCTTTCCACAATAATGGCAAACGATGTTTGAAAACTTCTGCTTCTTCCTTTCAGGTCCCACAGTAGTTTATGCTTTCGAAGTCTCTTGACGCTGCCCGATTTCATATACCTGCAAATATTGCTGTAATTCGCTTTGCGACTTGATGTTTGTGGTGCACACAAGCTTTTTTAGTCTGCTGTCCAGTTGCGCAGTATGCGCAAGCACAACTGACACCAACAATTCCTACAGCTCCATATATTTCATTTTCGTCATTAACGAAGTGACGAGTCGGCTTGCATACGACGACATCCACTCTCCAGTCCCTGGGCGTCCGTCTAGCAGCTTAAGAAATGTTGCTGTGGCTGTCTCTACGCCGACAAATCTTTGCGTAAAAAGTTGCTTGAACTCAACCCAAGTCATGCCAGGAAAACAGATTTGTGAGAGCCATTGCGATGCACTGCCCTCCAAAGCTTTACTGAGGGCAATCAGGAGCGCACAACCCTCAAGTGGATTTTTAATAAAAATCATATCGGCCGTAATACTCCAAGCACATGCATCAGCACCGGTAGCTTCGGGATTGTATTTTGGTAAAAACACCGTCTTTGACTTAAGAGGCGCTGCGCTAGCCTGCACTGCTCGCAGCAACTCAATAAAATTTCTATTTTGTTGCTCCAAAATTTGACACAGCTGATAGTTAGGAGGATCCAATCCCACTTCTGATGTCGAAGCGGCCGTAGGGTCAGAATTCTTCACACTTTGAGCAGCGAGCCCCGGCCCGTCGTTGGTGCCACAGTTTTATTTTTAAGCGTTTGTTAAATATTCTGCGTCTGTGCTCTTTCAATATTTTACCAAGACTGACTACCGACTTTTTTTTTGCATACACGCACGCCTGTCGCCAAATTCTAATACGCCGTTTGCTTATGACACATTTGCCATCCTGCTCTCCCGCACACCCTTCGCAAAAAGATAGTCCAGTCTCACTCATATTCTTCTTCGGTTCATGTACAGAACGAAACCGAAACAGAATACAACACACCAACAACTTAGGCACGGGTCTCACTCAGTGAGAGAATTAACAGTTAGTCCTCTCACCGACTCTCAGTGATATAAGAAATACAAGTCGACAATGACAGTTACTCTGTTTTCTCTATTCTTCTTTCTTTTAATTTCGACTCATACAATAATCATGTTGCTGTACTTAAAATCGAATAACAATAACAATAGCAATGGTCCGACAACTATATGTTACAACACTTCTTACACTTGCCGACAAACATATGTTAGGCCCATTCGTTATTAATTTGAAGCTTCGAGCGTTATGTATAGTAAATATTTTCCTTAATTTGTCAGCCTAGAATAAATTATGTCGGAGTAAATATTTGTCCTTTTTGGAGCCATGCATCGCCTAAGGGAGATGACTTTGTCAAAACCGGACTGCCTATAGGGATCCTGCTAATATCTATATTTTAATTGGCCTTTTTGCAGGATCATGGAAGGGCGGGTATATGCACCTCATCAGCAGTGCATCTGAGTGGTCCGATATAACTTTCCTGTCATTTTTTTTCTAGTCTTATTGTACCCCATAACACGTAATCCTCTCCCCCTCCCTCATTTAGTTCGCGAGTTTTAATGAAGTAGATATATAACTTTGTGAGAAAATTAACCAGCGGAATCAGTGAATCCACCCGCATGCCGACGAGCCACAGCCGATGCCAACGCGTACTCCGATTTTGTTAAACGCCCAACAGCTCCTTGACGCTATTCGTTACATCGTCGGCCTAGACCACGGGTAACGGGTGGCCACGTCTGGTACCCACATGGGTACCACAATTCGTTGCGGCAATGCCGAACTGGTCCTTGAGACGTTGGTGGCAACGGTCGCGGGGCTTCCCACCTCCCACGTCAAGGAAAGGGAGCATCTGCTCGGCAAACGAATATAGAGGACAAGAAGAAGGAACCGAAAAAAGGCCTACCACATCAAGGAAAGGGAGCACCTGTTCGGTAACCGATTGGAGAGGACTCAAAGAAGGAAGCCTCACTCGGAATTGGACCCAGCCTATGCGCAGCCCACAAGGCGACGCGTAGATCTGTTGCTGATGATCATGGATGTGGCACGGTGAAAATGTACCAGTGAAAGGCAGCCAACCTTGGCGTGTGTTAGGCGGCTACAAAGTTACCCACCCTTACAGATCGTAATCACAGTTATATGGTATAAGCATTGCTAAATATATTGTACTAGAATACGAATTAAGTTAATTAAGGACAAGGAGCCACATAGTCATGAAGTCATAAGTTTGAATATAACCGCCGGCCGCCGCTACAACCGTGTATCGCTGATCTTTTGCTCAACACCGTCCTCGAGAGCGCAACTTCACCTCGACGGCGAAGAGCGAAAGCCCCGGGGCAAAGTTGCGAAGGCGCGCGGTGACTATTGAAGCAACTAGACCTGCTTTGAGAGAGGCAAAGGAAGCGATGATAACCGTAAGTGTTAGATAACCGTAGCGCTAGGGCTCCAGGCAGTCCGGTAGGCACTTTATGTAGGGAAGAAGAGTAGAGTAGTGTGTAATAATCGAAGAGAATGAAGCGTGAATAAATGTAATAATGATAATCGGAGCCGGCTTACTCTTTTTATTTTTTCATTAACAATAATCTTGGACATCGTTGCAAGCCTGCGTTCAACATGGTGTCTAAAGGTACGGGGTTTAGTCCCGTCGACTGTGAAGTAAAGAGAAGTAAGTATTCGTGTGTATAGACAACCTCAGGCAGATAACTCCCGCGACCCCATAAAGTATTCAAATTCTTGATCAGCATCAACAGCCGAGTCGATCAAGCCATGTCCGATTGTCTGTCCATCTGTTCGTTTGTCCGTCTGTCCGTTTTTCCGTCTGTCCGTTTGTCTGTCTGTCCGTCCGTCCGTATGTATGAATGCAAGGATCTCAGAACCTATAAGAGATAGAGGATTGAAATTAAAGTTGTATGTCCTCCTGGTCCATGCGCAGCACGATTTTCTTTTCGATAATCGATAACTTACTTCGTTCCCAAGCAATCGATGAAAATCCATATCGAAACCCTGTATTTAGAACAAATTGGGCAAATAATAAGAGCTAGTCAACAAGCTTGATATGTTGCTTCTAGAATAGTATATACATATATATCAGTATCTTTCATTTTATACCTATCGCCACCTCCCCGCTACAACCAAAAAACTATAAATCAAGTAAATAAAACAATTTACATATGCTGCCCACAAATGTGAGAATAACCTGTCGAATATTTCAATAAGATCGTTTAAGAAACACAAAATTTGTGTGTTTTGGCTGTCCACGTGTCAGCGAAAGCTAGCGCAAATTGCAAGACTTTCTGTATATATGAACCCATAATAAATGGTTAAAAGCCACTACTTAGCAATAAATCAAATACATTTGAACTGCCCACCAACTAAAACTACATTTTTAATTCAGTTGTCTTTTTATGAATATACGAATATTTTATAGCACAGTAAGCTCTACTGAAAATTTCATCAAGACCGGTTAAGAAACACTATTATATTGTATTGTTTTCTGTGCAGCTATTTTAATAAGTTTTTTTTTTCATTAAGACTCAATAATTAGTGAGTTGGGTATAGGCGGGGGCAATTAGTGAGGTCTGTTGCGAGTTCGAGCCCTACCGAGGAAACTATTTTTTTTTTCGGCTTGTGTGGCTGTTGAGTTGAGGCGTTTGCAAATAGTGTGGTCTGTTACGAGTTCGAGACCTATCGAGAGTTTTTCCTAATATTTTTTAATTACTGTTGAAGCAAACGAGCGCATAGGCCGAGCTAAATTTGGTGTTGGTTCAGGGTATTCCCCAGTCGGGAACTCCCGACTAGAACCTCTTAATTGATTTCAGTTACTTTTATTACTGCTAAAGTAAGTGAGCTTGTAGTTTTGTGAATTTCCTATTCTCTAGCGGTGGTTTGGGACGAATCGTTGTCTTGTTGAGTTAAATTCTAGGAAATTCTGGGCAGTCATTTATTTCTTATAGTATGTTTCCTGAATATGGTATTGTTTTCTTTCAAGGGTAGTGGGTTAGTGCTTTTAATGGTAAGATTTTTCGGGAGTGCATTTTTTTGTTGATCTACTTTAGTAAGTACTGTTTGATAAAGGTCCTCTCTAAACTCATTTAATTAGTGTGTCTGGTTACGCAGCCAGAACAACTGGAGCGACCTCGCAACTGATAAGAGCAGCATCTTAATTTTATCTTGTAATACTCGCTCTGCAAAGCAATTGCCTAAATTTCGCTCTTAAGAATTCATTTACATAGAGCTGCCGCTCTTCGCTGTAACGATCGTTTTATTGCCCTAGCTTTACTTATGCGAAGGCCTCGATGCTGCGCATCGATTTAGTTTAGTTTGTTCGCTTCATGCATTTGGTACGCATCGGCCACTTGCATTACTCAAAATTATAACTAATAATTGTCGCTTCGCTAAATTGGCACGTACTAATTCGGGTTCGCTTGCCTATATATAAACTATTGTTCTTAAATAATAAGCACAGACCAATTCGGGTCTACCTGCTTCTCGCAACTTTAAGAAATATAAAAACAATTTGAACACAAAAAATAATTAGTTAATTATTTCTATTTGTGAAAGCTGTTGAAAAAGCTCAATAGCGCAACGTTTTGGTGACTCCGACGTGATTTTTTATTTTGTTGTTGTAAGATTATTTGCTTTACATTAAAGCAATAATCTTAAAAGACACCACCTGGCATTTCGTTTTGTGCACTATATATACATATGTACATACTTATCGCCGTCGCTTTGCCTACTCTTTCGGTCGCTTAAAGTCTTTGCGCATTCGTGCGGTACTTATGTAAAAGCTATTGCCGTTGCTTCGTTACATAGCTTGAACGGTTTGCATGTACTAGCGATCACCGTTGTTAGTTACTCAGCTAGTTTCGCACGCGCTTTCTATCACGCTTCTAATGGCAAGCGAAAATAATGCCTCTAGTGCAGTGCCCTCTGCAAACAGGGTGACCTTTCTGAAGCGCAAAGCCGTTTCAATTTATGACAGTTTGCAAACACTTCGAAATGCTCTAACTAATTCGCCACTTAGTGCAATTGATGAGTGCGGTCTTAGTGTTAGGCTGAAGCAAATCGAGCGGCTTCAGACCTCATTTGATATTACTCACACTAGCCTCGAAGAACTAGACTTTGATGAAATCGGCAAACAATTGCGTGAGGACTTCGATGAGTTAGCAGTTTCTATGGAAATTTCTGTTCGGAGTGAAATTGCGAAACGTGTCTCAATATTGCCCTGCTCAACATTTCGCGACCAATCTGCGCTGCCCACGCATACAGTTAGAGCTAAGGCACCGCCGACACTACCCTCAATAAAGTTGCCTGCTTTCAGTGGTGATTACACAGAATGGGCCGACTTTTATTCTATGTTCACAACCGTCATAGAAAATCATCCTGATCTAGCAGATATCGAAAAGCTGCAGCATCTTCGATCGTGCCTGAAGGATACAGCGCTGGACGCGATTCGATCATTGGAAATAACAAACGATAATTATGCCATAGCACTTAATTTATTGGAGAAAAGGTTTAATAACAGACGTTTGGTTTTTCAGGCACACATACTTGAGATATTGGGGCTCAAGAGGGTGGCAGGTGGATCGGCCGTGTCGCTAAGGGAGTTATCTGACCAATTCAACGCACATATTCGCGCGTTAAAGAGCATGGGCAACTCCGAACAAATCGCTGGATGCATCATTGTGCAAATTATTTTACAAAAGCTGGACCCAATATCACAAGCCAAATGGGAAGAAAGGCTAGAGGATTCTTCGTTCGTCAACTTAATACCATCGTGGGAGCATATGGCTACGTTTCTGGAGCAGAGATGCCGAACTATGGATACAGTAAATTTTGCTATGGCAAGCTATGCCCCTAGCCATCAGGTGGGAAAAACTAGAGCAATTAAACAGTAGATCGTCATTTATCGCCACTAACCACGACGCCCCTGTCTGCGTCTTTTGTGACAGCCCTGGTCATAATATATATAATTGTTCTCGATTTGGAAATTTGACCCCTGCATTACGGCTTAGGGAGGCAAAACGAGTTGCATTGTGCTTGAATTGCCTAAAGAAAGGTCATCAATTGCGATCATGCAGCTCTGGATGCTGTCGGACCTGCGGGGCGAAACATCATTCTCTGCTGCATTTAAATAATTCGGTATTTCCGTCTGGTCAGCTGACTGAGCCTGCAAATTCATCGCCGATAGCCCATGCCTCTTTCGCTAAGTCATCGCCTTCTACCTCCACATCTCTTGTTGCCCAGTATTTCAGAAGTGATGTTGTCGTCTTGGCTACGGCTATGATCTTTGTTAAAAATCGCTCCGGCACTTTGATACCTTGTCGTGCCCTTTTGGATTCTGGTTCTCAGCTTCACCTTATAACGTCGCGCCTTGCTCACAACAGCTTCAGCTAAAGAAGCACAAGTCCTCAGCCATTGTCTCTGGTCTAGGAGATTCTCGTTTTGAAACAGAAGGAAACACGGTCACTATCACAATACAGTCTCAAGTCTCTGAATACTCAACATGCCTTACAGCTCTGGTAGCGCCTAACATAACTGATAGCCAACCGAGTTTTACTATCAACACGACGAATTGGAACATTCCCGATAACATAAAACTTGCAGATCCGTCTTTCTTTAAACCTCAACGCGTGGACTTGCTACTTGGAGCTAGCCTGTTTTACGACCTTCTCAGCGTCGGAGATAGGTGGGTAAAACACGGCTTGGTTGGGTAGTTTCTGGAGGTGGACCGCGCTTGAGTGGTTCTATGTTAATGGCAAAGCATACTGCGGGCAAACTTGAGTCAAGTTCTGAAGAACGTGCTGATGAATTGGTTCGAAGATTTTGGGAGATGGAATCCTGCTTGGAAAATACACCTACCACTTCAAAGGAAGAAAACATCTGTGAAGAACATTTCGTAAAGACTCATATCAGATTGCCTAGTGGCCAATATTCAGTTCGTTTACCCTTCAAGCAAAGTTTAGAATGTCTGGGGACGTCATACCAACAAGCCTTTCGTCGGTTCCTGACCCTGGAACGCAAACTACAAAATCGTCCAGATCTGAAGATTCAATATTCCAACTTTCTAAAGGAATATTTAGATCTTGGTCATATGTCGCCTGTTGCTCCAGAGTCTATAGGACTTTGTCAATACTTTCTTCCTCATCACTGTGTCTTTAAAGAAGACAGTTCAACGACAAAATTGCGAGTCGTTTTCGACGGCTCAGCAGCTACCTCGTCAGGTTATTCATTAAACGATCTATTGATGGCTGGACCTGTTATGCAAAGCTCGCTGTTTCATATCCTTCTTCGCTTTCGTAATTTCCCGATCGCCCTAACAGGAGATATTGGAAAAATGTATCGCTGCGTACGCGTTTCAGCACCGGATGATTTTCTCCAATGCATTCTGTGGCGAGACTCGCCAGAATAGAATATAAAGATTTTTAAGCTGGATACAGTTACATACGGAACAAAGCCAGCTTCACTCCTCTCTATCCGTGCTATGCATCAGCTGTCTCTGGATGAGGAAACTAATTTTCCAATTGGATCTCGGATTTTGCGGCGTTACTTCTACGTTGATGACCTCATTTCAGGGGTGATTCAATTCAAGAAGCAAAGGAAATTCTTAATCAGACGGCTGGAATCTTGGCAAGTGGGGGCTTCAAGTTGCGAAAGTGGTGCTCAAACAATGCTGCTGTACTGAAAGGGATACCCGTAGAGGACAGAGAATCTTCTCTAAAGTTTGATGATGGTAGCGACATCACCAAAACTCTTGGACTCGCTTGGGACTCAGCGTCGGATCGGTTGTTGTTTTCTTTTTCGTCCATTCAGCAGAGATCTAAACCATCCAAAAGATCAATACTATCGACCATAGCTCGCTTGTATGACCCGCTTGGACTCATAGGGCCGGTAATTGCCAAGGCTAAAATCTTTTTGCAGCAGATCTGGAAGGAGAAGCTTGAGTGGGACGAGAGCTTGCCATGATCACTAGCAACAGCTTGGCATGATCTTTGCTGCAGTTTTGAGAAGGCACAGTTTATTAAATTTCCTCGTCTCGTGTCAATACCTGCAGCAGAGTGTGAAGTTCACGGTTTCTGTGACGCCAGCATCGAAGCATATGGGGCCTGTGCCTACGTCCTTTCTCGACGAACATCAGCCAGTTGTCAGTTGTTGTGTTCCAAATCGCGTGTAGCTCCTCTGAAAACAATCACAGTTCCAAAGCTAGAGCTCTGTGGTGCCGTCTTATTATCTAATCTCATGCGTGAGATATCTAAAATGAATCTGTTCGATGGAAAATTCTACTGTTGGTCGGATTCTTCTGTATGCCTTTCCTGGATAAGGACCGAGCCCTGCAAGCTCAATGTGTTTGTGGCTAATCGCGTCACAGCAGTTCAAGAGCTAACTAATGGCATGGAATGGCGTTACGTGCCTACTTCACTCAACCCGGCAGATATACTCTCGAGAGGACCTACGCCCAGTGAATTAGATCAATCGTCACTGTGGTTCAACGGCCCAGAATTTCTAGTTAAAAACAAATTGGACTAGCCTGCTTCTTGCTTGTCAGAAAGGACAGAACTCGAACTTAAAAAAAGGGTCCTTATTGCGTCATCTCCCTTCGTTGATATAACTGCCACTTGTAAATACGTAAACTCATTTGATACAATGCAGCGTATATTCGGATATATTTATAAATTCATACACAGAAGCAGGCATCCTGGACTAACAGTGTCTGATATACAACATGGGACCCAACTCTTACTAAGGCTCGTCCAGAGAGCACAACTGTAGGAAGAGATCAAATCACTGCAATCGAGAAGAGTTGTTAAACCGTCCAGTTGTATCGCATCATTTAACCCCTTTTTGGATGATTTCGGTATTCTTAGAGTTGATGGGCGCTTGAAAAACTCTTCGCTGGATTTCGACGCTCGCCATCCAATAATTCTCCCGTGTCACCATCCCATCACAGACTCAGTCATCACACGGTTTCACAATCGGGACTTACACGCTGGTCCACGGGCACTTCTTGCTCATATTCGGTTGCAGTATTGGCCGATTGGTGGAAGGAAGACCGTATCCAAGGTGGTTGGAAAATGTGTGAGATGCTTTCGTGCCAAGCCTCGATTAATAGAGCATATAATGTCTGATCTGCCCAAAGAACGTTTGACTGCTTGTCGAGCCTTTGAAGTCTCTGGTGTTGACTATTGTGGACCATTTTTCTATAAGCCAGACGTACGAAATAAAGCTCCAGTCAAATGCTGCATGGCTGTCTTCGTCTGCTTCGCGACTAAAGCGGTTCACCTGGAACTGGTCAAGGATCTGTCAAGTTCATTTGAATGCGCTTAAGAGGTTTATATCGACTCGAGGCAGGCCATCTCAGATATGGTCGGATAACGCTACCAACTTTGTCGGCGCCAAGAACGAGCTTCTGGATCTCAAGCGTCTATTCATAAGTCGCAATCATATTGAGTCAGTGCATAAATTTTGCATGGCTGATTCCATTGATTGGAAATTTATACCTCCTCGTTCACCGCATTTTGGCGGCCTTTGGGAAGCAGCAGTGAAGACAGCGAAACATCATTTTTATCGTGCTGTTGGATCTTGTGTTCTCAACTTCGAAGAGTTTCGCACCCTAGTCTGCCACATAGCATCGATAATTTATTCCAGGCCATTGTTTCCTCTTTCAGAAGATCCAGCAGATCTAGATGTGCTCACTCCAGCTCATTTCTTGATTGGTGGACCCAGCTCATCGTTCGTTGAACCTGATGTGACGCACCTTCAATTCAATCGACTGGATGGCTGGCAACGCGTAACATACCTCCAACAACTGTTTTGGTCTCGCTGGCGTGAAGAATACTTAACACTGCTTCAGCAGCGCTCCAAATGGCGTACTCCGAAACCAGGCCTATGCGTCAACGATATAGTCCTCGTAAAGGATGAAAATCTGCCGCCTCTAAGGTGGCCACTGGCGAGAATCACGGAGTTAATCGTGGGAAAGGATGGAGTCGCTCGAGTAGCCATTTTGCGCACAACAACAGGAGAAACGAGAAGAGCTGCAAACAAGCTATGTCTATTGCCCATCAGGGAATCTGTTGAAAGCCCATGCCTTCCAACGGGGGGAGAATGTCTGGTTACGCAGCCAAAACAACTGGAGCGACCTCGCAACTGATAAGAGCAGCATCTTAATTTTATCTTGTAATACTCGCTCTGCAAAGCAATTGCCTAAATTTCGCTCTTAAGAATTCATTTACATAGAGCTGCCGCTCTTCGCTGTAACGATCGTTTTATTGCCCTAGCTTTACTTATGCGAAGGCCTCGATGCTGCGCATCGAGTTAGTTAAGTTTGTTCGCTTCATGCATTTGGTAGGCATCGGCCACTTGCATTACTCAAAATTATAACTAATAATTGTCGCTTCGCTAAATTAGCACGTACTTATTCGGGTTCGCTTGCCTATTTCTATTGTTCTTAAATAATAAGCACAGACCAATTCGGGTCTGCCAGCTTCTCGCAACTTTAAGAAAAATAAAAACAATTTGAACACAAAAAATAATTAGTTCATTATTTCTATTTGTGAAAGCTATTGAAAAAGCTCAATAGCGCAACATAGTGCTTATTTCTGAATTCTTATTGATATATTAAAACAAGTGTGCTTCCTATAAAAAGTTCGTAAGAGATATTGTATATAATGAACATTTCGTTAATTGTATCGTAATCGCAAATTTTTTTCGGATTACCGTGCAAATTCTTAAAATTACTAATGGATTTAACACGTTTATCGTTCCTTTGTTACCTTGGGAGAAAACTGCACCAATGGTTAAGTTGCGAGCATTTGTGGAAGTGTAGTCGTCGCTGATCTCAACTCTTCAGCTGTTGTGTCATGGGCTTAGCTATTCTGGCGAAATCCCTAAAAAAAATTATTAATTATTAAAAATTATTAATATTAATATTATTATTATATAACCGAGCAGTCCCATATGTATATATAGATAACATCGTGACAATTTGGCCGAATAATTTGATATCCTTCCTGATTAACTTTGATTTTTGGGGATGTAATCTAATATGTGGTTGTTTAAGTTTTTGGAAATTGTGTTATGTGCTGTATCAAATCCGAAAAAAACTTTAATGTCATCTAGGTAAACTAATCAGAATTTGCCTAATAGTTCAGTCAACAGGTTATTCATGACTCGTGTCAAAAGGCTTTTGGGAGGTTGCATATTGTGAAAAAACAAATTTTTAAGTAATTAATTTATTTGAAGTGTTCTCTTAGCGTTTACTCTGCACGTTACCCTAAGACAGTTGCTGCATATTAATAACTTAATGCACATTTAGGAAATCATCATCAACGTCAACAGACCTGCTGACATAGATAGACTCGACGACTTGTAAGTACGGCACAAACGGCGTAAGCATGCATGCATAAATGCATATGTTAAGTTAAATATGTTAGCGCACCCACATTGTAAGCTCAGCTGATAAGTATACAACGCTTTTTGCGCGAGCTTTTGCTCATCTATTATCGTTGAGCTTAAAATATAATTTGCATAGATAATAAGTAAAACGATCATTCAACATAAAGATTATTGTTTTTTTTTTATGACATGAAAGCTTTTTGTTTTGTAAGGATTATTAGCGAACGCATAGAAATTATCAATTTCACATATCCTTTTTTTCTTTTGCCTTGTCTTGTTCATCCTATTTGTAAACAATTTCTAGACATTGTAATCAACTGAAGAATAACGCGTATTCTCCTTTTTATGTGATATTCTTAAATTAAGCAGATTAATCTAAGCAAATGTTGTACAAACGCGATACCTTTTTAATTTATATTATAGATATCTAAAATGAATCAGTACTACAGTTAATTTTGGGCTCCTTTTAGCAGCCAGCACCACATGCATGTATAGGCTAGAATTAAAATTCTACATGGCTGGGCGGGTACAGAAAAATGGACTTTAACATCTTAGTTCTTCTTTAATTATAGACAGTTAGAACTCGGTAAACCCGAAATGTTGCATCTCTATACATATATATAACTGTTTGTCCTGTCTGACTGACTGACTGATTGGTGATCAATGCACAGCCCAAACCGTAAGAGCTAGGAAGCTGAAATTTTCACTGTAGCTACCTTATGTGATGTAGGTGCACGTTAAGACGGGGTTTCGGGAAATTCCACCCGCAAGTGTGGAAAACCGCGAAAAACGTTTGTATGTAACTTACTTGTTTACCATCCGATCGGCCTCAAACTTATTTTCAAAGATCTTTGTTCAAATTCATTTAAGGGGTGTTTCACACTTTTCGAAAATTCGATCCTCCTTGATGGAAATGGAGGTAAAAAATTTGGTGGGTGACGTTTTGTGTTCAAATTCGTTTCCAAAGATCTATAAGAAAAATAATTTGAGAACTGTTTCACACTTTTTGCAGAATCCCAACTTTTTCGGGTGGAATGCGGCTCAAAGATTTTTTGTACGAAGTTTTAAATTGTGTCCGATTTGCTTCAAACATATTTTCAAAGCTCTACATAAGAATGAAATAAATACGTGTTTCAGCGATTTGGGAAATTCCACTCGCAACAGTGGTAAATTGGCGGAAAACGTTTGTATGAAAGTTGTTTGTTTACCGTCCGATCAGTTTCAAATTTGTTTGAGATCATTGATTTTATAACATACGTGCCACGGGCAAGGCCGGGTTATACCCGCTAGTCTCTATATATAAAACTGTTTGTCCTGACTGACTGATTGGCGATCAACGCATAGCCCAAACCGGAAAAGCTAGGAACTGAAATTTTCACTGTAGCTACCTTATGTGATGTAGGTGCACGTTAAGACGGGGTTTCGGGACGTTTGTATGTAACTTTTTTGTTTATTTTCAAACATCTCTGTTCAAATTCATTTGAGGGGTGTTTCACACTTTTAGGAAAATCCATTCCTCTTTGGTGGAAATGGAGGTCAAAGATTTGGTGGGTGACGTTTTGCGCTCAAATTCGTTTCTAAAGATCTATAAGAAAAATCATTTCAGACGTATTTCAAACTTTTCGCAGAATTCAAACTTCTTCGGCGGGAATGCGATTTAAAGATTTTTTGGGCGAAGTTTTAAGTTGTGTCCGATTTGCTTCAAACTTATTTTCAAAGCTCTACATAAGAACTTAATAAATAGGTATTTCAGCGATTTGGAAAATTCCACCCGCAACAGTGGTAAATTGGCGGAAAACGGTTGTATGAAAGTTTTTTGTTTACCATCCGATCGGCCCCACTCTTATTTTTTGAAAGATCTTTGTTGAAATTCATTTGTGGGGTGTTTCACACATTTAGGAAAATCCATTCCTCCTTGGTGGAAATGGAGGTCAAAGATTTGGTGGGTGACGTTTCGCGCTCAAATTCGTTTTCAAAGATCTATAAGAAAACTCATTTGAGACGTGTTTCACACTTTTTGAAGAATCCAAACTTTTTCGGGTCTAATGCGGCTCAGGGATTTTTTGTACGAAGTTTTAAATTGTGTCCGATTTGCTTCAAACTTATTTTCAAAGCTCTACATAAGAATGAAATAAATACGTATTTCAGCGAATTGGGAAATTCCACTCGCAACAGTGGTAAACTGGCGGAAAACGTTTGCATGAAAGTTGTTTGTTTACCGTCCGATCAGTTTCAAAATCATTTCATTGATTTTATAACATACGTGCCACGGGCAAGGCCGGGTTAAACCCGCTAGTCCATTATAAATCTGATTACTCCCAGATCATATAATCTATGGCCCTAGCAATTGTTGGTTTTCTGTTGTTCGTCGGAACCTTACCAGTATATGGATTATATGCCAAAAATTGATTATGAATACTCTTGTTGAATGATTTTGAATTTGTCTGCTTAGGAATATAGTTCTGATGAGACATCGGTGCTATACCAGGCAATGACTTAAAATCTTACTACAACGGCTAAATAAAATCGAGACTGTCTATGTTAGATTATTTCGACAGGCAACTCTTTTATTAAGACCCGAATAACATATCGATTACTTATTGTAGTTTCAGTTAAGTAATATGTGACAAATTCCGTTACCTAGTTCATATATAATAATAATATCTTTAAAATACCGAAAATTTTACGTTAAGTGTCTGTTAGGCGTAGCGTTGAAGACTTAGCCGCCATAGCGACCAAAGATACGGTTCAGTGCATTATAAGCAATGACACGAGTACTTAAACGTAGTTCACGGAAACTACGTGCAAAAACAAATTTCATAGGTCGTGTCTTTTAACTTGGATTGTCCAATCTTCTAGCAAGTTTGTAGTCATTTTCAAGTGCGAAGTAGGGAATCTTCGGTGGTGGAACTCAGAACTTTGACTACTAAACCATATATAGGTCCACCTAAAACTGGTACTGTTCCTAAATCTCGACTAAATAAGAGAGCAAACACTCGAAACCCACCATAGGTATCTAATGTACTCAACTTTAGCGTGAAAGTGGCCGTCAAAGAGCCACTTCCGATTCGAATGGTTTGTCAAAAGAGAAAATTCAGCAGATAATTTTGAAATCCCTGGAAAGTTGAAAGGCTACTATGATTGCAACCGAGACAGACCAAGAAGCGCAACTCTCGCAAATTTGAATGTATCCTCTCGAGATGATCCGGAAAGATATTCAACTTTAATGGGACAATGAGATTCCCAATGTGCGGCCACGTTCAACCAATGTTCGCGATAGCTTTCCCTGAATTAGACACTCTGTTAATCAAACCTGTGTAAACGAAGTGTGATTTCGAACTTGAAATTTAGCGGCTCGGCTAAGAATATTTCCATTCTTAATGGAAACTTTGAGTTGTTGTACCAATTTGCAATTTAACCTTCTACTGGCGAGTCCATCGGGCCTCAGACAATATGGGTTGGTTTGGCCTATGTAATCCGTTTTAGGGAAGACCAAGACCAGCGAACTGATCGAGAATTCAATAATGCTATGCGGCGTCGTAAGCGTGGTGGAAATAAATCCTTTGACGATTATCTATATGGCGATAGAAGTTAGACACAACTTAAGGTCAAAATTACAACATGAGCTGTTACAGCTAGATACTACAAACCTGACAATGAAGAATGTCACAATCATGAAGAATTTATTAATGGTCTCCGATAGAAAAAATTTTCTCGTTTAAATACTGTAAAGCGTGCCGGCAATGAAATTTTCGTTGATAATGAATATAAAGAGTCTTGCGACTTAGAACTTCTACAGATGAACCAAAATGCTGGAATTGCGACGAGCTAGGTCATAGATATCAAGATTGGCTAAAGGCGCGTCGAGGGTTTTGTTATGGGTGCGGTGCTCCAAACATATACAAACCCAACCGTGTAAAATGCAAGCCAGCTTAGGAAAACTCGACATCGGATGTTCGTCGGCCTTCGAGAGCGGATGTCCATCATTAATCTCGGAATTAAAAATAAATAACTCCGCTAGTTCTGAAATTTCACCGGACTTACAACGAACCGCAGTGTACTCCCTTTAGACCACTGCTTTTACGTCAATTCAAAAATAGATCGCTCTAACAAAGTGTAAATCCTAGGAAAAGATCCGCAGAACGTATGCGAAGGTTTTGGAGCGATATACGTAGATTAAATAGATTCATCATATCTTCTATTGTGCATTAGAGTAAGATTTTACGACCTTTCACGAAAGTAGAAATTTTTAGCCAACCGTTCCTGGCACTATTAGATAGTGGAGTCAATAACAGTGTAATAGGTGGTGCCCAAACGGAACAAATTATATCTAAACAATTAAAGTTCAACAGAAGGAGAGGTGTGGTTCGAACTGCAGATGGGCAAACACAAACTATTATAGGTACAATTACAATACCGTTAACCTTCAACTCAATTAAAGAAGATATGGACATTTTAATAGTACCGTCAATTTAGCAAGATGTTATATGTGGAATGGACTTTTGGAAAAAATTCGATACGGTAAAATTGACTTCTATTCAACAATCTAAGCTACAGTCCATAATTGATTTCTTTCCTTCCTTCGAAAGAGATGGATAGAGCACTCGATTGACACATCCCATAAAACATCGATTTTATCCTCTGAATCCAGCGAGAGAAAAAGTTTTATGCAAAGTCACGACCAAAAACAGCATTTACAGTTCCAAATCATCTATCCATATCATTTTAAAAGAATGCCATTTGGATTCTAAAAAACGCCCCCAAAAAAATGTGTCGACTTATGGACCAGGTCATTCCATATCAGTTAAAGTCATACGTAGTAAGCGAAGGTACTTTGCAAATCAATCCCAAAAAATTCGAGCAGTTGCGAAATTTCCGATTCCTATAACTCAGAAGCAGCTAAGAAGATTTTTGGGGATGACTGGGTGGTACCAGAGGTTTATTTCTCAGTATTTAACTACCATCTATCATCTCACAGAACTACTAGGCAGTAAACCATATGAGTGGAATGAGAAAAAAATCTTAACTCTGCTCAACACCGTTCTTAATATATCCTAATTTCGAAAAACTCATTATCGTACAATGCGACGCATCCCTAGATGGCGTAGGTGCGGTATTAGCACAAAGCGATGAATCTGGATGTGAACGACCAATTGCATAAATGTCAAAAAAGCTAAATAAACTCCAAAGTAACTATAAAGTAATATTGATTTATCGATGTAGATCACTTCTCTAAATTTACCTATCCCAAGTCAGTTCAAAAGTTTAATTCGGGTGTAGCGATTGAATATATTTTCATATTTCGGTGTTCCTGAAATAATTGTAAGCGACAATGAAACTCAGTTTAAAAGTAATGAAATCGCTTGGAAAGTTTACTGGTGCGTACGCTCCGCAATCAAACACTGCAGAACGAGCAACCCGTTCTATTAATGCTGTATTACGAGCATACGTGCGATCAGACTAACGAGATTTGACACTTTCCTCAGTAGCATAAATTGTGCCTAAAGAAATTTGATTCACCAATCGATTGGATTGCCTCCATACTTTGAAGTCTTTGAGCAACATATGATCACCCATAGACATGACTATAAACTGCTGAAAAATTTACATTTACTTAGTGAGGGTGCCGTATCATTAGCCAGAGATCCGATGAACTCTCAATGATTCGTTCTGACATTGAAAAGAATTTACGAAAAGGATACATGAAAAATCAGTGAAAATATGGGTAACGAGCCAGACCTCGTTCATTTGAATAAGGAAAAATCGTAATCAAAAGAAATTTTGCATTAAGTAATTTAGCGGCCAATTTTAATGCAAAATTAACACCGATTGGTGGGTCAGTCTGTATATCTGCTCGAAGATATGCATGAAAAGAGTTACGAAAAATCTACGCATAAGACATTTGGGAAGCAAAGAATATTTTTCACCTTTTTTACAGCTTTTATTTTCGTCTCGTCGCCAAAAATGAAACCTGTGTTTGTGAGGGTGCGTATTGTTGATTTTGATTTGATTGAATGCGCGCAATACATATTATTCCCGCCATTACTGTAATTAGAATCCATATAAGCTTTGAAGCTGTTCGATCAAGAACATATTATATGACAAGGCTGTGCTTTGGGAAGATTACATGCAAGTGTGCATTGGAAAGCTTTTATGCATGTGTCATAAAGCCACTCTCACGCATTGCATTTGTGGGCTGCATAGGTCTTTTACATCTTCATATACTGTGGTCAAGTAAAGAAGTGCACTAATTAAGTTTCTCGAAGTCCCGGTAATACATAAGCCAATCCGAGTTTCTTGAAGCAAAATACACGCAGTCCCTCCTAAATATGTTTGGGAAAAAATCGTCTGCCGCGCAGAAGGGCGGAAGTCGAAAAATAATATAAGGTATGTTGAGTATAGCGTCCAAACTCTGTTTAAGAAGTATTTTTTTTGCAGTGCTCTCTCCACGTGTACCCTTAAGACCTATCCTATTTTCGGTGTGAAAGTGGTGATTGCTGCCGGTCCGAAGATAGCACGTCAAAGAGGACTAGTGCTCGACAAAATCTAGAAAAAGAGAAGCGAAAAAGAATTCTGAATAATTCAGGAAGCGCCTCCAGGTTGTAAAAAATAGTAATAACTTGGGTCATATAATTGCACGATCACCCTATGTCTTGCTACGGAATACGTTGCGGAATAATTTGTATATACTAGTTATTCTTATTCTTAATTTCGATCTACTCACGCTTGTGCGCCGCTAACAACATTCCGCCAGAAATCAATCTGCATATTAATAACTTAATGCACTTTAAGCAAATCATTATCAACGTTCACAGGCCTGCTGACATCGAGGTACTCGTCGACTTGTTAGTACGGCACAGACGGCGTAAGCATGCATACATAAATGCATATGTTAGGTTAAATGTGTTAGCGCACCCACATTGTAAGCTCAGCTGATAAGTATACATACATCCTTTTTGCGCGAGCTTTTGCTCAGCTTTTATCTTGCGTTGAGCTATCAATATAAGCTGCATAGTTAATAAGTACAACGATCTTCCAACATACACATTATTTGCTTTTTTTGACGTGAAAGCTTTTTGCTTTATAAGGATCATTAGCGAACACATAGAAGTTATCAATTCATATATTTTTATTTCATATCTTTTTTTTCATTTGCCTTGTCTTGCTCTTCCTATTTGTAAACAATTGCTAGACTTAAGTAAACATTGCAATCACCTGAAGTCTAACGCGTATTCTCCTTTTATATGATATAATTAAATTGAGCATATTAATCTAAGCAAATGTTGTACCATCGCGATACCTTTTTAAATTATATTATAGATATCTAAAATTACATCTGTAGAGTTATTTTGGGGATCCTCTTAGCAACCAGCTCCATATGCATGTATAGGCTAAAATTAGAATTCTTCATGGCAGGGCGGGTGCAGAAAAAAGGACATTAATATCTTAGTTAATCTTCAATTACTGCATCACATTTATTTAATTTTATGGTTTCTTTCTTCCGGTCCCTTTTTCTGTGTACACTTTATTAAGTGACGACTAAGTGCAAAAGAGCACATCCCCACTAAACTAGGTTCTTGTATGAAAAACTTATTGGTAATTCAGATATCTTGGCAAAACTTAGCATTTATTAGTTTTACTATGCTCCCCATATGTATGCAAAAATCCTATCGGTCGAAAATTAAGTTGTTGGAAAACTTTTTTCAAGATATCTTAAAAATACTCGTCATTAACTACTTTTCTGCGCTTCTGCTGGCAAAGCACTATGAGCAATTTGAAAAGGTTAGGTCTGCAATCGTATTAAATTCATTCTCGTTTTATATTTTTTTGCTTAATTTGCGAAAAAAAAATTTTCATATATTTTTTATGATATGCTATTAGCGAGAAGTTTGCGTGACCAGTTGAAAGAGCAAGTGCATGTTCGCGTTAAACTTGTCGTTCTCCTATTTTTAAGTTCACGTCCAGCTTGAATATATATATTTGATGTGAAATTAGCTAATTCGTTAAAAAGAATGTGTTCGCGAAACACTTATCGTTCTCTATATGAGCAATTAATTTTTCACACAAATATATATATATATATATACTAACGGCTACTGCCCAACCTTGCCCGTGGCACGTGTAAAGTAAATGTTCTCAAAAAGCTTTGATTTTGAAACTGATCGGATGGTAAACAAACAACTTTCATATAAACGTTTTCCGTCAATTTACCATTGTGGCGGTGGAATTTCCCAAATCGCTTAAACACTTTTTTATTAAATTCTTATGCAGAGGTTTAAAAACAAGTTTTAAGCAAATCGGAAAAAAATTAAAACTTCACCAAAAAAATCTTCAAAATAGACTTTCCACCCGATGAAGCTTGGGTTTTTCGAAAACTGTGAAACACGTCTGAAATGATTTTTTATGTAGATCCTTGGAAATGCTATTGAGGGCGAAACTTCACCCACCAAATCTTGGTTTGCTTGAATTAAGCTCCTAATTGATAATTACTTTGGGTGTCGTTTGTAGATGGTGTTGTGTAGGTCTGCATTTAGACAGGGTTGTTTAAGTATTATCGAGTGAGATAATAGTGGCAACGCTAATCGAGAGTGGTTCTGGGACAGAGAGAAAAAAGACGTGCGAACGAAGGAACACCCAGAAACTCGCTGCACTCGAAATTACTAAACTAATATGGAAAATATTAATAACTACGACAGTTCATCTCCAATATCAGAAGTGCGATCCAGTCCTCGTTAATTAACCAAAATTTCCTGGTGGTTGCAAAAACTTTGCAAGCGACGGCACGTGAGCCTGTACATAATGGCGACGTTAATTTGCCGAAATTTAACGCAGACATTCCTGGATCAGACGCTACGCAATGGTGAGCAACAGTTGATATGTTTAAAGCGAACAACCATTGCAAGGCAGCTCTTTAATTTTGGCACTAAGTGAATCTCTTGAAGGAAGTGCATCTCAGTGGCTGTCCCAAATTTGTTACGCGGGCATAACATGGTCGGAGTTCAAACAGTTATTCGAACAGAGTTATGCAAATACAAAAAGGCCAGCAGCCGAATTTTTACATTTGCTTAATAGCCGCCCGAGCAACGGTGAAGGTCTCTCGGTATATGCAAGCCGCTTAGTGACGTCACTCGTGACAAAATGGCGAGACATGAACATTGAGAATATTGCTGTATCAGTTGTTTTGGGACATTTGGCCAACTTTGATCGTCGTGTGCTGAGAATCGCATACACAGCTCATATTCAAAGCCGACGCGACTTACAGAGTGAGTTGCAAGTGTTTGCGCTTGACAAGAGGCCACAACATTTTGGAAGTGAGAATTCGGATGCAAAGCGTTTTAAAATGCTTTCTATCAAGTGTCATCTTTGCGGTTACATGGGGCACAAGAAGGCCGATTGCAGGAGTCGAAAGCATTCTGAGGGTACATCGCAGCGACAGGATCACCGAGCTTCTCAACCTCTTCAGCAGCATGGAAAGAGCAAAATCACTTGCTATCGCTGTCAGCAGCAGGGTCATATAGCGTCGCAATGCCCGAAAACTGGTGGTACAACTGGATCGCGTACAGTAAACAGAGCGGAATTATGTATCGTAAATGAGCCAAATGCAAGTATGCTGATGCGAGGTGATAATATTCCGATTATGTTTGATTCAGGAGCAGAATGTTCACTAGTTAAAGAAAGTTTTGTAAGTAAATTAAGTGGTAAAAGATCAAGTAATGTTTTAACACTAAAAGGTATTGGTAATGCAAATGTTCATAGTACGATCCAAATTGATTGCGATGTAATGATTGATGGAAATAGTTTAAATGTAATAATTCATGTAATACCAGACGAATGTATGCGAAACAATATTCTGTTAGGTGTGAAGTTTTAGCTCAAGGATACTCAGCTTTAGTTTCCGTGTCAGTACAAGTGAAATGAGTATTCAGCTGAATGATGAAAACAAAACTGTACAGAGAAAACCATATAGATTTAGCGCAAGTGAAAGAGAGCTAATTCGAGGTAAAATACAAGAGTTGTTAGAGTGCAAGGTTATCAGACCCAGTTGTTCTCCGTTTGCAAGTCCTGCGTTGCTGGTCAAAAAAGAATGGATCTGCGAGGCTCTGTGTAGACTAATAATAGCTAATTAATAGCTGACCAGATAGCCAGGTTACGAGGAGCGAAATTCGTTACCTGTTTAGACATGGCAAGCGGTTACTATCAGGTTCCAATGCATCCAAAGTCTATTGAATATATGCGTTTGTTACCCCGGACGGGCAATACGAGTTTCTTTCAATGCCGTTTGGACTTAAAAATGCGCCGTCAGTTTTCCAAAGAGCAATATTGAAAGCATTAGGAGCTGTTGCCTATTCATATGTTATTGTCTACATAGATGACATTATGATTGTAGCTTCAACTAAATAATTGGCTCTAGAGAGGTTACAAATCGTTTTGGATATTCTTACAAAGGCTGGATTCTCATTTAATGTAGAAAAGTGCTTCTTTCTCAGAACTTCAGTCCAGTACTTGGGATATGAGGTGCAGGCAGGTGAGATTCGCCCAAACACACGAAAAATTGAGTCCTTGAGTTCATTGCTACCTCCTAGGTCGGTTACAACGTTGCGTCAATTTAAAGGATTAGCATCGTCTTTCCGTCAATTTGTTTTTGGGTTTTCACAAGTGATGAAACCTCTATATCACTTACGTCAGAGAAAAGTAATTTTGAGTGAAAGATGAACATGAAGAGATTCGTAGAAAAATAATTCACATGCTTACCAAAAAACCAGTGTTGGTTATTTTCGATCCTCAGTACCCAATTGGATGCAAGTACTCTTGGATATGGAGCTAAACTTCTATACAGGATCGAAAAAAAGCCCCACGTGATAGATTAAGCTAGACGACATCCAAATGAAGCCAAAACACCTATAGAACCTGGAACTTTTGCCGTGGTTAGGCATTATAAACAAGGCAGAAAGTTTATAATCTTCACTGCCTGTAATTCGTTAAAGTCATCCAGAACAAAAATAGAGTTGGTGCTAAGGGTTCACCGCTGGTGGGAATATCTTCAAACCTTGACTTTGATATACAATATCGTGAAGGCAAGCGGATGGCTCACGTCAATTTTTTGTCTAGAAATCCTCACCTAAATAAGTTCAACGAAAAGCAAAGATTGTCGAAAAGCGAATTGAATTAGCTGAGTTTTCCGAAAATTGGATTCGGGCAGAGCAACAAAGAGATGAAGATATTGCTGAGATAATACATAGAGATTTCGAAGACGTACGATTTAAGAACAGGTGTTCTATATAGGAAGATTCAGGGAAACTGCAAAACTCTTTGTTTACCAGTAGTACCTCGAGCGTTTAGATGGTCGTGCCAAGTGCATGAAGCCATTATGCATTAGGATGGGAAAAGACACTCGACAAAGTGTATGGTATTACTGGTTTGAAGGATGGTAAATACGTTCGAAAGTTTGTGGAAAATGCTAACTTGCAGAGTTTCAAAATCAAAGTCAGGCAAACCACAAATTGAGTTACACCCCATTCCAAAAGTAAGCATTCCATGGCACACAGTGCACATAGACATTTCAGGCAAGCTTAGTGGTAAGAGTGATCGAAAAGAATATTTTGTCAGGTTGACGCATTTACCAAGTACGTTTATCTGTACCATACTTATACCCTAAGTGCGGAAAGTTGTATTATGGCATTAAAAACCTCGATATCTTTATTTGGCGTGCCGAACCGAGTCGGATCAGGGAAGAAGTTTCACGGGTACTAAATTTGTAGATACTGCGCATTCAAAAGATAAAACTGCACTTGATAGCTACGAGAGCAAGTCATGATAATGGTCAAGTGGAATGGGTGATGAGCACATTGAAGAATCTGTTAACTGCTGTTGAAACAACTGCGCGTTTTTGGCAAAATGCATTGGGAGAGGTCCAGCTAGCCATTAATTGTACTGTAAATAGAGTCAACAAAGCGAGTCCTTTGGAACTGTCAATTAGAAAGGTTGTCGACCCTTAGGTTTAATTTCAATTAGTGAATGAAATGAGGTTAATGACCGAAATCAGAAAATTAGCTTCAAAAAATATGGAAATGCGAGCAAATACGAGACGTTAGGTTTGACAGAAACAAGGCAAAGTGAGTAAGATTCAGTGAGGGTGATTTTGTTCTTTTAAACAGAGTGAAAGCCACCAAACAAAGTAATCCAGAGTTTCGAGGTATATGCTAAAATGTATGAAGAGTAAAAGACAATGCAAATATCCTCTGAGAGTTTAAGAAGTATGCCGGATGGGCAGGTACCAAGCGAGCTAGAAATCGAGGAGAACCCGCTAGGTGAAGCCGGTGAAACAGATGGTAGTGAAACCGTTGAAACAGACGGTAGAGAAGTCGTTAAAACAGACGGTAGTGAAACCGTTGAAACAGACGGTAGAGAAACCGTTGAAACATACGGTAGAGAAGCTGTGAAACAGACGGTAGTGGAACAATTGAAACAGAAGCCCTGAAGTTAGAAGTCGTTGATGTTGTGGATTCGAAGAAATAAGAAGATCATAACGAAGAAAATATTTGTTGAAACGATATAATGATGTGATTATTAATTAAATATAAAAATTTAATAAGATAATAAACGATTTTTAAAGAAAATAATAATAATTTATTAAGGAGTATACACTTAAAAATTAGTTAGGTATAAAGAAGGTAATGTTGATTAAATTGTTATAACGATTAAAAAAAGTTGGAACACGAGGACGTGTAAGTGTCAGAATGGCGGTGTCGGGGAAAAGATGATTTGTTTGAATTAAGCGCCTTATGATATTACTTTGTTCTCGATTGTAGATGGTGTTGTATAGGTCTGCATTTAGACAGTGTTGTTTAAGTATTATGAGTGAGAAAATAGTGGCAACGCTTTTTATCGAGAGTGGTTCTGGGACAGTGAGAAAAAAGACGGTCGAACGAAGGAACACCCAGAAATGGACTCGAAATTACTAAATAATAATGAAAATTTATAACTCGACAGCTATCTTCAATATATAATTAACTTCTTATGGAGTGCTTTGAAAATAAGTTTGAAGCAAATCGGAGAAAACTTAAAAGTTTGGATTCTGCGAAAAGTGAAAAACACTTCTCAAATGAATTTTCATGTAGATCTTTGGAAATGAATTTGAGGGCGAAACGTCACCCACAAAATTTTTGACCCCCATTTCCAACAAGGAGGAACGGATTTTCCAAAAAGTGCGAAACACCCTTCAAATGAATTTAAACAAAGATCTTTGAAAATGAGTTTGAGGCCTATCGAATGGTAAACAATTAATACAAACACTTTTTCGCGACTTTTCCACGCTTGCGGTTGGAATTTCCCGAAACCCCGTCTTAACGTGCACCTACATATCATAAGGTAACTATTGTAAACAGTGAATATTAATGTAAGCTTTCTTGCTTTCCTTATAAAGAGAACTACTCGATAGAGAAATCGATTGACACATCCAATTCCAGACCCATTACACATCGTTTTTGTCCTCTGAATCCAGCGAGAGAAAAGTTTTATGCAAAGTCACGACTAAAAACAGCAATTACAGTTCCAAATCATTAATCCATATCAATTTAAAAGAATCTTAGTATATCTAGATGATCTGTTGCTGAGGTTGCCACTCAACTGCGTAAAGCAGGATTGACTACTTATATTAGGAAAAGTCAATTCTGCCTTGAATACGTAACAGGCGAAGGTATTTGCGAATCAATCCCAAAAAATACGAACAGTTGCGAAATTTCCGGTTCCTAAAACTCAGAAGCAGCTAAGAGGATTTTTGGGGATGACTGGGTGGTACCAGAGGTTTATTTTTCAGTATTCAACAACCATCTTTCATTTACACAACTACTAGGCAGTAAACCATATGAGTGGAATGAGAATAAAATCTAAACTCTGCTCAACACCGTTCTTAATATATCCTAATTTCGTAAAACCCTTTATTAGCACAAAGCGATGAATTTGGATGTGAACGACCAATTGCATAAATGTCAAAAAAGCTAAATAAAGTCCAACGTAACTATACAGTAACGGAGTTGGAATGTCTTGCAGTGGTCCTGGCTATCAAAAAGTTAGGTATGATTATTGAGGGTCATTCATTCAAAGTAGTAACTGACCATGCAAGTCTTCGTTGGTTGATGAGTAAGGCAGACCTCAGTGGTAGACTGGCACGATGGGTGATTAAATTGCAGGGATTTTGTTTTGATATTGAGCATCGAAAATGGAAAGAAAATTTTGTACCCGATGCTCTGTCACGCTGTTTTGAAGACACAGCTGATATCGCTTCTGTTGCTGCCGAAACTTTGCCCGAAATTGATATACAATCCGAGGCCTTAAGAGAAAATTTTAAGCTATCTAAATTACCAAACTTTCAGGTAGTCGATGACGACATCTATCACAGATAGACTCTAGAAGTTGTTTGTTCCCGAAGAGTTGTAAAGGGTGATCAGCACGTATCACGATCTGCCATCATCGGCCCACTGCGGTATAGCTAATTGTTTGTAGCGCATTCGACGTAGTTTTTGCTGGCCGCAAATGGTCACTGATGTGAGAAATTATTAGTCAAGTTACAAGTGAGAGGCCATTTGAAAGATAATTTATTGATTTTATTAGAATCTTTTCCCGCACGAAGAAAGGAAATATTGGTATATTTATCGTTTTAGATCATTTCTCCAAATTTACCTATCTCAAGTCAGTTCAAAAGTTTAATTCAGGGTGTATCGATTGAATACTTGGGAGAAATATTTTCTTTTTTCGGTGTTCCTGAAATAATTGTAAGCGACAATGGAACTCAGTTTAAAAGGATTGAATTTGCTGTGGTTTACTGATGCGTACGCTCCGCAAGCAAACGCTGCAGAACGAGTAAACCGTTCTATTAATGCTACATTACGAGCGTACGTGCGATCAGACTGACGAGACTGGACACTTTCCTCAGTAGCATAAATTGTGCTTTAAGAAATTTGATTCACCAATCGATTGGATTGCCTCCATACTTTGTAGTCTGTGGTCAACATATGATCACCCACAGACATGACTATAAACTGCTGAAAAATTTACATTTACTTAGTGAGGGTGCGTATCATTAGCAAGAGATCACATGAATTCTCAATGATTCGTTCTGACATTGAAAAGAATTTACGAAAAGATACATGAAAAATCAGTGAACATATGGTTTACGAGCCAGACCTCGTTCATTTGAATAAGGGAAAATCGTAATCAAAAGAAATTTTGCATTAAGTAATTTAGCGGCCAATTTTAATGCAAAATTAACACCGATTGGTGGGTCAGTCTGTATATCTGTCGAAGATATGCATGAAAAAAGTTACGAAAAATCTACGCATAAGACTTGTGGGAAGCAAAGAATATTTTTCACCTTTTTTACATCTTTTATTTTCGTCTCGTCACCAAAAATAAACCTGGTATGTGAGGGTGCGTATTGTTTAAATAAAAATTTAAAATTAATGAATGCGCGCAATTCGTATTATTCCCGCCATGACTGTAATTAGAATCCATATAAGCTTTAAAGCTGTTCGATCAAGAACATATTATATAACAAGGCTGGTTTGGAAAGATTATATGCAAGTGTGCATTGGAAAGCTTTTATGCATGTGTCATTAAGCCACTCTCACGCATTGCATTTGTGGGCTGCCTAGGTCTTTTACATCTACTCTACTGTGGTCAAGTAAAAAAGTGCACTAATTAAGTTTTTCGAAGTCTCGGTATTACAAAAACTAATCCTAGTTTTTGATGCAAAATAATCCATCCCCTCCAAAATATAATTGGGAAAAAATCGCGCCGCGCAGAAGGGTGGAAGTGGAAAAATAATATAAGGTATGTAGAGTACCCTTAAGACTTTTGCAATTTTGGCATCACTACTTTTCGTGTCATATTTTCGGAGTGAAAGTGGTGATTGGCGGTCGAAAAAGCTTGTCAAAGAGGACTAGGCCTCGACAAAACCTAGAAAAAGAAAAAAGAAAAAGAAGAAAAAATCGTCCCCATGCAGTTTGGCAGCGCCTAATTCAGGAAGCCCGCCAGGTTTCGTAAGGGCAAATCAGTTGGAGACATATAACTTGGTTCGTATAAGGAGCTACCTAGTCTTGCAACGGAATAGTTGAGAATAATTTGTATATACTAGTTATTCTTATTCTAATTTCGATCTACTCACGTTTGTGGCGCTAACAACATTCCGCCAGAAATCAATCTGTATTTAATAACTTAATGCACTTTAAGCAAATATATCAAGTAACAGGCCTATGAATCGAGTATTTGACTTGTAAGTAGGACAAACGGCGTAAGATGATGCATTAGTGATATGTTAGGTTAAATGTGTTAGGAATTGTAAGCTCAGTGATAAATATACTAATCCTTGGGAGCTTTTGCTCAGTTTTATCTTGGTTGAGCTATTAATATAAGCTGCATAGTTAATAAGTACAACGTCTTCAAATACACTTATTTGTTTTTTTTTTCATGACACGAAAGTTTTTTGCTTTATAAGGATCTTTAGCGAACACATGGAAATTATCAATTTCACATATCTTTTTTTTTAATTGCCTTGTCTTGCTCTTCCTATTATAAAATGTAGACTTAAGTAAATATTGCAATCACTGAAGTCTAACGCGTATTCTCCTTTTTATGATATAATTAAATTGAGCATATTAATCTAAACAAATGTTGTACAAACGCGATACCTTTTAAGTTTATTATAGACTAGCGGGCTAACCCGGCTTGCCCGTGGCACGTGTGTTATAAAATCAAGTTCTCAAACAAATTTGAAATGATTTTGAAATGATCGGATGGTAAACAAACAATTTCATCAACGTTTTCCGCCAATTTACCACTGTTGCGAGTGGAATTTCCCAAATCGCTGAAGCACGTATTCATTACATTCTTATGTAGAGCTTTGAAAATAAGTTTGAAGCAAGTCGGACACAATTTAAAACTTCGTTTAAAAAATCTTTGAGTCGCATTCCACCCGAAAAAGTTTGGATTCTGCAAAAAGTGTGAAACACGTCTAAATGATTTTTCTTATAGATCTTTGGAAACGAATTTGAGCGCGAAACGTGCCCACCAAATTTTTATTAATTAATTATTAGTTTAATTTTGAGTAATGCAAGTGGCCGATGCGTACCAAATGCATGAAGGAACTAACTTAACTAACTGATGGCATAAGTAAAGCTAGGGCAATAAAACGATCGTTACAGCGAAGAGTGAGCTCTATGTAATGAATTCTAAGAGGAAATTTAGGAATGCTGAGAGGAGTTTAAAGATATTAAGATGGCTTATAGTTGCGAGGTGTAGTTGTTTTGGCTGGTAACCAGACATTCTCCCCCGTTGGAAGGCATGGGCTTTCAACAGATTCCCTGATGGGAATAGACATAGCTTGTTTGCAGCTCTTCTCGTTTCTCCTGTTGCGGTGCGCAAAATGGCTACTCGAGCGACTCCATCTTTCCCACGATTAACTCCGTGATTCTCGCCAGTGGCCACCTTAGAGGCGGCAGATTTTCATCCTTTACGAGGACTATGTCGTTGACGCATAGGCCTGGTTTCGGAGTACGCCATTTGGAGCGGTGAAGAGTGTTAAGTATTCTTCACGCCAGGAGACCAAAACAGTTGTTGGAGGTATGTTACGCGTTGCCAACCATCCATACGATTAAATTGAAAGTGCGTCACATCAGGTTCAACGAACGATGAGCTGGGTCCACCAATCAAGAAAGAGTGGAGTGAGCACATCTAGATCTGCTGGATCTTTGAAAGAGGAAACAATGGCCTGGAATAAATTATGATGCTATGTGGCAGACTAGGGTGCGAAACTCTCGAAGTTGAGAACACAAGATCCAACAGCACGATAAAAATTATGTTTCGCTGTCTTCACTGCTGCTTCCCAAAGGCCGCCAAAATGCGGTGAACGAGGAGGTATAAATTTACAATCAATGAATCAGCATGCAATATTTATCATGACTCAAAATGATGCGACTTATGAATAGACGCTTGAGATCCAGAAGCTCGTTTTTGGCGCCGACAAAGTTGATGCGTTATCCGACCATATCTGAGATGGCCTGCCTCGAGTCGATATAAACCTCTAAGCGCATTCAAGAATGAAGCTGTGACAGATCCTTGACCAGTTCCAGGTGAACCGCTTTAGTCGCGAAGCAGACGAAGACAGCCATTAACTTGACTGGAGCTTTATTTCGTACGTTGGCTTATAGAAAAATGATCCACAATAGTCAACGCCAGAGACTTCAAAGGCTCGATAAGCAGTCAAACGTTCCACCGTATCCACCTTGGATACGGTCTTCCTTCCACCAACGGCAATACTGCAACCGAATATGAGCAAGAAGTGCCCGTGGACCAGCGTGTAAGTCCCGATTGTGAAACCGTGGGATGATGAGTCTGTGAGGGTGACACGGGAGAATTATTGGATGGCGAGCGTGAAATCCAGCGAAGAGTTTTTCAAACGCCCATAACTCTAAGAATGCGAAATCATCCAAAAAAGGGTTAAGTGATGCGATACAATGGACGGTTTAGGTGTGCTCTCTGGACGAGATTTAGTAAGAGTTGGGTCCCATGTTGTATATCAGACACTGTTAGTCCAGAATGCCTGCTTCGTGTATGAATTTAAAATATATCGAATATACTCTGCATTGTATCAAATGAGTTTACGTATTTACAAGTGGCAGTTATATCAACGAAGGGAGATGACGCAATAAGGACCCTTTTTTTAAGTTCGAGTTCTGTCCTTTCTGACAAGCAAGAAGAGGCCAGTCAATTTGTTTTTAACTAGAAATTTGGGCCGTTGAACACAGTGACGATTGATTAATTCATGAGCGTAGATTTCTCGAGAGTTCGCGGGTTGAGTGAAGTAGGACGTAACGCCATTATGCCATTATTTAGCTCTTGAATTGCGTGACGCGATTAGCCACAAACACTGAGCTTGCAGGGCCGGTCCTTATCCAGGAAAGGCATACAGAAGATCGACCAACAGTAGAATTTTAATCGAACAGTTATTAGAATTCACGTGAGATTAGATATAAGACGGGCACAGAGTCTAACTTGGAACTGTGATTGTTTTCAGAGGAGCACACGCGATTTGGAACACAACAACTGACAACTGGCTGATGTTCGTCAAGAAAGGAGAGGCACAGGCCCCATATGCTTCGATGCTGGCGTCGCAGAAACCGTGAACTTCTAACTTGTGCAGGTATTGAACGAGACGAGGAAATTTAAGAAACGTGCTTCTCAAAACTGCAGAAAGATCATCCAAGCTGTTGCTAGTGATGATGGCAAGCTCTCGTCCACTCAAGCTTCTCCTTTCAGATTGTGCAAAAAGATTTTAGCCTTGGCAATTCCGGCCTATGAGTCCAAGGGGTTAAAGAGCTATGGTGTAGTTTGATCTTTTGGATGGTTTAGATTTGCTGAATGGACGAAAAGGAAAAAACAACCGATCCGACGTGAGTCCAAGGAGTCCAAGAGTTTTGGTGATGTGCTACCATTAAAACTTTGAGAAGTTTGTCCTCACGGGTATCCCTTTCAGTACAGCAGCGTTGTTTGAGCACCACTTTCGCAACTTGAAGCCCCCACTTGCCAAGATTCAGACGTTGTTAAGATTTCCTTTCCTTCGAGAACCCTGAAATGAGGTATAACGTAGAAGTAACGCGAAAATCGAGTAATTGATGTTTAACAAGAAGGATTAGCACGGTAGAGAGGAATGAAGTGGCTTTGTTCGTGTGTACTCAGTAAAATCTCTGTTGGGGTACAGATGTGGAGATCGGTGGAGGTAGAGCGTATTTTCCATTTCCTGTTAGGGAATCGGGAACAAAGCGAAGAAGGATTAAGGGTGATACAGGTCAGATAATAGTTTTGATAATGAGGGTAGGTAGGTGAAAGACTCGATTTTGTCGTGATGTCTTCTTTAAAGACACAGTGATGGGGAGAAGTAAAGTCCATATACTGGAGACAGGCGAATATGACCAAGATCATTTTTAGAGTTGATTTGAATTCAGATCTGGACGATTTTGTTTTGGTTAGGATAGGAACGACGAAAGGCTTGTTGGTATGACGTCCCAGACGTTAAATGAAGGGTAAACATATGAGGCAGTCGTTGAGTCTTGAAGTGTTTTCACAGATGCTTTCTTCCTTTGAAGAGGTAGGTGTATTCCAAGCAGGATTTATTCCCAAAATCGAACCAATCACAGCCGTTTCAGAACTTGATCAAGTTTGCCCGCAGTATCTAAACAAGAACCATCAAGCGCGGTCCGCCTCAGAAATACCCAACCAAGACGTGTTTTTTGAAGACACGGTAGTCCTGGGAGAAGCCTTATTGGCCGACGCTGAGAAGGTCGTAAAACAGGTAGTCCAAGTAGAAGTCCACGCGTTGAGATTTAAAGAAAGACGGATTGCAAGTTTTATGTTATCGGGAATGTCCAATTCGTCGTGTTGATAGTAAAACTCGGTTGATCAGTTATGTTAGGGCACCAGAGCTGTAAGGCATGTTGAGTATTCAGAGACTTGAGATTGTATTGTGATAGTGACCGTGTTTCCTTCTGTGTCAAAACGAGAATCTCCTAGACCAGAGACAATGGCTGAGGACTTGTGCTTCTTTAGCTGAAGCTGTTGAGCAAGGCGCGACGTTATAAGGTGAAGTGAGAACAGAATCAAAAGGGCACGACAAGGTATAAAGTGCGGAGCGATTTTTAACAAAGATATAGCCGTAGCCAAGACGACAACATCACTATGAATACTGGGCAACAAGAGATGTGGAGGTAGATGGCGATGACTTAGCGAAAGAGGCATGGGCTATCGGCGATGAATTTGCAGGCTCAGTCAGCTGACCAGACGGAAATACCGAATTTTTAAATGCAGCAAAGAATGATGTTTCGCCCCGCAGGCGACGATCAGAGCTGCTATCGTTGATGACCTTTTTAGCAATTCAAGCACAATGAATCGTTGCTCCTAAGCCGTAATGCAGGGGTGAAATTTCCAAATCGAGAACAATTTTTTTATGACCAGGGCTGACCAGGGCTCACAAAAGACGCAGACAGGGGCGTCGTGGTTAGTGAGTAATGACGATTACTGGTGTTAATTGCTATAGTTTTTCCCACCTGATGGCTAGGAGCATAGCTTTCCATAGCAAATTTACGGTTTCCATTGTTCGGCATTCTGCTCCAGAAACGTAGCCATTCTCCCACGATGGTTTAGTTGACGAACGACGATCCTTAGCCTTTCTTCCCATTTGGCTTGTGATATTGGGTCCAGCTTTTGTAAAATAATCTGCACAATGATGCATCCAGCGATTTGTTCGGAGTTGCCCATGCTCTTTAACGCGGAAAATGTGCGTTGAATTAATCGGTAACTCCTTAGCGACACGGCGATCCACCTGACCTCTTGAGCCCATATCTCAAGTTGTGTGCCTGAAAAACCAAACGTCTGTTATTAAACCTTTTTCAATAATTAAGTGTATGGCTTTATCGTTTGTTATTTCCAATGATCGAATCGCGTCCAGCGCTGTATCCTTAGGCACGATGAAGATGCTGCAGCTTTTCGATTTGTAGATCAGGATGATTTTTATGAGGTTGTGAACATAGATAAAAGTCGGCCATTGTGAACCACCATGAAAGTAGGCAACTTTTTGAGGGTAGTGTCGGCAGTGCCTTAGCTCAAGACAGCGAGGGAGCACAGATTGGTGCGAATGTTGAGAGGGCAATTGAGACACGTTTCGCAATTTCACTCCGAACCGAAATTTCCATAGAAATGTAACTCGTCGAAGTCCTCATGCAATTGGTTACCGATTTCATAAAGTCTAGTTCTTCGAGGCTAGTGTGAGTAATATCAATGAGGTTGAAGCCGTCGATTTGCTTTAGCCAACACTAAGACCGATTATATTTAAGTGTCGAATTAGTATAGCATTTCGAAGTGTTTGCAAACTGTCAAAAATTGATATGGCTTTGCGCTTCAGAAAGGTCACCCTGTTTGCAGAGGGCACTGACTAGAGGCATTATTTTCGGTTGCCATGGAACAACGGTGATGCTAGTACATGCAAACCGTTCAAAAAACAATAGTTGTACAATAAGAACTTCGGCGAACGAAGTGTCAAGTTGAACGAAGAACGGCAATAGCTTTTACTAAGTACCGCACGAATGAGCAAAGACTTTAAGGACCGAAAGAGTAGGCAAGCGACGGCGATAAGTATGTATGTATATAAAGTGACAAAACGAAATGCCAGGTGGTGTCTTTTAATATTTTGCTAATAAGCAAATATCAAACAACAAAAATAATCACGTCGGGGTCACAAAACGTGCGCTTTGAGCTTTTTTGTAGATTTTTTTTTTGTGTTCAAATTGTTTTTTTTTAAAGTTGGAGAAGAGGAGACCGAATTGGTCTGTGTTAAGAAAATAGTTTTTATAGGAAGCGAACTAATAGTCTGAATTTTAGCGAAGCGAAATTTAGTTTTTGAGTAATGAAGTGGCGATGCGTACCACGATCGTTACAGCGAAGAGAGGCAGCTCATTATTCAAGAGCGAATAGGCAACTGCTTTGAGAGCGAGTATTATAAGATAAAATTCAGATGCTGCTCTCATCAGTTGAGAGGTCGCTCCAGTTGTTTTGGCTGCGTAACCAGACAATAAGTTTGAAGCAAATAGGACACAACTTAAAACTTCGCCCAAAAAATCTTAAAATCGCATTCCCCCCGAAGGAGTTTAAATTTTGCGAAAAGTGTGAAACACGTCTCAAATGATTTTTCTTATAGATCTCTGGAAATGAATTTGAGCGCGAAACGTCACCCGCCAAATTTTTGACCCCTTTTCCACCAAGGAGGAACGGATTTTATGATAGGTGTGAAACACCCCTCAAATGAATTTGAACAAAGATATTTGAAAATAAGTTTGAGGCCGTTCAGATAGTAAACAAAAAAATTACATACAAACGTTTTTCGCGATTTTTCCACACTTGCGGGTGGAATTTCCCGAAACCCCGTCTTAACGTGCACCTACATAACATAATGTAGCTACTGTGAAAATTTCAGCTTCCTAGCTCTTACGGTTTGGGCTGTGCGTTGATCACTAATGAGTCAGTCAGTCAGGACAAACAGTTATATACATATATAGAGATATCTAAAATGAATCAGTACTAGAGTTATTTTGGGGCTCCTTTTAGCAGCCAGCACCACATGCATGTATAGGCTAAAATTAGAATTCCACATGGCAGGGCGGGTGCAGAAAGAAGGACTTTAACATCTTAGTTCTTCTTCAATTACTGCATCCCATTTATTTAATTCTATGGTTTCTATCTTCCTGTCCCCTTTTCTGTCCAAAAGAACACAACCCCACTTGCCCTTTGTAGTTCGACTTCCTTGTGTTAATTATATAATGATTCTGTTCTGTTATGATTATTGTTGGATTGCGGTTACGGTAGTTATTATACCCTCGCAAAGTGTATTATAATTTTGTCGTGAAATCGGTAACGCATTGAAGGAGTAAGTTAATATATTCTTGATCAGTATCAGCAGCCTAGTCTATATAGCCATGTCCGTCAGTCCGTGTATCCGTCTGTATGTTTCTATGCGAACTAGTCTCTCAGTTTTAAAGCTATCTTTATAAAACTTGGCAGAAGTGCCTCTTTATGTTGCATGCAGTACATATGGTGGAGCCAGCTGGATCGGACCACATATAGCTGCCATAGGAACGATCGGTCGTAAACTAGGTTCTTGTATGAAACACTTTTTGTTTATCTAGATATCTTGACAAAAATTTAGACTTATTACTTTTACTATGCTCTCCAAATATATGAAAAGTCCTACTAAAATCGGACCACTATGTCATACAGCTGCCATAGGAAAGACCGGACGAACATTAAGTTGTTGTCAAGAAAATTTTTTTTTTAAAGATATCTTGACCAAACTCGGCACTTATTAGTTTTACAATGCTTCCTCCATTTGTGCAAAATCTTATTAACATCGGACCACTATATCATATAGCTGCTATTGGAACGATCGGTCGAAAATTAAGTTGTATGGAAAACTTTTTTGTTTTTCAAGATATCTTAACAATACTCGACATTAACTACTTTTCCTGCGCTTCTGCTGGCAAAGCACTATGAGCAATTTGAAAAGGTTAGGTCTGCAATCGTATTAAATTCTTTCTCGTTTTATATTTTTTTGCATCTTCGCGTTAAACTTGTCGTTCTCCTATTTTCAAGTTCACGTCCAGCTTGAATATATACATTTGGTATGAACTTAACTAATTCGTTAAAAAGAATGTGTTCGCGTAACACTTATCGTTCCCTATATTAAGCAATTAATTTTTCACACAAATATATATATACTAACGGGTACAGCCCAACCTTGCCCGTGGCGCGTGTAAAGTAAATGTTCTCAAAAAGCTTTGATTTTGAAACTGATCGGATGGTAAACAAACAACTTTCATATAAACGATTTCCGTCAATTTACCATTGTGGCGGTGGAATTTCCCAAATCGCTTAAACACGTTTTCATTAAATTCTTATGCAGAGGTTTGAAAATAAGTTTGAATCAAATTGGACTTTCCACCGAAGAAGTTTGGGTTTTTCGAAAACTGTGAAACCCGTTTTAAATGATCCTTGGAAATGCATTTGAGTGCGAAACGTCACCCACAAAATTTTTGACCCCCTTTTCCACCAAGGAGGGACGGATTTTCCAAAAAGTGCGAAACACCCTTCAAATGAATTTAAACAAAGATCTTTAAAAATGAGTTTGAGGCCGATCGGATGGTAAACAAAAAAATAAATACAAACACTTATTCGCGACTTTTCCACACTTGCGGTTGGAATTTCCCGAAACCCCGTCGTAACGTGCACCTACATATCATAAGGTAACTATTGTAAACAGTAAACATTAATGTAAGCTTTTAAAAGTCAACATGTAGTGGCTACATCTAGTGTTGTAAAGTATTAGTATCAGACATATATATATATATGTATTTTAAAAAATAGAAGTTGGGCACTCTAGAAAAGAAGAAGAAAATTACACGTCGCCGACTCGAAAAATTAATAGAAAATAGAAAACGGGTATTAAAAAATAAAGAAGATATCATTAAGTTGACAAAATTAGAGCTTAAGCAGCTGCTGGCGGAGAAAGGAGTCCCTGTGTGCAACGAAGTGTCTAACTACCAGTTGCGTACTCTGATGAAATCAGTAATGGCCGAGACTGTTGAGACATTACGTGTCGCCGGCGAAGTGTCCCCGAGTACGTTAGGAGCTGTGGATCTAAATTCTGAAAATTTTGAGTCAACTTTTGAAACAGCCATCTGAAAAATAGTAGCCTGCAGTGTTGGTTGAGGATGAGCCTGGCATGATGGCTGGTGCGAATGTCGCAAATTTAGAAGCGAATGGTTCAGATGAGTTGGCATCCGTGATGAATGAGATCACCTTGTATACTGCTCGTAAAAATTTTGCAGAGCTGAAGGCACGTGCTTTCGCATTGAAAGCGGAGTTGCGGTACTCGATCGACGTCACCGTGTGGATGTCAACGATGTCGAGGCTACCGTGCCTTTCTTAGTTGAGATGACCATTTATACGTTTACATTTGGATACAAGAGCTGGAAAAAGCAGCCAGTATATATAGCCTAGCCGGTGTTTAATGCTGGTCACTTGCTACTACGCGGGTCAGCCAAGGAGGATATGACGTACGATGTCCAATCACGAGGTTGTAAAACGATTGGAAAGCCGCTCGATTCGAAAAGGAGAATCAGTTTCAAGCTATTTCGCCAAGGAAAATTTGAGGAAGCAGACGTAGTCAGGTATATAGTTGACGGACTTGGAGACCGTTCTGGATACGAACAGCGTCAAAATTTGATGCGATACCAGACAGCTTGAAAATGCAAAAAAAAACATCTACCTGTCGGGTTCTGTTGCAGTTCGCGCCTCTAATGACGCCACAATGAGTGCACTTCGTGAGACCAGATGTTGCAGCTGCCGTCAAATGGGGCATTCTACCACAGATGTGTTATTAACTAAAACAAAGTTTTTTTCTTTTTTTTTATAATTAGAATAAAGGTCAAACATAGTAGTAACGCCAACCTAGTCATAATCTTCCAAACCACAAATTAGCTACAAACACACTACGAGGAGCTGGATATGTATGTAAGTGTTACACTTGTTTTATTTTTTTTTGTAATTTTTTGCATTTTGCACTCCAAATGTATATTTTAATATATATGTATGAGCACATATAACTCGGTGCCTTATCTTTGTACGTTTGTATGTACACGCCTAAACTTTAAATAAGAGCATAGTCGTGGACCACAAAACATGCCCACCTAAATTAAGACCCCGATTTTGAACTGCATGTATTAAATTAATTTTTTTATGAATACGAAATAACAAAATTATATTATAGTTAAATTAAAGTAGTAAAGTAGTTTAAGGAAAAAATATTGAAAACCCATAGAAATGAAGTTCAAAAGATAAATCTTGAGGCATTATGTATTAACAATGAGTTGCCAAATTAATTGGTTGGCTCCTGAGCACATGGAAACATAAGAAAGAATAAGAAGTTTTCTAAGGATTTGCGCATGAAGATCATGGTTGGGTAGGGTATAGAGATCGAATGTCGAACAACATCTGAGACCTCGTCCTTAATAATTAGCAGTTATGCTTGATTACATGTCGTCCACTATTACCTGTTCTCGGAATATTAGTTGTTTTCGTGGAGTATAGCTCCCAGTAGTAACAAGAGGTTTTTTAAAGTGTGTGCATCTATAGATCTAGGCTGCCAACAACCCCCCCTCCACATCGAATGAACGCGGAACTAGATGACCTCGCCCGCCATGAGAAGCAGTGAGCCGCTATTATTAGGCTTGCTCCCTGTTTGTACTAGCAGCGCCTCGCACATTTTGGAGCTCAACGTGGAGCATCTAATAGCTTACTTTTGTTTACTTATATCAGTAACTTTGTGTGTATGTATGTTTTTTCATAAGGGGTACACTCAGATGGCCGATGTTGTGTAGACTGGGATGGTAAGCTTTCACAGTTTAAGAGAAGAAACGGCTATAGAAGACACGTTAGGTCTACGAGAAACGTAGTTGGTTTTGCTAACACTGAAAACTGGTGCAATATAGCAATTATCTTCAGCTATGTATAATAGACAAAATCTCTTAAATTGTTTTTTGTTAAGTTTATATATTTTAAATACTGTCTTATACTATAACAGAATATTGAGTGATAGCACCATTACTGTATATCACTGAGATAAACATTTTCTGCGTAGCGTATTCGACACAAGTTCCATAAAATTTAATTGAATATCTAGTATGTTTTTTTTAAAGTATAGTAAAATTGTGATAATTGTACCTGTCCATACACTTGCTGAATAATAAACTAAACGGACAAAAGAATAATTTACTCTTAGTAGCTTAAAAGACCTGTATACCAATAAACGTTTATTATTAAACACTTTCTACTGATTTGTTTGCCTACTGCTTTTTGTGCACTTGTTATGGATAACACGTATCAGTGTTATTCGTTAGCATGTAGGCACATATTTCATAAACGTTGATTAGAAGATTGGTACCTGATCATGCTGTCTGTTACATCTGTAACGCTCCAATCAACACGAAATACCCGAAATTAGTCATCGATAACTGTTCGCCGTTCGTTCGTTCGGGCGCAGTCAGCTGACCCCTCTGCACCCCTATCTGCTTTGACGCTATCCAGACTCGCAACCTCACTAAAGCATTAGAGCAATATTAGTGCCACCGTTTCAGTCGCGCTGGATGCCAACAACAGCACTAGCCTTGTCGACGCCCCTACGGTTAGATCAACCCGTGGTAAGCAACGAGGTAGATCATATCGTCCAACCCTTCCTGGCCAGTCTGCTGCGTTTAATTATTCCATTGTCCAAACTATGATTGAGCAAACTGTGACAATAATTGTGTCATCCCTGAATGGGAGCTCTCGCTTAAACCCCAGCGATACGCAAGCGAAATCTGCTCCGTTCAGAGAGACACTTGTTTACCCGAAAGACAGCCGACATTATGCAATGGTGGAATATCCAATTTGATGGCTCTGCTGATGGTTTAGATACCTCTCACAGATGAGACCTTGGCATGTACAAATAGTGACTACTTGCCGTCAAGTATATGCCCTCGCAGATGCCTCTAAATATCTTGAAGAAGATCCACAAGATCAAGCCGAGCTTGCAGCTCTTTGGATCGCCCATGCCTACCTCACTTGCTGGAATTGCGATGAGAAAGGGCACATCTGGCAAAATTGTTTAGCTTTACGTCGTATTTTCTGCTATGGCTGTACCAGTCTTGTGACGACAGTCGGAAAACCGTCGTGCGGGAGCATCCATTAACTACTGAATGGCCCCAAAATCATAACTTCCTCCCTTATAAAAATTATTCAGACTGTGTTGCCGTCCAAAGTTAAGCTTATGTAGCTGCAACCAGAGTCACTCTCTGAGCCGACTACTGAAGAACCTCTTCACCTTTGTTCGCATGAATAACACCTTTAAAATTATAATTTAGTTAAAAGTGTATAACAGTTTCGAGGTTTCCTCGGAGTCTTTATCCACAGCTCGCTCGTTTATCTCCAACTTGGTCGATCTTACGTGTCCTATCACGGATGTGTCAGGAAGCCATGAACAAGCTTAAAACTATTTTAACCTCGGCCTATGTGCTAACAAAAACAAAATTTTATTTACATTACGATGCCAGCGATTTTGGTATTGGTGCAGTTTTGGTGCAGCTTTCTGAAGACAACGATTAAAAGCCCATTGCCTTCGTGTCCAAGCAATTGAGCCGTGCCCTGCGATACTATAGCTTTACAGATCGGGATTTATTAGCCGTCATACTCACAATAGAAAAATTCAGATGTTACTTAGAGCTTCAGCAGTTCCAAGTAATCACTGATTATTTTAGCTTGTCTTGGCTTATGCGATAGCAGAATGTTTCCGGCCGACTCGCAAGGTGTATTTTTAGCTTGCAGCAATTTAAATTCGCTATCTCACATCGCAATAGATAATAACATATTGTCCCTGATGCCATATCGCGGTTTTTGGAAAATGGTATCGCATGGTTGGATATGGACCCTGTAATAAATCTCGATTCAGCTGTCTTTGCCGAAGATACTTACACTGCACTCAAAACGTGGCGTAGCGAGAACAAATCCCCATTCCTTGATAATAAATTGTGGATATTTGTATATACGCACTGAACATATCACCGGAGGCGAAATTCAAGAAAAATTCATTTTTGACCGAACTCAGTATTAGGCATGTGTATAGTGCCATATACTCTACTACTACTACTACTAATACTCTACTAACTGAAGTACCATCGGATGCTCGTGCAAGTTTTGGACTACATATGAGAACGCATGGGTCCGATTACAACTTGCAATGAAAAGATTGTCGCTACTTGAAGAATCGGTGATCCGATGTCGATCGCAGTTAACTTGGCGCTATTGCAAAAAGACATCCAAGTCAACATTCGCCAAGCCTATGAGTCGCACAATTTAACTTGCATTCCAAGCCGGTCTCGTTCAAAGAAAGGTCAGGTAGGTATTTTCTCACAATTGCAATGCGAAACTTGGACCCCAATTCATTAAAGGCCATATTTCCGCAACCAGCTAGAAGATTTGCAACCCAAGGATATTGGCACTTATTATGCCAAAGACATACGCAGCTAATTTCCGCTAATATTTCCGTCTTACGGCTTCATATTATTGTGTAACTGTCGCGGTCCGAGTAAATTATTTTGTCGCTAAATATACCGAGAAAATAATTCGTTGATGCTGATAATGCCGGCAATATATTTACAAAACGTTTGCAACCTTCTGCCCAAAAATATGTTGCTATACCGCTAAACGCCGCGACAGCATGATTGTAAGGCTAATTATAATTTGCTAAGCATTTTTGTTTTTGCATGCGTGCGCATACACATACACAAAGCTTTTGCTGGCGCAAATCGCACAAGAAACCTTGTTTCGGTTTCGACAGCCACTCTAAAGAGTGCGATTACACTTCGGATAATGAATTGCAGAGATGCACCCAGATTGCAGCCCACTTCATCCCAACTTCCCACAAACAAGCTATTTCAATCGGAGCAGCGATGCGGCTGCATACGGTTCGATTGGTAAGCCGCGCCTGTTACGTAGGCGAATTTTGATCGTACAAAAGTAAAAGTCGCGAATAACCCGAGCCCAAAATATAAAGACAATTAAAAGCTACACGTTCCAATTCGCGACGACAACATAATATGCAAAAATACTATACAAATAAAATAATAACGATAGCCCGTCGACAACAAGTGACTCCGACTTTTAATCTGCAGGCATCTACTGCATCAATTTTATTCCGAGCCAGACGTCACTGCCTTGGGTTAAGCACGGAAAAAGGGTTTAAAACCTTGCCTGCTACGACGAACGACGAGCGGATCCCCCGCCGCTGGGCTAAAAATTCGAGTACCGCTGCCACTTTTTGCTCTTTTTTGAACATTGTTCAACTTAGTCTAACAGAGATTAATAGCGCAAATGAGGTAGTTTTGTCTTGTGGTCTCTAGTGTCAAAATTGTCGTTGTTGCTTGGTGAGGTGTGTATTATAATTAGAATAAAGGTCAACATAGTAGTAACGCCAACATAGTCATAATCTTCCAAACCACAAATTGCTATATGTATATAGCTCGGAGCCTTATCCTTGTACGCATGTAAGTGCATGCAATGTGTATATATGAAATTTGGGGCGTAGATACATAGCCACATGTGACATCCTATGTAAATACTGATAAGTTATCCTGTTACAATTTGAAGCCCGCTCAAAGATTGTTATAACCTTTTAAACAAAAACACAATAGACCAACTAACATCACTCCGTCAGCGAGCATCCACCCGATCAGCTTTCGCGCGGTCGAGGCATATGCACGCCTTAACTTTAATTAAGATCACAGTCGTGGACTACAAAACATGTCTACCTCAATTAAGAGCCCGATTTTGCACTGCATAAATTAAATAATTTTTTTTAACGAATACTAAGAAACAAAAATTATATTATAGTTTATGTTTGGTCAAGTAACCAGCAGAGGCTACACCGACGGCTGCGAGCAGTAGCCAACAGCAAAAGACAATAATCATAAATACAACCTAAGAGCAAATAATGTTTGCGCGCTGCTGCCCACTCTCTTTCGTTTTGGGCACAACTACTTCGAGTTGGCTGCCAAGCAACAGTATAATAATTAATAAATTCTAAAAATTAATTAGTTGTAAAAAGGCTTGCAACTACACATTTTGGGCAAGGAATTTTCGTTTTCTGCTAGTGCAAATGAAAATGGTCAGGCGACATCAGGTAATCAAGTGGCGATTGGAATCCAGGCTGCTGTTCGGAAAACAAAAATTAAGAATTTATACGATCGACTCAATAGATTGTCATCTGAACTTGATCCCGCGCGCCTTTGCGATGTTGATGACTACGAGCTGCAAGATTACATTAGCATGGCATGTGACTTAAAACAATCTATGACAGTTTGTTGGATGTGAGTCAGGGCAGCATTGAAGAGAATCTTCAGCCAGGTTTTGAGTCAACTATTAGGCGACTTTGGGTGTCCCTTCAACGCGAGCGCAGAAATCGAAGCAAGGTTCAGTAGATTTCGCATTTCAATTCAGCCGCAGCCGATGATTTGCATTCCACTGTTGTTGTTCCAAACAATTTTCGATTCCCTCAACTCAAATTGACGAACATGTTCACCACGGTCATTGATAAGGATCCGTATTTGAATAACATTGAAACACTACGGTCGTACCTCAAAGGAACAGCACTGGAAGGAAGTGCAAACGAGAGACAAGTGCGGTTCTGTTTTCCTGTTTTCGTTGACTGTTCACACATTTGTGCCTTTTGCGGCAGCGAACCCACCGCAGGCATGCTAACAAAACAAAGACCGTGGCCGTCGCCCAAATTAACGCACCCATTGTTGAAAATATCTCTGTCTCACGACAAACCCTTGATCGGCTCATTCGCACACATTTGTGTTTGTGTGTGTGTGTGTTTAGAGCTATACGTATAGTATATAAGTATTGTATTAATAATAAGAATAGTTAAGGCTTTTCTTATTATTCTTGAACACCGGTGCTTGTCAGTGTTCAACATAACCCTCTTTTCCAATCTAAAGCTTAGTGAGTGTGGTGCGAGGCTACTGCCCGGTACTGTGGGATGCGAGGTTATGGCTTGTAGTGTATGTGGTTCAAGGCTACGGGACGATAGTAGCAGGTTTGAGGCTGTTGTCTGGTAATGTGTGTGGTTGGAGGCCTCGGCCCGTCGTCTGCGTGATCAATCCCGGCTGTGTTCAAATTAATAAATGTCTTGTAAATTGCTGACCCTGCTGAGACTGAGATCTGTACCCCGAGCAGTAGAAACCTTACAAGTGGCGCCCGAGCAGAGACATAGAGGCGTTTGGGGGCGTGGCATGTTTTGCGGATTAAAGACCCGCAAGTATGCCCAAATAGGTGTTTTCGAAAAAAAAGGGAATATGAGATGATGAGTGTATGTACCCTAGAAGAGGATAAGGGAAAAGAATACATCATATATAGGTGAAATGCAAATGTATTAGGTTATCGAGCACCTGCAAGATGTAGGCTACAAAAATGCGTACAAAATCGAGTACACAAAGTGGAGAGCAGAGAGATAATGGTCGGTCGAAAAGGTACAGCGCGCGCTTGTCGAATTCAGCCTACGCGCGGTTAAAACTAAATTCGTCGGTACAGTCGGCGAAAGCAATAACAATAAATAAAACGGAGTGAACAATAAGAACACAAAAGTACAAGTTAAATGAAAGACAACTAAAATTTAAAAGAACATAAAGTGCATTATTTTTTCTTTTTATTTTTGTGGAGGGGTTCAAAAGAATATAAAGAAGAGAAAAATAAAGTAAAGAATGAAACAAGAAGAAACAAAAAAAGGTGGATAAACAAGTAAAAAATAAATGTCGGCTAGAAAAAAAATAAGAAAAAAATAATGTATGCGTGTATTTAGGAAAAAGCAAAGAGATTTTCAATAATGCCTATAAGCCGGAATAATGACAGTGATAACGATCACTGAGCAACTGTGAAGTGACTGCGAGGGATCTACGAAACTGCTACAGCGGTGTGGTTCAAGTTTTTTGTTATTTTTATTTAATTTTTTTTTGGAGTGACAATGAAAAAGGCAAAATGTATAAAATAAAATAAATCAATAAATAATCAAGGGGGAGGTGGTGATCGCCCATGAGTTCGGGCTGGAAACGAAAGGCCGCGTGGAGGAGTTGCGTAAGCGGCTATCTACTTACGTGCAGGATGGCGGCCATTCCTCTGGAATTTGGGCTCGGCTTGCCAAGTTTAAATCCCAGTATGCCAAAATATTAGGGCCATTATCCTGTGGCGTCCCACCTGACGTTGGCTGACGGCCACGTCAGAAATCGGAGCCCGATCTGAGGAGCTCACAACTGTACGAGCGTCCGCAGATTCCGACCCCTAGTCTTGCCGTCACGGGTGTAGGGAGGCTCATGACGACAGAAGAGATGGATCCCGCCAAACAACAGCGATTGACGCAGAAATAGGCTAAACCTCTTTGGAGCCGAGTTATGTTCCTAATACTGCTAGGTCATATTCTCCGTCAGAGGTAAGGCCACTTGCAAACGTCGCGGAACAAGTTCGGGAGTGGGGTATGAGGTATGACGGCCCCCTTAATTTTCTAGAGGGCCTAGAGGAGCGGGCCTTCACATATGGCATTGCCCTCGATCGCGTGCCTAGGGCAATGAGCGAGAGGCCGGATCCGGGTACGATCCTCGACGAGCATGTCGTAGGTGCGCATAGGAGGGGCACTTCGCCAGGGAGTGTCCCAACGCACACGTCGTGTTCTGTTGAGTATGTGGGAACCGGGGCAGGAGAAGCCAGGATTGTTGTCGCCGAACGGAGGCGGGAAGCGGTCAACGGCGTCGCCCAGGCCAGGATCGGGTCGGCAATGATCCACACGTGACCAGGTAATAACACACCCACTGAAGGTGGACGGGAGCCAAATCGCCGCACGTGAATCGACACCGGAACAAGTCGCAGCTTCATGAGCGAAGATTGCATACGCAAGTGGACGATTCGGAGAAGAGGGAGGAGGCGTCTGGCAGATGGGTCCTCGCTCGAAGTAAAGAAAGCATTATGGTTAGACGTTAGCCTAGCGGGGAAGGTGATCAGCATGTCGATGCTCATCATGCCCTCATTGCTGGAACATGTCATGCTGAAAATGGATTTCTTGGGTGCAATGGGCACCACCATGCGCTGCTGCAAGGCAAGACTGGTCCTAGAGGCGGTGGTGGCATCAGCCGCGGGGCCTGGGATGTGAAAGTCGAAGGAAGGCCTCCCATGTCAGGAAAAGGGAGCACCTGCTCGGCAACAGAGGATAGAAAAAGCGAAAGAAAGCCTCACGCATCAGGAAGCAGAAGTGCCTGCTCGGCCACCAACGGAAAAGGATACGACCGAGTTGCCGTAGGAGTGCCTCCCAGGTCAAGAAAGGGGAGCACCTGCTCGGCAACAGAAGAGAGAGGATACCAAGAGGGAACCGAAGGAAGTCCTTCCAGGTCATTAAAGGGGAGCACCTGCTCGGCACCCGCACAGCGCCCCAATCGTCTTAGTCAAGAAGACTAGCGAGCGTCGCATGTGCATCGACTACCGTCAAAAATGGGCTGTAATATAGGCATTTGGGACTTTAATATCGATAATGCTGAGAATGGCAACACCAAGAGAGTAAACGTTGATAATAGCGACAGTGTTGAACAACATCAGCACTAAAACGTAAGCAAAGCGATTGAATATTTAACATCAGCAATGGCACTAGCACAAGCTTAGGAAATGGCGATGAACTTCAATGGCACCTCATGCGCACACTTTTAGACCATACAGGTACAAAACGTTGCTAACATGTACAATCTGGCCGACTCGGGTATGTGCATCCTGGTAATATTGAAGTTAAAGGGGAAGGCCCAGCGTTGGCTGCATGCCAACACAATGCGCATAGTAGTACAAACACTTATAGACCAGTTAAAGTTAGCTATTGGGGAAAAACAATCAAAGCCTGAGCTACCACGTAAATTCGAGGATCTCCAGTGGCAACCAGGCAAGAAGTTTGCTTCTTACTTCGAAGAAAAAATGTTGTTAGAAAATAACATCGTCATGGAACCGGATGAGCTGATCGAACAAGTCATCGAGGGAATTCCGGAAAAAAATTTGCGATATCAGGCCCGCATACAGTGTTTTTCACACCCGATGCAGATTCTACGAGCATTCGCGTGCGTACGTTTGCCAACTGAGTCAACATCGTATAACCAACCTGGAGGAGTCTGAAAAGTTGTCCAAAAAATGAACCAACTTCGGTGTGCAGATAGGGAAGATTTCAAAAAGATATTAGCGAAACGAAAGAAAAGCATTCATTGTCAACCACGATTAATAATAAAATAGAATCGGACAATTTCAAAATTGAAATGAAATGTTTAAAATATACTACGCAGGCGACAAGACAAGTGAATATAATTGTAGTGAAGATGTTATTTATGAAACAAAGTGCAGATTTATCAAAATAATTGTCGATAAATATATAAAGGCAATCAAACCAGTAAAAAGAAAAGCTTCAGGAATTATACGATGAATATTTAAAGAATGCTATTATACGTCCTAGTGATTCCGAGTACGCATCACCGATAGTGTTAGTAAAAAAGAAAACTGGCGACATGAGGCTATGCATAGATTTTAGCTAAAGACAACTATCCACTTCAAAATATCGATGATTTATTATATAAATTAGTAAGCAATTTCAATTTCAATTTCAAAGCTAGACCTAAAGAATGGTTATTTTCATGTATTCGTTAATGAAGAGTCGGTAAAATACACAGCGTTCGTCACACCTTTAGGGCAGTTTGAATTCTTAAGAATACCCATGGGAGTCAAAAATGCATCTGCATCTGTACATCTGTACCCCGACCAGTAGAAACCTTACAAGGCACACAATTGAAAAAATCTCTGGCTCGCGACAAACACCGTGATCTACTTGTGAGCACATCCACACAACACAAACATATGTATGTTTGTAGATTTCGGGGTTATTTGAGAAGCTTTGCAGGTAGCAAGAGATGGATACAAGTGCGCAAGCAATGAGTGAGAGCGAGACAAACTCTGCACATGCATACACACATATGTTGTATGTAAGGATTTAAAACTAACATACATAAAGAAAAAGAATCAGCCGCAGCGACATTGTGCGCTGAGCGAGATGCGGCTTTATACTGAACGTTCGGCTTTCGAAGCCGGCGTTCGGATGCCACTCTCAGCAGTCTTACCCTATTTGGCACACCAAACTTATCGCAGGTACCCATTGGACTCACTCATTACTATTTATTGTGTTTCGATTATTCTGCTGTTTGACATATCTATGCATTGTATGGTTAGTGCCGCAATCCAATTTTAAAAACGCAGTATGTACCATTTATCAAGGAATATCTTGACTTGGGTCATATGTTATCTGTTAGTTTAGCTGCACTGGGCCAATGTAAGTGCCACATCACTGCATGCTGAAGGAGGATATCCCAAAAAACAAGGTAAGGGTCTTGTTAGATGGTTCGGCATCTGCTACCTCTGGACACTCGCCGAATAATGTACTGATGGAAGGTCCTACCATCCAACCGAAGCTGTTTTCGATACTGATGCGGTTTCGTACATTTGCAGTCGTCCTCACAAGTGATACATGCAAAATGTATCGATGCGTACGAGTCGAACTGGCAGACAGCTATTTTCAATGTATCCTGTGGCGTGAGTCTCAGCATCAGAAGATACAGATTTAAAAAAAACTTTAAGCTGCGAAAATAGTGTTCTAGCGACACAACAATACTCCAAAATAAACCGGAAGAGGATGGACAATCGTTGCTTAAATTCGACGATGGCAGCGAAGTCAAGAAAAAGTTTATGCAGGATCTCTGGAGAGAAATACTGGCCTAGGTTAACTTTTGCGCTGATTTTGAGCATACACAGATTTTGTGAAGCCAGCCTGAGCGCTTATAGAGCATGCGTCTACACAGTCTCAAAGTGCCAATGCACCACCAGCGTAAATCTCCAGCGTACATCACTTGTGACCCAAGTCGCGTGTCGCGCCCGTGAAAACCATCAGTGCACCAAAGCTGGAACTCTGCGAAACTGCATTATTGGCGAAATTTCTCGGCGAAATATGCTGTGGTTTTGTCTTGGATTCAAAATGATATTGATGATGATGATTCATCCATGAACTCACCACTGGCATGGAATGGCATCATATTCCGACTAAATTAAAGTCCAAGTTTTCGCAGCAAGGGAAGGGTGGCCAGCCTTTTGTGTACCTGTCGAATCCTTGCCAGGTATTACATATTACACATATTACACATACTTTTGGCTACGGTCAGTGCTGTCAGTGGCGATGACTACAAGGCACTGAAGAAATGAAGGCGTGTGAAACCGTCTAGCTCAATGGCCTCTCTTGCGCCATTCCTTGATGACTTCGGCCTACTTCGCATCGGGGGATGGCTAAAAAACTCGTCGTTCGACTTGTCAGCGCGACATCCGATTTTATTGCCCCGCCAGCATCCTGTGACGTGAGCAATCATAGTTCAATTTCATAAACGGAACTTATATGCTCGGACTCACGCCTTATTGTCTTCTATTCGGCTCCAGTAATGGCCCATTGGCTGTCGTAAATGCACAATCTGTTCTTGTGCCAAGCCACGGTTGGCAGAGCATATAATGGCAGATCTACCAGCTACCAGTCTCGACACATCGTATCCTTTTATGGTCACTGGCGTTGATTAATATGGAGAATTTTTCTACAAGAGCGAAGTGCGCAACAAGCCACCAGTGAAATGCTATATCAGCCGTTTCATATGCTTCGCTGCAAAAGCCGGTGCATTTAGAGCTTTTAAAAAAAAAACTGCTCATCATGACTTGCTCTCGACCTTGAAGGATCTGGTCTGACAGTGCGACAAACTCCGTAGGTGACAAGAACAAGCTGGCTTATGTGAGCCGCCAGTTCCTGAGGGACGAGCTGGTCAAGGTGCCTTTCCGACTCAATTGAATGGTTGTTCATCCCCCCTCGCTCCTCACTTTGGCGGTCTATAAAGCCACTGTGAAGACCGCGAAGCACCACTTTTATCGCACATTTCCTGGGTACAGCGATATTTTCGTCGTACATTGTGCCTGATCTAAGGCAGTTTAACTTCAATCGGCATAACTATTTTCAGAGCGTCACATATCTCCAACAAATATTTTAGGCCCGTTGGCGCGAGAAATATTTAAGCCAGGACTCTCCATAAACGATGTCGTCTACGTAAGGGATACGAATCTACCGCCGCTGAAGTGGCCAATAGCTAGAGTGCTAGAGCTGATCTCGGGATCTGATGGGGTATCCAGAGTTGCTGTGCTTAAGACTGCGACTAGAGTCATACGCAGAGCCGCAGTATACGCAGCAAAAGACAACAATCAGAAGCCTTAGAGCGAACAATGTTTGCGCGCTCTTGGTAAGCTGCTGCGCACTCTATTTCTTTGGCCCTATGCCTCCTGCATTGACGACCGCTGCCCATCGCTCTGAGCGGCGAGCGTATTTTTTGGAGTTCCATTTTGTTCGCTTTAAATATCGTTAGTTTAGTTTTTCGTTATTATTATTAACCCTGAATTGCCAAATCAATTGGATTGTTCCATGGTAATATAAGGAAGAAGAATAAGTTTTCGGTGCAGAAAACGGAATACAAAGTATAGCAATTTTTACATGGCACGCGAAAATAATTATGCATAACGTAATCTGTTGTGCACGTTGGAAGGACGAAAGGACGATAATTCCTAGTAGTTCTAGACGGAACAGAGAATCAAAGACGCCTTAACAGAAAGGAAGAATCTATATATCCAACAATCAACTTATGTAGGAAGACAACACCGAGGATTTTCCTACGGTTGGTTAACGACGGAAGATCAAGAAGAAGAAGATTACTGGAGTATTTATTTCTATTTATTTATTTATTAATGGTCGACAAACCGAGTGCCTTCCTAATTATTCAATAGACAACACCGAGGATTGTCCTACGGTTGGTTAACGACGGAAAATCAAGAAGAAGAAGGTTACTGGAGTATTTACTTTTATTTATTTATTTATTAATGGTCAACAAAACGAGTGTCTTCAAAATTATTCAATACATCTCTATATATAAAACTGTTTATCCTGACTGACTGACTGACTGACTGGTGATAAACGCACAGCCTAAACGGTAACAGCTAAAAAGCTGAAATTTTCAATGTAGTTACCTTATGTGATGTAGGTGCACGTTAAGACGGGGTTTCGGGAAATTCCACCCGCAAGTGTGGAAAAATCGCGAAAAACGTTTGTATGTAACTTTTTTGTTTACCATCCGATCGGCCTCAAACTAATTTTCAAAGATCTTTGTTCAAATTTGTTTGAGGGGTGTTTCACACTTTTAGGAAAATCCATTCCTCCTTGGTGGAAATGGAGGTCAAAGTTTTGGTGGGTGACGTTTCGCGCTCAAATTCATTTCAAAGAGATCTATAAAAATAATCATTCGAGACCTGTTTCACACTTTTCGCAGAATTTATACTTCCCCGGGGGGAATGCGATTTAAAGATTTCTTGTGCGAATTTTTAAGTTGTGTCCTATTTGCTTCAAACTTTTTTTCACAGCTCTACATAAGAATGTATCGAATACGTGTTTCAGCGATTTGGGAAATTCCACTCGCAACAGTGGTAAATTGGCGGAAAATGTTTGTATGAAAGTTGTTTGTTGACCGTCCGATTGGTTTCAAAAAAATCATTTAAAATTTTTTGAGAACATTGATTTATAACATACGAGCCACGGGCAAGGCCGGGTAATACCCGCTAGTTATTCATATATTTTAAAAATTAAATGCTAAAAGCTTAGTTAGAGTACACAATTTTCTAATATCATCACCGACCGGTGGAGGAGTTTTATTTTTGAGTCTGGCCAGCTGTGCCCCTTTTCACAGCTTATTTTGTCAGTGACGCTATTAGAGCCTACAGCTAAGAATAAGGGTGTTAAAAGAGAAAATAAAGCTCTAAAGTAAAATTAAAAATAATTTCAATTGACTATATTTTTTAATAAAATACAATAAATAGGAAAAAAGAACTTATTAAAATAGTAAAGAAATTTAATTAAGATATATAGAATGTTAGCTAGCTACATTTTTAGCGAGCCCGGCAAGCTATGCCCCTATTCTTAGCTGGGAATGGTCAGTGAGTTCCCGTAGGTCTCCTGAAAGCAACGATTTTATTAGGGATAGAGAAAGTTCGGTGGAGAAAACGGAATACAATACTTGAATTATGCGGGGCTCCTTGCTCCTTGCTTATTCAAACGAAGTGAACTATTAGCTTAACGGCTCCTTGCCTTTAATTAATACTGCTCTTATTCATGCTTACAACTTACAAAATCAATTATTTCATTAACGGCTCATTGGCTCTTACTTAGCTATGCTCTTATTCTAATACATTTAATACTTGATACCTGAGAAGGGGACAGTAAAGTCCCGAGCCCAAATTTCAGAAATATGGCCGCAATCCTGCACGAAAGTGAATAGCCGCTTCCGCAACTCCTCCCGGCCTTCCTTTTCCAGCCCGAACACATGGGCGATCGCTGCCAGTTCCTCCTTGCGCCTCTGGTGGATTCAGCGCACGCCTACCCCCCGGATTTTGACACTCACCTGACTCCACTTTGAGTTCTTATCACTCATTCTATGTGCCCGTTTCGCCTTCTCTCTTTTGTGGACTCTAGCTCGGCTTCGTGTTGGTGGGTGGGCAATTCTCGTTCTGTAGGTTTGTTTATCTCACTTTTATCTTTGTCTTTTCCGCATGTTTATTTATTTACTACCATATACATACGCATATATATATTATTCTTTTTATATATTTATTTTATTATTTCTTTGTCTTAGTTTTTTGTTATTTTTTTTTAGCTTGCCTTTTCCGTCCATGTCACAAAACTTAAAATAAAAAAACAAAAAAAAAAATAATAAACAAAACGCACTTAATGTTCTTTAAATTTTGACCATCCTTCACTTTTATCTTTGCCTTTGTCGGTATTATTTTCCTTTTCCTATTATACTTTATTTATTTTATTGTTCACTCCGTTTTATTTATTTATTTTTAAATGCACCCGTTCTCATAGCTTTCGTCAACTATACTGACGAATTCAATTTTTCACCGCGCGTGAGCTGAATCGACGCGTGCAAGCGTCGTCACGACGTCGCCCGTCTGGCGCGCGCGCTTTTCTTTTTCGACCTACCGTTATCATTCTGTTCTCCGCTTTGTCTGTTTGATTTTGCACACATTTTTGTTGCCTTAATCGTGCAGGTGTTTATTTTATCGTCTGACATAGGGTATGAAAATGCCCTTGTTAGGGTATTCCCGACTACCTAATACTATAGATTTCTATGGATGGAGGAAGTGTTTCAAACAAACCATACTTCCTATTACTTCCACAGGGTAGGGAGGGAAATGCATACACACGGCAGGGAATTCACATGCGGACGGCGGGCCTGGCCCCGAAGCACACATACACGCCCTCGAGTCACACACACAGCACTGGCTAATGCCGATGTTCGAGAATAAGACTCATAGGAAATATAAGAACTATGAGACATTCTTTACTTACTTCGCTTTTATTCACATGTCTTGTTCTGTTATTTACTAGGCGCTACCCTACGCTGTTCCTTAAGCTAAGGCCCTGCCGCACTGACTGTTACTTGACACGCGTGTACTCACCCTGACGCTCGATGACAAAGTGCCGGCACGCTCGCAAGCGAGCCCTGCACTTGCCTCGGCCGCTCAACTTCGCAGCGAGTTTTCGCAACTTCGCCTCGGAGCTTTCGCTCTTCGCCGCCGAATTGAAGCTGCGCTCTCGAGACGGTGTTGAACAACCGATATACAATACTTTGCCGGCTCCTTGCCTCTCACTTAACTATGTTCTTATTCTAATACAGTTAATACTTAAAAACTAACAAAACTACTAAATTATAGCACCAACGGCTCCTAGACTTGTTTTTGGCCATAAACATAACGGCTCCTTGCCGAGGATCAAACTGTGCGGTGGCTGATCCAAGTAGCCACCTCACAGCGCATAAGTCGCCTAAAATATTAGTCATTTTATTTTTATAATCGTCCACATCCATTGCTACTGTTTTGTTACCCTTATCCGACAATAGAATATTAATATTTTTTTTCTTCCAAGAATTTACGTGTCTATTCCACTGTGTCCAGTATTGCTCGGTCCCTAGTGGTCAGAATGGACAAAATGTTATGTCAAACAAAAATTTTAAGCTAGCTTTAAGTTTAGTTAATTTAACCAATTTTCGTTGGAATTTGTTAGTTGTTCTTTTGGAATCCTTGTATTTAGTTTTTTTTTTGCGTAGCTCATGTTGGCTGCTATGCATACGGAATGCCTTCCGCTGATACTTAGTGATGGTTTTGGCGACCATTCCATATTTTTTAATATTTGTTTGCTGGCTCGAGATCCGGGTTTGTTAAGATTTATAGTGAAAATAATTTTATTTCATATTTTGCTTCCAATATAATATATTTCGGCTGCACATCGGCAAACCGTCTTCAGGGCACTAACACCAAGATACCAAAAACAATTAACAATTATAATACATTGAGTTAAATCAATAATTTGAGCATTTTACATACATTTATTTACTAGTCTGCGCTTTTTGACGTGAGGATTGAAACTGAGGTTGTTTGGCTCTTTAAAAGGTATCTGAAGAAGTGAGCGTAATTTTCTGTGTCTGTCTTGTAGTTTAGTCGTTTGTTTGCTGGTCTGTTAATTATGTGTAGCATTTCCAATGTGTGTTGGGATGCAGTACATTGCATCGCGATTCGCGTTAAACAAAAATTTGGTGTGTGGTTGCTTCTAACACATTATTATATATTATTATTTTGATGTCTAAACTTGAAGTCTGATTTATGTTGAATGATACTTGTTTTTAGTTTGGATTTTGTTGTACTTATGTAAACACTATTGCACTTGTTGTTGTTCTACCCGCCACATGGTATTTGGTAAATGACTTTACTTTTGTCGGTCATAGGGATTTTTGACATTATCTTGTTGAAGAATTTGAAGAAATTGTAGCAGTCTGAGTTCGTGAGGCGTTCTGATAGTCGTGGTACATATATAGTCGTGGTACATATATTAGAACTTGCATATTTTGACAGATTCTGTTGGCTTATTCCTGACGATTTGTTGTCTTTTTAATAATGTTTTGATTACAGATTGTGGTTAGTCATTTTCTTTAGAGAGTTTTTCAATTTCATGTTCAATTTGTTTGTCGTATATTGTGTCAGTTAATCATTCTTTTCATACAGCCTAGTGCTGTATTGATACTCTTACTCTTTGGGTGGTTTGAATAGAAGTTTCAAATACTACTTTATTTTGAGTGTTTTGTCTAATCTCCTTACTATAGAGTCTACAAATGGTAATTTCCCGTCCAATTCAATAGTAAATTTAATGTGCTTGTGGAAGGAATTCAATTCGTTTAGACTTTTATGTACCTCTATTTTGTTCGTTATGACAAAAAGGTCATCAACATAATTGGTCAAAAGTCGTGGTTTTATTTTGATGAAACAACAATCTTACGACAAGAACAACTCTACAACAAACGACACACATTGGAAATGGTACACATAACTAACACACCAGTTTCAATCTCCACGTCAAAAACAGCAGACGTGTAAAATAATGTGTGTAAAATGTTCAGATTATTGTTTTAACTTAATGTATTCTTGTTAATTGATTTTTGTATCTTGGCGTTAGTGCCCTGGAGCGGGTTTGCCGACATGCAACCGAAATATATTGGAAGCAAAATATGAAATAAAATTGTTTTCCCTGTGTATCTTAACAAACCCGGACCTCGAGCCAGCAAAAAAATATTATAAATTTGGAAAGGTCGCCTAACCATCACTAAGTGTCAACGGAAGGCACGCCATGTGTAGAGCAGCAAACATGAGCTACGCAAAAAAACCAAATTCAAGGATTCCAAAAGAGAAATTAACAAATTCCAACTAACATTGGTAAAATTACCTAAACTTAAAGCTAGCTTACAATTGTTGTTAAATTGTAGTAAATCTAATTTAATACCTAACTTCATCAACAACTTGACACAGGTATTTGTCCATACTGACCACTGATAAAAAAACCCACCCTGACATAAATAAATAATTGACTAGACACACCTATTTTTACTACACCAAATAATTAAACTTATTTATAAAACTTAAACGCAACCTTTTACAAAAACAAACTAATATTACGGACACAGCAAAAGCAAACATAGAACAACTGATGATCACAGATGACGCAGTCTGGCTACGCAGCAAAAACAGCTGGAGCGACCTCGCAACTGATAAGAGCAGCATCTTTTTTATTATTTTATTGCCCTGCATTAACTAGGCCTCGATGCTGTACGTCGAGTTAGTTAAGTTCGTTCGGTTCGAGCATTTGCTACATATCGGCCACTTGAATTTCTCAAAATTATAAATAATCAATTAACGCTGCTATCGCGTACCATTTCGGGATTGCTTGCATTTAAAAATCATTGTTATCTCTAAAAATGAATAATAGGCACAGACCATTTCGGGACTGGTTTCGGTCGCTCAAAGTTTTTGGACTTGCGTACAAGTTATTGCCGTTGCTTCGTTACATAGCTTGACACTTGCGTTCGCCGAAGTTCTTACAGCTATTGTTCTTGAGCGGTTTATATGTACTAGCGGTCACCGTTGTTAACGCTTCTAATGGCATCAGAAAATAATGCTTCTAGTGCAGTGCGCTTTGCAAACAGGGTGGCTTATCTCAAGCGCAAAGCCCTTTTAATTTATGACACTTTGCAAACACTTCAAAATGCTCTAACTAATTCGACACATAGTGGAATTGATGAGAAGCAAATCTACCGGCGTCAGGCCTCATTTGATATTACTGACAATTACATGAGGACTTCGACAAGTTAGCAGTTTCTATGGACATTTCGGTTCAATATTGCCCTGCTCAACATTTCGCGAGCAAACTGTGCTGCCCGTGCAGACAGAGCTAAGGCACCGCCGGCATTAACCTTATTAAAGTTGCCTAAGTTCAGTGGTGGTTACACAGAATGGGATGACTTTAATTCTATGTTCACAAGCGTCATAGAAAATCATCCTGATTTAGCAGATATCGAAAAGCTGCAGCATCTTCGATCGTGCCTGAAGGGTTCCGCGCTGGACACGATTCGATTATTGGAAATAACAAATGATAATTATGCCATAGCACTTAATTTGTTGGAGAAAATGTGTAATAAAAGAAGTTTGGTTTTTGAGGCACACATACTTGAGATATTGGGCAGGTAGATCGGCCGTGGCGCTAAGGGAGTTGTCGGAACAATTCAACGCCCATATTCGCGCGTTTAAGAGCATGGGCAACACCGAAAAGATCGCTGGATGCATCAATGTGCAGATTATTCTACAAAAGCTGGACCCAACATCACAAGCCAAGTGGGAAGAAAGGCTAGAGGATTCGTCGTTCGTCAACTTAATACCATTTTGGGAGCATATGGCCACGTTTCTAGAGCAGAGATCCCGAACAATTTTTCTACGGCCAGCTATGCCCCTAGTTATGGTATATATAATTGTACTCGATTTGGAAACTTGATCCCTGCATTACGGCATAGGGGGGCAACACGTCTTGCATTGTGCTTGAATTGCCTAAAGAAAGGCCATCAATTCTCTGGATACTGTCAGACCTGCGGTGCGAAACATCATTCCTTGCTGCACTTAAATAGTTCTGTTTTTCTGTCTGGTCAGCTGACTGCGCCTGTTGATTCATTGTTGGCTACTACATTGGCTACTGCTATGGTCTTCGTTAAAAATCGCTCCAGCACCTTGTCGTGCCCTTTTCGATTCCGGCTCTCAGCTTCAGCGCCTTGCTCAACAGCTTCAGTTAAAGAAGCACAGTCCTCTGTCATTGTCTCTGGTCTAGGAGATTCTCGTTTTATCACAGAAGGAAATACGGTCACTATTACGATACAGTTCAAGTTTTTGCATGCTCAACAAGCCTCACAGCTCTGGTAGCGCCTACCATAACTGATAGTCAATCTAACTTTTCTATCAACACAACGAATTGGAACATTCCCGCTAACATAAAACTTTCGCATCCGTCTTTCTTTAAACCTCAACGCGTGTACTTTGCTGCTTGGCTAGCCTGTTTCACGAGCTTCTCAGCGTCGGCCATATAAAGTTTGTCTTGTACCATGTCCTCAGAGCATGGCTTGGATGGGTAGTTTCTGGAGGCGGAACGCGTTTGGATTGTTCTACTTTGATTGCGAAGCATACTGCGGGCAAGTTTCGGTCAAGTTCTGAACAACGTGCTGAAGAATTGGTGCGACGACTTTGGGAGATAGAAGCCGGCTTAGAAATTACACCTACCACTTCAAAGGCAGAAACTAAACTCATATCAGATTTTATTTTCTTAACGCGAATCCCGATGCAACGTAATGCATCCCACCTCCCGCCCAACCGACCGAGGGGCGCAGTCGTGTAACGTACGACACGAAATGCAAAATAAATATGAAAAAAAAATATTAAAAAAAAACGTCGATACAAACTACGAGTATGTGTACAAATACAATTTCAAATAAAAATAGGACTATCTACTTGCTAAATAGTTTAGAATAGAAGACTTTACACGAGGAAGAGAAGCTTCCGAGCAGAATACTCTGTAATGCTTGTTATAGTCATCACAGAGGACCCTGAACGGTTCATGCAAGGCATAATTAGTTGAGCAAAATTGAAGCGATAAAGGTACAAAATTACGTGTTAGTCTAGTAGGGATAGAGAAATTTAATTGGCTAGTCAACACAGAAGAGTCGATTTCACCAGTAATTAATTTATGAATAAATATTACACTTAGCATGGTTCTACGATTAATTAAAGAAGGAAGGTTAATCATCAGAAGTCTACTGGAGTATGACGGTAACCGCACACGAGGATCCCAATTTAAACCACTAAGGGCAAACAACAAGAATTGATTCTGAACGGATTCAATTCTGTCCTGATGGGTAGCATATTGTGGTGACCAGATACATGAGGCATACTCAAGAATAGGTCGTACCAAAGATATATAAAGTGTTTTTGTCGTGTACGGATCGTCAAACTCCTTCGACCATCGCTTGATGAAACCCATAACTATTCTGGCCTTATTGACCACGGTATTAACATGAGAGTCGAATTTAAGTTTATGATCAAGGATGACACCTAGATCATTAACTTCATTAGAAGTACTATTAACACGCTCAAGCGGTATGCTATCAAGGATGTAAGAAACCAATTGAGGAGGGCTTCTATAGAAGATCATTACCTTACATTTAGAGCAGTTTAAGTTTAACAGGTTGGCTAGACACCAAGCCTGAAACGCATCAATGTCCGCTTGTAAGAGATAACATGATGCCATATCCTTATATGCAAGGCATAATTTTACAACATCAGCATACATTAATACTCGAGAGTGAGACAGGTCATTGATGAAAAGAGTAAAGAGTAGCGGGCCAAGATGACTACCTTGAGGAACACCGGAAGTCACCAGAATACATTTAGAAAATGAATTTCTGAAAAGAACCTTTTAGGTTCTGTCACGCAAATACTCTGAAATCCAGTTCAAAAGATTGACTGGGAAGCCGAGAAGGCTTAATTTATGAAGCAGCAAGGAATGGTTGACAGAGTCGAAAGCCTTACTGAAATCAGTATAGATGACGTCAGTCTGCTTTCTTTTCTTAAACCCATCATTTACAAACGAAGTAAACTCAAGAAGGTTAGTGGTTGTAGATCTGCGCTTCACGAACCCATGTTGGGAAGGTGAAATAATAGAACTACATAAATGCTGCAGTTGAGATGTTTTAATTCTCTCAAAAGCTTTAGGTATAGCGGATAATTTGGAAATACCTCTATAGTTTTCGACTTCGGACTTACTCCCTTTCTTATGGAGAGGTATAATGTATGATTCCTTCCAGATGGTCGGAAAAGATGAAGTGCTTACGGACAATTCAAAAAGTTTAAAAACAGGTTTACATAATGCTGCAGCGAACTTTCGGTAATAATGGGATTAAAGATGCAGTTTGACCTCTGTCTGGTTACGCAGCCAAAACAACTGGAGCGACCTCGCAACTGATAAGAGCAGCATCTTAATTTATCTTATAATACTCGCTCTGCAAAGCAATTGCCTAAATTTCGCTCTTAAGAATGCATTTACATAGAGCTGCCGCTCTTCGCTGTAACGATCGTTTTATTGCCCTAGCTTTACTTATGCGAAGGCCTCGATGCTGCGCATCGAGTTAGTTAAGTTCGTTCGCTTCATGCATTTGGTACGCATCGGCCACTTGCATTACTCAAAATTATAATTAATAATTGTCGCTTCGCTAAAATTGGCACGTACTAATTCGGGTTCGCTTGCCTATATATATAAACTATTGTTCTTAAATAATAAGCACAGACCAATTCGGGTCTGGCTGCTTCTCGCAACTTTAAGAAATATAAAAACAATTTGAACACAAAAAATAATTAGTTAATTATTTCTATTTGTGAAAGCTATTGAAAAAGCTCAATAGCGCAACATTTTGGTGACCCCGACGTGATTTTAATTTTTGTTGTTGTGTAAGATTATTTGCTTTACATTAAAGCAATAATCTTAAAAGACACCACCTGGCATTTCGTTTTGTGCACTTTATATACATATGTACATACTTATCGCCGTCGCTTTGCCTACTCTTTCGGTCGCTTAAAGTCTTTGCTCATTCGTGCGGTACTTATGTAAAAGCTATTGCCGTTGCTTCGTTACATAGCTTGACATTTTTTTGAACGGTTTGCATGTACTAGCGATCACCGTTGTTAGTTACTCAGCTAGTTTCGCCCGCGCTTTCTATCACGCTTCTAATGGCAAGCGAAGATAATGCCTCTAGTGCAGTGCCCTCTGCAAACAGGGTGACCTTTCTGAAGCGCAAAGCCATTTCAATTTATGACAGTTTGCAAACACTTCGAAATGCTATAACTAATTCGCCACTTAGTGCAATTGATGAGTGCGGTCTTAGTGTTAGGCTGAAGCAAATCGAGCGGCTTCAGACCTCATTTGATATTACTCACACTAGCCTCGAAGAACTTGACTTTGATGAAATCGGTAGCCAATTGCGTGAGGACTTCGACGAGTTAGCAGTTTCTATGGAAATTTCGGTTCGGAGTGAAATTGCGAAACGTGTCTCAATATTGCCCTGCTCAACATTTCGCGACCAATCTGTGCTGCCCTCGCAGACAGTTAGAGCTAAGGCACCGCCGACACTACCCTCAATAAAGTTGCCTACGTTCAGTGGTGGTTACACAGAATGGGCCGACTTTTATTCTATGTTCACAACCTTCATAGAAAATCATCCTGATCTAGGAGATATCGAAAAGCTGCAGCATCTTCGATCGTGCCTGAAGGATACAGCGCTGGACGCGATTCGATCATTGGAAATAACAAACGATAATTATGCCATAGCACTTAATTTATTGGAGAAAAGGTTTAATAACAGACGTTTGGTTTTTCAGGCACACATACTTGAGATATTGGGGCTCAAGAGGGTGGCAGGTGGATCGGCCGTGTCGTTAAGGGAGTTATCCGACTAATTCAACGCACACATTCGCGCGTTAAAGAGCATGGGCAACTCCGAACAAATCGCTGGATGCATCATTGTGCAAATTATTTTACAAAAGCTGGACCCAATATCACAAGCCAAATGGGAAGAAAGGCTAGAGGATTCTTCGTTCGTCAACTTAATACCATCGTGGGAGCATATGGCTACGTTTCTGGAGCAGAGATGCCGAACTATGGATACAGTAAATTTTGCTATGGCAAGCTATGCCCCTAGCCATCAGGTGGGAAAAACTAGAGCAATTAACAGTAGATCGTCATTTATCGCCACTAACCACGACGCCCCTGTCTGCGTCTTTTGTGACAGCCCTGGTCATAATATATATAATTGTTCTCGATTTGGAAATTTGACCCCTGCATTACGGCTTAGGGAGGCAAAACGAGTTGCATTGTGCTTGAATTGCCTAAAGAAAGGTCATCAATTGCGATCATGCAGCTCTGGATGCTGCCGGACCTGCGGGGCGAAACATCATTCGCTGCTGCATTTAAATAATTCGGTATTTCCGTCTGGTCAGCTGACTGAGCCTGCAAATTCATCGCAGATAGCCCATGCCTCTTTCGCTAAGTCATCGCCATCTACCTCCACATCTCTTGTTGCCCAGTATTTCAGTAGTGATGTTGTCGTCTTGGCTACGGCTATGATCTTTGTTAAAAATCGCTCCGGCACTTTGATACCTTGTCGTGCCCTTTTGGATTCTGGTTCTCAGCTTCACCTTATAACGTCGCGCCTTTCTCAACAGCTTCAGCTAAAGAAGCACAAGTCCTCAGCCATTGTCTCTGGTCTAGGAGATTCTCGTTTTGAAACAGAAGGAAACACGGTCACTATCACAATACAGTCTCAAGTCTCTGAATACTCAACATGCCTTACAGCTCTGGTAGCGCCTAACATAACTGATAGCCAACCGAGTTTTACTATCAACACGACGAATTGGAACATTCCCGATAACATAAAACTTGCAGATCCGTCTTTCTCCCAACCTCAACGCGTGGACTTGCTACTTGGAGCTAGCCTGTTTTACGACCTTCTCAGCGTCGGCCAGATAAGGCTTCTCCCAGGACTACCGTGTCTTCAAAAAACACGGCTTGGTTGGGTAGTTTCTGGAGGCGGACCGCGCTTGAGTGGTTCTATGTTAATGGCAAAGCATACTGCGGGCAAACTTGAGTCAAATTCTGAAGAACGTGCTGATGAATTGGTTCGAAGATTTTGGGAGATAGAATCCTGCTTGGAAAGTACACCTACCTCTTCAAAGGAAGAAAGCATCTGTGAAGAACACTTCGTAAAGACTCATATCAGACTGCCTAGTGGCCAATATTCAGTTCGTTTACCCTTCAAGCAAAAGCTTGGAACGTCTGGGGACGTCATACCAACAAGCCTTTCGTCGGTTCCTGATCCTGGAACGCAAATTACAAAATCGTCCAGATCTGAAGATTCAATATTCAAACTTTCTAAAGGAATATTTGGATCTTGGTCATATGTCGCCTGTTGCTCCAGAGTATATAGGACTTTGTCAATACTTTCTTCCCCATCACTGTGTCTTTAAAGAAGACAGTTCAACGACAAAATTGCGAGTCGTTTTCGACGGCTCAGCAGCTACCTCGTCAGGTTATTCATTAAATGAACTATTGATGGCTGGACCTGTTATTCAAAGCTCGCTGTTTCATATCCTTCTTCGCTTTCGTAATTTCCCGATCGCCCTAACAGGAGATATTGGAAAAATGTATCGCTGCGTACGCGTTTCCGCACCGGATGATTTTCTCCAATGCATTCTGTGGCGAGACTCGCCAGAACAGAATATAAAGATTTTTAAGCTGGATACAGTTACATACGGAACAAAGCCAGCTTCATTCCTCTCCATCCGTGCTATGCATCAGCTGTCTATGGATGAGGAAACTAATTTTCCAATTGGATCTCGGATTTTGCGGCGTGACTTCTACGTTGATGACCTCATTTCAGGGGGTGATTCAATTCAGGAAGCAAAGGAAATTCTTAATCAGACGGCTGGAATCTTGGCAAGTGGGGGCTTCAAGTTGCGAAAGTGGTGCTCAAACAATGCTGCTGTACTGAAAGGGATACCCGTAGAGGACAGAGAATCTTCTCTAAAGTTTGATGATGGTAGCGACATCACCAAAACTCTTGGACTCGCTTGGGACTCAGCGTCGGATCGGTTGTTGTTTTCTTTTTCGTCCATTCAGCAGAGATCTAAACCATCCAAAAGATCAATACTATCGACCATAGCTCGCTTGTATGACCCGCTTGGACTCATAGGGCCGGTAATTGCCAAGGCTAAAATCTTTATGCAGCAGATCTGGAAGGAGAAGCTTGAGTGGGACGAGAGCTTGCCATCATCACTAGCAACAGCTTGGCATGATCTTTGCTGCAGTTTTGAGAAGGCACAGTTTCTTAAATTTCCTCGTCTCGTGTTAATACCTGCAGCAGAGTTAGAAGTTCACGGTTTCTGCGACGCCAGCATCGAAGCATATGGGGCCTGTGCCTACGTCCTTTTTCGACGAACATCAGCCAGTTGTCAGTTGTTGTGTTCCAAATCGCGTGTAGCTCCTCTAAAAACAATCACAGTTCCAAAGCTAGAGCTCTGCGGCGCCGTCTTATTATCTAATCTCATGCGTGAGATATCTAAAATGAATCTGTTCAATGGAAAATTCTACTTTTGGTCGGATTCTTCTGTATGCCTTTCCTGGATAAGGACCGAGTCCTGCAAGCTCAATGTGTTTGTGGCTAATCGCGTCACAGCAGTTCAAGAGCTAACTAATGGCATGGAATGGCGTTACGTGCCTACTTCACTCAACCCGGCAGATATACTCTCGAGAGGATCTACGCCCAGTGAATTAGATCAATCGTTACTGTGGTTCAACGGCCCAGAATTTCTAGTTAAAGACAAATTGGACTGGCCTGCTTCTTGCTTGTCAGAAAGGACAGAACTCGAACTTAAAAAAAGGGTCCTTATTGCGTCGTCTCCCTTCGTTGATATAACTGCCACTTGCAAATACGTCAACTCATTTGATACAATGCAGCGTATATTCGGATATATTTATAAATTCATACACAGAAGCAGGCATCCTGGACTAACAGTGTCTGATATACAACATGGGACCCAACTCTTACTAAGGCTCGTCCAGAGAGCACACCTGTGGGAAGAGATCAAATCATTGCAATCGAGAAGAGTTGTTAAACCGTCCAGTTGTATCGCATCACTTAACCCTTTTTTGGATGACTTCGGCATTCTTAGAGTTGATGGGCGCTTGAAAAACTCTTCGCTGGATTTCGACGCTCGCCATCCAATAATTCTCCCGTGTCATCATCCCATCACAGACTCAGTCATCACACGGTTTCACAATCGGAACTTACACGCTGGTCCACGGGCACTTCTTGCTCATATTCGGTTGCAGTATTGGCCGATTGGTGGAAAGAAGACCGTATCCAAGGTGGTTGGAAAATGTGTGAGATGCTTTCGTGCCAAGCCTCGATTAATAGAGCATATAATGGCCGATCTGCCCAAAGAACGTTTGACTGCTTGTCGAGCCTTTGAAGTCTCTGGCGTTGACTATTGTGGACCATTTTTCTATAAGCCAGACCTACGAAATAAAGCTCCAGTCAAATGTTACATGGCTGTCTTCGTTTGCTTCGCGACTAAAGCGGTTCACCTGGAATTGGTCAAGGATCTGTCGACAGCTTCATTCTTGAATGCGCTTAAGAGGTTTATATCGACTCGAGGCAGGCCATCTCAGATATGGTCGGATAACGCTACCAACTTTGTCGGCGCCAAAAACGAGCTTCTGGATCTCAAGCGTCTATTCATAAGTCGCAATCATATTGAGTCAGTGCATAAATTTTGCATGGCTGATTCCATTGATTGGAAATTTATACCTCCTCGTTCACCGCATTTTGGCGGCCTTTGGGAAGCAGCAGTGAAGACAGCGAAATATCATTTTTATCGTGCTGTTGGATCTTGTGTTCTCAACTTCGAAGAGTTTCGCACCCTAGTCTGCCACATAGCATCGATAATTTATTCCAGGCCATTGTTTCCTCTTTCAGAAGATCCAGCAGATCTAGATGTGCTCACTCCAGCTCATTTCTTGATTGGTGGACCCAGCTCATCGTTCGTTGAACCTGATGTGACGCACCTTCAATTCAATCGTCTGGATGGCTGGCAACGCGTAACATACCTCCAACAACTGTTTTGGTCTCGCTGGCGTGAAGAATACTTAACACTGCTTCAGCAGCGCTCCAAATGGCGTACTCCGAAACCAGGCCTATGCGTCAACGACATAGTCCTCGTGAAGGATGAAAATCTGCCGCCTCTAAGGTGGCCACTGGCGAGAATCACGGAGTTAATCGTGGGAAAGGATGGAGTCGCTCGAGTAGCCATTTTGCGCACCGCAACAGGAGAAACGAGAAGAGCTGCAAACAAGCTATGCCTATTGCCCATCAGGGAATCTGTTGAAAGCCCATGCCTTCCAACGGGGGGAGAATGTCTGGTTACGCAGCCAAAACAACTGGAGTGACCTCGCAACTGATAAGAGCAGCATCTTAATTTATCTTATAATACTCGCTCTGCAAAGCAATTGCCTAAATTTCACTCTTAAGAATGCATTTACATAGAGCTGCCGCTCTTCGCTGTAACGATCGTTTTATTGCCCTAGCTTTACTTATGCGAAGGCCTCGATGCTGCGCATCGAGTTAGTTAAGTTCGTTCGCTTCATGCATTTGGTACGCATCGGCCACTTGCATTACTCAAAATTATAATTAATAATTGTCGCTTCGCTAAAATTGGCACGTACTAATTCGGGTTCGCTTGCCTATATATATAAACTATTGTTCTTAAATAATAAGCACAGACCAATTCGGGTCTGGCTGCTTCTCGCAACTTTAAGAAATATAAAAACAATTTGAACACAAAAAATAATTAGGTAATTATTTCTATTTGTGAAAGCTATTGAAAAAGCTCAATAGCGCAACAACCTCTGTAACTGATAAGGATAAGGCTGATTTTTATTATACCTAGAGGAGGAGTAGGTAGTTTGAAAAAAGTTTGCGAACAGATCGGCTATGCCTGGATCAGTGTTCGCGCTCTCATCTGCATACTTAACCGAAGAAGGCAAAGTAGATGTCTTTCGTTTAGAATTGACAAAGTTAAAAAATTGCTTAGGATTATGTGAAAATTGAAGGCGACAACGCCGAAGGTAATTCTTATAGCAGGTGGAATTTTGGGTGGAAAAATTAGATCGGGCAACTGCATAGCGGGAGAAGTCGGAGTGATTTCCCGATTTCTTAAACTTTTTATAACACCTCGACTTCACGTTTTTTAACCTCATCAGTTCATTTGAGAACCAGGGAGGCCTATCAGGCCTCGCAGGGTGATCAAGAGGAACGCAGACATCAAAAATCGAGTACAAGGTGTCATAAAAAAGTTTCAAGGCAACATCAATGTCTGCACAATTGTACAGTTGGGACCAGTCGACTTGCAGAATAAGATCATTTAGCTTATGAAAATCAGCTTTTCTGAAACAACGCATGCGTTCAGCTAATTCCGATTCCTTGATAGGGACTCGGGCTGGTAAATCATTGGCCATTTCCAGAGTTGGATGAAAAGGGTCTTCAGGAAGTGTAAGCGGATTGATCCTGTGCACAACACTGTTGAACGAATCCAATACGAAAATTAGATCAAGAGATCTGTTTCTTGAATTGCGCACACGATTAATCTGCCGTAAGGACATTTCATGTAGACCATCAATAAATTCGTTTGACGATGACGGCAACAGAAAGTTTGAGTCTGATGGCGATGACCACTCGACAACTGGAAGATTAAAGTCCCCAAGAACTACTAAAAGGTCTCTATCAGAAAGTAGGGAGGAGATAAATTTAATAGCGTTAAGATGGGTTTGATAGGTAGACAAATTAGATAGAGGAGGTAAATATGAACATGTAATAAAGATAGAAAAAGTACCAAATACAACTCGTACAGCCACCAACTCAATCTCTGAGATGGGAAGATCAATGCGTTCCGACGAAAGAGCAGACTCGACAGCTATAAGTACTCCTCCTCCGATACTGGAAGCTCGATCGCATCTATAAGTGGTGTATTTGGAGGTAAAAATTGAAGAGTCTGAGAAGTCCGGCTTCAGCCAGGTCTCAGTAAAAGCGATAATTTGAAAATTAAAAGCAAGAGAGTCTAAATACAGTTTAGCGAGTTTAGATTTAAGACCTCTAACATTCTGGTAGGCAAGCTCGAAAGATGGAATTAGTTTTTTGACGCAGCAACTAAAGTTGAAATAGGTGGTAATAAAATCGGAGTCCGATCTCTCTTTTTGGCCTTATATTCTTTTACTATTAAGTGCTCCGGCCAAAACTCTTTACAACAAATATCAGTAAATATTTCTGGCGGAACACTTATTTTAAAGGACGCAATATCCCTTTCATAAGCGAACTTAAATTTCTCCACCAGTATACCTGGGGCTTGAATTTTTGCCTGTATAAAGGCTTTTACATCATTTGATGAAAAGTGAGGGGCAAGCCTAGAAACAAAAATAAGTCTCTTCGGTGGAACACCGACTAGAGGCTTAGGTGCCACAGGTAGGACAGTGGGAACACTATTAACTATGGTACCTATAACAGCCGGTAGTCCGGACGACGAGCCTTCTAGCGGCTGTTGTAAATTCAATTGTTGCTATCGCCCTTTCGGAACACCCACGACAGCGGACGACACGGATAATTCAACTGGTTTTTCTCGTGCCGATGTCACACATTTCGGGACAGAATCAGTGTCCGCAGCAGACCTCACAGCTACCGGAGTAACAAACGAGATGAGCTGCTGTGTAATCGGTGTAGTAGGCTGCTGAATAGCAGTCGGAGGCTTAAGGGTATTAGGCAACGGCAGATCACAAGGAGTGGGCTTTTTAGGCCCCGGAGACTCATCTAATAGTTTAAGGCTATTAAATTGGGTGTCCAGGGCTGTGAGCTGATCGTTAAGTTTACGAAATCCAACAATCAGGCCCCTAAAGCCACTCCTGGTCTGACGCATAAACGCCCGCATTTCAACATCAATCTCCCTACACGAGTCGCAACTATAGTGTAAACCATTTCCTTTGGCAACAGCATCCCCCACAAGACCAGTGTAACCCGCACATTTAGAGTGCACGACATTATCACACAGCCAACAAGGTATGCTGGATTGACTTGCCGTAATTGGCATTTGGCAAGTTTTTATAAAACAGACAATTTTATGGTCCATTATTATGGGTCTCTACTGTATTAACACAGCCAAATGTAAAAAGAGTGTTATTTAGATTAGATTAATAGCGTATGGAGCACCAACAAGCGGCAGAAAGTAGAAAAAGATCAAAGCGCAAGTTGAAAAGTTGAGAGAGCGCGAGAGTGCGAGAGTAGTCTATTTATAGATTGCTTGCTTGCCCACGAAATCTTGCACCAGAGAGGCGATGTGCAGTTAAACAAACAACAAACAACAACAAGAAGCTTACCCACAGAGCTAAATAGCGCAAGCGCAAAGCAAAATGCACAAGAACACAAGTTTAAAAGAAATAATATTTAAATAACAAAAATGCACAGACCACAAGCATGCACTCGCGATAAATAAAAAATAAACCGAGAAGGCGAACAGAATAGTAGAAATATATAAAATACAAATAATTAAAACGCCGGTGTTTTATTAAATCAAAAACAAAACGGAGAGCACAAAAAAAACACGTCTGTTCGCTTCAAGTGGAGAATTTTTGATTGCCCAGTGCCAGCCAATATTCAGTTAGCTTACCCTTCAAGCGAAGTTTGGAACGTCATACCAACTAGCCTTTCGTCGGTTCTTAACCCTGGAACGCAAACTACAAAAACTTCCAGTCTTGAAGATTCAGTATTCAAATTTTATAAAGTAATACTTAGATCTGGGTCATATGTCGACTGTTACTCCAGAGTCTATAGGACTTTGTGAATATTTTTCTCCTTCATCACTGTGTCTTTAAAGAAGATAGTTTAAAGACGAAGTAGCGAGTCGTTTTCGACGACTCAGCAGCTACCTCGTCAGGGTATTAATTAAATGAACTATTGATGGCTGGCCCTGTTATTCAAAGCTCGTTGTTTCACATCCTTCTTCGCTTTCGTAATTTCCCGGTGGCCCTAATAAGAGATGCTGGAAAAATGTTTCACTGCGTACGCGTTTTATCACCGGACGATTTTCTCCAATGCATTCTGTGGCGAGACTTGCCAGAACAAGATGTTAAGATTTTTAAGCTGGATACAGTTACATACGGAACAAAGCCAGCTTCATGTCTCCTTATCCTTGTTATGCATCAGCTGTCTGTGGATAAGAAAATTAACTTTGCAATTGGATCTCAGATTCTGCGGCGTGACTTCTACGTTGATAACCTCATTTCAGGGAGTGACTCAATTCAAGAAGCACAGGAAATTCTTAATCAGACGTCTAGAATCTTGGCAAGTGCAAAAGTAGTGCTCAAATCATGCTGCTGTACTGGAAGGGGTACCCGAAGAGGACAGAGAATCTTCTCTAAAGTTTGATGACGGAGCGACATCACCAAAACTCTTGGACTCGAATGGGACTCAGCGTCGGATCAGTTGCGGTTTTCGTTCTCGTTTATTCAGCGGAGATGCAATCCATCTAAAATGTGAATTCTCTCTACTGCAGCTCGCTTGTATGACCCGCTTGGACGTATAGGGCCTGCCATCATCACTAGCAACAGCTTGGCAAGATCTTTACTGCAGTTTTGAGAAAGCACAGATTCTTAAATTTCTTTATCTCGTGTCAATACCCGTAGCAGCGTTATAAGTTCACGGTTTCAGCGACCCCATCATCGAAGCGCATGGGGCCTGTATCTACGCCATTTCTCGTCGAACATCAGCCAGTTGTCAGCTATTGCGTTCCAAATCGCGTGTAGCTCCTCTGAAAACAACGTATATTCGCATATGTTCATTAATTCATACACAGAAACAGGCATCCTGGACTAGGAGTGTGTGATATACAACATGCGACCCAACTCTTACTGAGGCTCGTCCAGAGAGAACACCTGTGGGCAGAGATTAAATCACTGCGATCGAGAAGAGCTGTTAGGCCATCCAGTTGTAGCGCACCACTAAACCCTTTTTTGGATGAGTTCGGCATTCTTAGAGTTGATGGGCGCCTGAAAAACTCTTCGCTGGATTTCGAAGCTCGCCATCCAATAATTCTTCCGCGGCACCATCCCATTACAGATTCATTAATCACAAGGTTTTACAATAAGGACTTACACGCTGGACCAGGGGCACTTCTTGCTCATATTCGGTTGCAGTATTAGCCGATTGGTGGAAGCATATAATAGCTAATGTTCCCAAAGAACGTTTAACTGCATCTCGAGCCTTTGATGTCTCTGACGTTGACTATTGTGGACCATTTTTCTATAAGCCTGACGTACGAAATAAAGCTCCAGTCAAATTTTTCATGGTTCACCTGAGCTGGTCAAGGATCTGTCGATGCCTTCATTCTTGAATGCACTCAAGAGGTTTATATCGAGGCCATATCAGATATGGTCGGTTAAGGCAACCAACTTTGTCGGCGCCAAGAACGAGCTTCTGGACCTCAACCGTGTGTTCATAAGTCGCAATCATATTGACTCAGTGCTGACTCCATTGATTGGAAATTTATTCTCTCTCATTCGCCGCATTTTGGCGGCCTTTGGGAAACAGCAGTGAAGACAGCGAAGCATCATTTTTATAGGGCTGTTGGCTCTTGTGTTCTGAACTTCGAAAAGCTTCGCACCCTAGTCTGCCACATGAAAATCTGCCGCTTTAAGGTGGCTACTGGCGATCTAATCGTTGGAAAGGATGGAGTCGCTCGCGTAGACATCTTGCGCGCCGCAACAGGAGAGATAAGGAGAACTGCAAAAAGCTGTGCCTACTGCCCATCAAGGACTCAGTTGAAAGCCCATGCTGGAAAGATCTTGCAAGTGTTAAGAGCAGCATCTTAATCTTATCTTATAATACTTGCTCTGCGAAGCAACTGATTAAATTTCGCTCTTAAATTACATTTACATTGTGGCCGAGAGAAACATAGAAAACAAAATAACAACAACACTGAAGAATAGGCAAGTATACAACACTCAAAAAGAATGGTTTGTAAACAAAACGAAGACAGCACTCCCACCTAACGTAGAAACGTTACTTGCAAAAGGGCCAAAATTCGCTCGCCCCATTAATAAGAAAGAATTCCCTCTCTTACTATACATTGCGGACCAAGAACAGTTGGTACAGACGAAAAACAAAAAAGAAACACAAGAGTTGGCACGCACAAAATTTTCTTTACTAAGTAAAGAATACAAAACGAGGAACAACCAAAGCACAAGGGATCGATCAGTATTGGACACAGTGGAACAAACACGTAATTTCTTACAAGAAAATAACAATATAAACATATAACTTCAGACAAGGATAACAAAACAGTAGCAATGGATATCGACGATTACAAAAATAAAATTACAAATATTTTAGATACGTCATGCGCGTATAGAACACTAAGACAGGGTCCGAAATCAAGATAACAGACAAAGAATAATATCCTCTTGACACAAATACTTAAGAATGGACTTATTTCAAAGGATTAGTAATAAAGCTAAATAAAGAAAAAAAGTTCCCTTGTCAGGGTTCGAACTCGCAATTGACCAAAGCCAAAAAAAACAAAATAGTCTCCTCGGTTCTATTTCAACTTGTAAAAGACCGCCCCTACTCAACAGCCACACCAAATATTAATTCTAAATGAGAAAAACCCAATTAAACAATCGCATTTGAAATGCTGTTGATAGAATTCAAAGCAGACGCGCATGAATGTGTGTGTGTCCATGTATATGAGATCCCTGCGTTCATACATACGGACTAGATCGACTCGGCTATTGATGCTCATCAAGAATATATATGCTTTATGTGGTCGGAGATGCTTCTTTCTGCCTGTTACATACATTTGCACAAATACATTCTACTCTTTTTACTCAGAAACTTTATACAAGTGGCCCACAAACCCACAACTACGTTACCAAAATTCGTTAATAATACAAAGACGTTACTTGCAATAGGGCCAAAACACGACGAAAAACAAAGAAGAAACATAAGAGTCGGCACGCACTAAATTCTCTTTATTAGTTAAAAAATACAAAACGAGGAACAACCAAAGCTCAAGGGATCGATCAGTATTGGACACAGTGAAACAAACACGTAAATTCTTACAAGAAAATAAAAATATAAAACGAGAAGGGCTATCTTTGGCACACCGAAGATTTAACACCCTTGCAGACCCAACCTTTTCATCATGCTCATAGTGTTTTGCCCGTATCTAAGAAGCACAGGGAAAATAGTTAATGCCGAGTATGGTTAAAATGTCTTGAAAAACAAAAAAGTTTTCCATACAACAACTTTGTTTCGACCGATCGTTCCTATGGCAGCTATATGATATAGTGGTCCGATCTTAATAGGATTTTTCATATATTTGAGGGGCATACTAAAACAAATAAACGCCGATTTTGGTCAAGATATCGTGAAAAACAAAAAAAATTTTAATACAACTTTATTTTCGACCGATCGTTATTATGGCAGCTATATGATATAGTCTTCCGATCCAGATGGTTTTGACTGCGTGCAACAGAAAGAGGGACATCTGCAAAGTTTCATAAATATAGCATTAAAACTGAGAGACTAGTTCGCATAGAAACAGACAGACGGACATGGCTATATCGACTCGGTTATTGATACTGATCAAGAATATATATACATTATGGGGTCGGAGATGTCTACTTCTATGCGTTACACATTTCACGACAAAATTATAATACCCTCTGCAAGGGTATAAAAATATTAACTTCAGACAAGGGTAGCAAAACAGTAGCAATGGATATCGACGATTACAAAAATAAAATGACAAATATTTTAGATGACTTTTGCGCGTATAGAAAACTAACACAGGGTCCGACATAAAGATTACAGACAGAGAATAATAGCCTCATGACACAATTATTTAAGATTGGACTTATTTCAAAGGGGTTTCAATGGTTTCAATCTCCCCTCAGCAACACAAGAGTCTGGAGCCGCCCTTAAAGAGCTTCAGGGCACAATCCAGGGATGTTTAACGGCTCTCGACTTGTCCAGGGTGAGCACCGAAAATTGGGATTGTCTGCTAATTTTCTTGTGCTCCTCTAAATTGCCTAAGCTCACGCTGTCGTTATGGGAATAATCGCTCCACGATAAGGCAGAGATCCCTCAATGGTCCGAGATGAATTTATTTTTGATCGACCGATATCGCACCTTGGAGGCGAGAGAGGATGTACGACCTACCGCACATACGCCACTCCAGTCCAAACCCACAAGAAAAGAGTCCAACCACCTGAGAACCTTCGAAGCAACAGTGACTGCAAAGCCACAGCACTGCAAATTGTGTCAGAAGGTAAACCATCCCGTGCGTCTATGCCCACGTTTTCTACAAATGTCCGTACCCGAGAGAGTTTCCGTCATTAAGCAACAAAAGCTGTGCTTAAACTGCTTCGCCAGACAGCACCAGTTGAAAGACTGCACCAGCGCACATAGTTGTTTCACGTGCAAGGGACGTCACAACACGCTACTCCACCGTGACAGACCCCAGGTGCCCTCAGCTTCCACAACACCAATAGTTTTGAACCCTCCTTCACCAATACAGTCCACTTCTACTTCAACCCAAGCTACCGTTCAAAACTATTTTTCCGCAAACTCACATGGTGTTCTCCTCGGCACGGCTGTCATCCAAGTGTGTCATTTGGGCACAAAGTATACAGCCCGGGCATTAATCGACTCTGGGTCTGAAGCGACCTTTATTTCAGAGCGATTGTTCAAAAGGGTTAAACTTCCTTATCAACCCGTCGACGCACAGGTCTCCGGTTTGAATCAAGCCATTTCGGCTCAACCTCAAAAACTTTGCCATTTTAATATTGGCTCTCCTATAAAGCCCAGGGTTCATATTGAAACCTCGGCTTATGTTCTTCCAAAGCTGGCAGGCAATTTGCCCTCCTACACCATCCCCCAAACTGCTTTGGAAGAACTTCCAAAATTACACTTGGCCGATCCCTCTTTCTATAGGAGCTCACAGATAGACGTGCTTCTCGGCGCCGATATCCTCCCATCCATATTGTTAGGTGGCTCCTATCCCAACATATGTGGCACTCTCCTTGGTCAAGAAACGATTTTCGGCTGGATCCTTACAGGCCCCGTTTCTAAGACCAGTGCCAAAACTGTCGCATCCTTTTCGACTCAAGTCTCGCTGAATCCAAATGCGAGCTTGGATAAACTGCTCACAAAATTTTGGGAGGTGGAGGATATTCCAGTTAAGCTGGAAAAGGAATCTGACCTTTTTTGTGAGCGCAATTTTCAAAAAACCACTAAAAGGGATAAAAACGGCAGATACTTGGTCACACTGCCATTCAAGAATTCCGAGCACATCCAGTTAGGCCATTCAAGGTCCATCGCACTAGCTCAATTTCTACGAAATGAGAATCGTCTGGCAAAAAATGCCCCCCTTAAGGAGCAGTACGATGCGGTGATCCAGGAATATCTGGACTTAGGTCACATGCGACAAGTCCCTCCAAGCAATGGTTCAGATAACTTTTATCTACCACACCATGCTGTTCAAAAGCCTGACAGCACCACGACCAAGCTCCGCGTAGTATTTAACGCCTCCCACCCGTCATCGAATATTAAAAGTCTGAACGATGTGCTACATGCAGGGCCCGTTCTGCAATCCGACTTAACCATTCAAATTCTAAGATGGCGCTTCTTCCGATATGTGTTCAATGCCGATATCACAAAAATGTATCGGCAAATACTTGTGCATCCCAACCACACGCCCTATCAGAGAATTCTGTTCCGAACAAAGGACAACGAGCTTCGTGACTTCGAACTCAGCACAGTCACATTTGGAGTTAACTGTGCCCCCTTTTTGGCAATCCGGGTACTACATCAGTTATCTGATGACGTTCGTTCGCTCTATCCCTTAGCAAGTCACATTATCGCAAACAATATGTATGTCGACGATGTACTAGCGGGAGCCCATTCCAAATCAACAGCAGATCAAGCAATTGCAGAACTCCGCAAGGCCCTTGAATCTGCCGGGTTCCCCTTGCGAAAATGGACATCCAATGAAAAGGACTTGCTAAGAGCGATTCCCAAGGACCACTTGCTTCACGCCGACTTTTTAGAGATCGAGGAAGCCTGTTTGGCAAAGACTCTCGGGATCAGATGGAAAGCTGACACCGATGAGTTCTTTTTCGCTCCATCCGAGCTAACAGCCAAACAGTCCGTCTCCAAACGTGAAGTCCTTTCACAGATTGCCAAACTGTTCGACCCAGCAGGTTGGCTGGGTCTAGTCATTATCCAGGCAAAAATATTCATGCAGGAGATCTGGCTCCAAGAACTGGGCTGGGACGATCCGCTACCTGAGAGTCTTCTCATTAAGTGGAATTTATTTCTGCAAGAGTATCCGGGCCTCAGTGCGATTCGCATCCCTAGATGGGTCGAATTCCGCCCACGGGGGACTATTCAATACCATGGGTTTTGTGACGCTTCGCAGCGTGCATATGGGGCCGCCATTTACGTGCGCACTGAGATACAAGATCGCATCTCAGTACATCTCCTAACAGCGAAAACGAGGGTCGCTCCGGTCAAGACGATATCCTTGCCACGACTAGAGCTGTGCGGAGCAGCACTTCTGTCCGAGTTATCCGCTGCACTCAGTCCCCAGCTACCTTCCGCTGGCGGCGACTGGTTCTATTGGACAGATTCCACAATTGTGCTAGCTTGGCTTCATAAGCCACCATGCGCCTGGACTACCTTTGTAGCAAACAGAGTCGCAAAAATTACTCAGGCCACCGACTCCAATAAATGGTCCCATGTACGATCCGAGTACAATCCAGCGGACCTAGCGAGCAGAGGTGCCCCACCACAAGCGTTAGTCAACAATGAGCTGTGGTGGCACGGGCCAGAATGGTTACGCCTACCTCAGAACCAATGGCCCATTCCTTCAGATCCCCTCCCAGATACGACAATAGAGCAACGTACGATTAATGTAAACCTCGTAAACACGGCTCCCTCATTTTCTTTCCGCGAGCGCTTCTCCAAGTTCGATCGAGCCCTGCGAGTGTTAGCCTACATCTATCGCTTCTTCAAGCGTTGCAAACGATTGTCGCTCCCGTCAACTATTGAAATTGACAGCAACGAGATTTCTTATGCACAAGAAAAACTCATTCTCCTGACCCAGAGACAAGCATACTCGTCAGAGTACACCTGCTTGAGCACGAAAAAACAGCTCACTTCCAGCAAAATCCTTAATTTGAACCCCTTTTTAGATGGTAAGGGAATTATTCGAGCATGTGGTCGTGTAAGAGGGCCGGCTACGATGAGCGGCATCCAATCATACTGCCATACACATGTGCATACTCGCGTCTCTTGACCGCTTTCACCCATCTTATATCCTTGCATGGAGGCAACCAGCTCATGATGCGTTTAATACGATCACAGTACTGGATTCCAAAGCTGAAGGTGTTGGTCAAATCCACAATTCATTCCTGCAAAATCTGCGTCATCCGAAAAAAGAAATTGCAAACGCAGCTCATGGGCGACTTGCCTGTGGAGAGAGTCACATTCTCTCGACCGTTCACTCACACAGGAGTCGATTTTGCAGGCCCCTTCGATGTAAAAAATTACACAGGTCGAGCCTGTCTTATTACGAAAGGCTACGTGTGCGTCTTTGTGTGCTTCAGCACCAAAGCCATCCACCTAGAAGCTACATCTGACCTGACCACAGAAAAATTCCTAGCGGCATTTGCGAGATTTGTGGCACGACGAGGGTGCCCAAGTCAAATGCATTCCGACAACGGCAAAACCATCGTCGGAGCGGCCAAAGTCCTCTCACGCGATTTTGTAGAAGCGCTTAAGACTCAACTCCAGGCCACTTACAGTCTCCAGGAACTGTCCTGGCACTTCAACCCTCCTAGTGCACCGCATATGGGTGGCCTGTGGGAGGCAGGTGTAAAGAGTTTCAAAAATCTATTTTATAAGTCTACATCGACCTCCAAATACACCTTCGAAGAGCTTTCCACGCTCCTATCCAAAGTTGAAGCATGCCTGAATTCAAGACCGATATCTCCAATGTCGGAAGATCCTACTGATCTCCTAGCTCTGACTCCCGGTCATTCTCTAGTCGGGGGTCCTCTACTTTCCGCCACAGAGCCAGAGATCAAGGAAAACGCCACGTCCATCATCAACCGCTGGCAGCGCTTGAAGGCTTTGCAACAACAGTTCTGTCTCCGTTGGAAACATGAGTATCTTTTAGAGTTACACAAAAGAAACAAATGGCAAACTCCAACGAGAGACTTACAACGGGACGATCTAGTCATTATTAAAGAAGATAATCTTCTAGTTAATGACTGGCGTCTAGGTCGAATCCAAACGACCTATCCTGGCGACGACCAAAGAGTCCGAGTGGTCGACGTCTTAACAGCCCGAGGTGTCTCCAAGAGACCTATCTCTAAGCTGATCCTGCTCCCGATAGAATCTAGTCTCCATTTTCCATCCAGTAAAATTTCCAGTAAAGACTAGAATCCTAGATCCATAGGTCTGCGGACCATCCGTATAAAGCCGCATCAGTAAAGTCAAATGGGGGGGTCCGCGCCGCCTTCATCTGCCGGTTCCATCTCCTTATCATCCTTAATGGAACACAAAAGGACAACCGTGCTCCCGAGAGCACTCATCCGACTCGGAAACGGCAAGGCGACCCGCGACACTCGGGCACTTTTAGACCCGTGCTGTCCGGTAAGTCTTATCAACGCATCCTTGGCAAAGGCCTCCGGGCTATCCGTCACCCGCGTCGGTAAAGACAACGCTTGCTCGGCTATAATAAGCTCTAGGACCTCTAGCTTCCAGCGAGAGGTCATCCTGCAAATGCCAAATCTCCGGTATCAAACTCCAACGAAGCCCGTCAGCGAGAAACTGAACGAGCCCTTCACCAACATTCGATTGGCAGACGATCGCTGGTTCCAGCCGGAAATCTCCAATCTGGTTTTGGGCTCGGATATATATCCGGATTTAATTCTCCAAGGCGTCCTGCCGAGTCTTGGCGGCGCACCACTGGCCCAAAACACGGTCTTCGGGTGGATAATGTCCGGCTCCTGTGCTCAATAGTAGGAACAGAGCCACGTCCCTCTCCCTTTTTCTTTTTGCAATACTGCAAGGCGGGCGGCATGTTCACAAAAGAAGTGTATCCGACAGTCGCTATCCAACCGCCATGTAACTCCGGAACCAGTACATGGAACATGTACTGAAATTTCACCACACTTATACTAATCCACTTGTATGTACTCTTGTAATGTACTCTGAAAAAATAGAACAGATGAAAAATAACCTTCAAGCGAACAAAACGTGTTTTTCTTTCAAACCTGAGTTAAAATTGTGCAGAGCAGAAACGCTCCCCAACGACAATTCATTTTGTAAAAGTTCACCTGGAAGCCCTGCGGACGCCCTACTACATCATTTGGTCCTTCGAGCCGGATAACTCTACAACATTTGGTATATCCAGTTCGCCCCAGCAAGCATTGGTGGATCTGCAAGAAAAGGTTCCAGGAACAGCTATAAATTCAAACAAGATAAGTAGCAGTGCACCTACCTCAACTTGTCCATTGCCAAATTTCCGGCAACTCCAGTTAATTAATTCTTTTGTGTGTCTGAACATATTTTTTTTCGCTTCACATTGTCCGTGGTTAAAGCGAGGGGCAATTGTATTTTAAAAATTCAACAAAAAAACCCGCAGATAAAATATTGTTCGTGGCCATTAAGGCATCTAAAAAGTGATAAATATTGAAAGAAATAAAACAGAAAGTGACTCCGATAAGGTCGCCATATTGGTGTCTGTACATATGTATATACATATATGTACAAGTGCATACCCAAAAATTTAACCGATCGCCATATTGATGTACGCAAGTACATCAAGACATATCTGCACACATAGGCTTTCGCTCCGTTGAACAACAAGTGTATGCGCTTCTCCATTCCAACCTTCACCAAAGAATCACACACTAAATACATATATAAAAACACACAATTCTAATTGGTATTTAATTAATTAAAACCACACTGTGCAAATTCACCTGCATGTATACACACACACGCACATCCTATTATATGTGTATCGTTTGTTATTTGTCCTCCACAGCAGCTTCAATATTAATTTATATATTTATTTTTACCAATTAATTGGCAAGTGCAAAACGTAAACAAACAACAGGGTTGTAAAGTGTCAAGATCGGTTTTCGATAAACTAATTCTGTGAAACTTTTATATTTTGTATGTTTCCACCTTGCCATTGAGCTGCGTTTACTTAATAAAATACAAACATATACATTACTTTTTCTTATTCTTATAAAAAATTTATAAAACATAATTATAAGTTAAGACGTTTCCAAGTTGCGTAATAAATCGAATATCCGTGCGATTTTTCTTAAAATAACAATTTATATAAATAATTCTATGACAAAAAACCTTTTCATTGAGCTGCGTTTAGAATAAACGTGCTTCTTCTTGAGCTCAACCATCAATAAGCAATAAGCGATAAGCATCATTTTTTTGCGCGATCCGTTTCCACTACACGGCCGCTTTGTCAAAAGAGAATTAATCCTTTTCTCTGGTGTTTCAATAAAGAAATAATTAGATTTTTTCTCAATTAAAGGAAACTAAATAAGAATCAATTTAGTAAATTATTAGTAAAATAATTAATTTAACAAAATTTTCCGATTTCGTTGGACTCAATAGTGCACACCATTTCGGTCATTCCATTTTATTCTGATATCTCGATTCCATCGTTCCTGTGCCATTTCTTATTCCGTTTTCGCTCGGCTGATTCAAATTATTTGTATTTGATCACATTTCACCTGGTTAGTACAATTTTGGCTCTGTGAAGAGCCTAGTATGCCAATCGGTGGTGATCAAAACAGCCAAAAACGACTCACAGCACCGTCCGTCAAGGAGTCAAAGCGACCTTTAACCTCACCTAGAGCAGTTTTCGGGAAACTCAAGGTCGAGAGTACCAGCACAACCGTCCGCAAGACTGTGAGTCCGATTCCAACAAGAGATATTACCCCAAAAATTACCCGTTCGACTACGCAAAAAATGCAGAAGTCAAGCAAAATGGCACTGAACGACTTCGTTTCTATAACTGACCGACTAGGCCAGTTTGAAGTGAAGATCAATGACGCAGCGGACAGTGACGTGTCACGAATGACGGCTTTCAGTCAGGGTGGGCGAGCCTGACGGAGAGATTTGAGAATAAGCGACTATTAGTCAATAGTCAATTGAAAATTCTTTTCAATCTCCCCTCAGCAACACAAGAGTCTGGAGCCGCCCTTAAAGAGCTTCAGGGCACAATCCAGGGATGTTTAACGGCTCTCGACTTGTCCAGGGTGAGCACCGAAAATTGGGATTGTCTGCTAATTTTCTTGTGCTCCTCTAAATTGCCTAAGCTCACGCTGTCGTTATGGGAACAATCGCTCCACGATAAGGCAGAGATCCCTCAATGGTCCGAGATGAATTTATTTCTGATCGACCGATATCGCACCTTGGAGGCGATAGATGATGTACGATCTACCGCACATACGCCACTCCAGTCCAAACCCACAAGAAAAGAGTCCAACCACCTGAGAACCTTCGAAGCAACAGTGACTGCAAAGCCACAGCACTGCAAATTGTGTCAGAAGGAAAACCATCCCGTGCGTCTATGCCCACGTTTTCTACAAATGTCCGTACCCGAGAGAGTTTCCGTCATTAAGCAACAAAAGCTGTGCTTAAACTGCTTCGCCAGACAGCACCAGTTGAAAGACTGCACCAGCGCACATAGTTGTTTCACGTGCAAGGGACGTCACAACACGCTACTCCACCGTGACAGACCCCAGGTGCCCTCAGCTTCCACAACACCAATAGTTTTGAACCCTCCTTCACCAATACAGTCCACTTCTACTTCAACCCAAGCTACCGTTCAAAACTATTTTTCCGCAAACTCACATGGTGTTCTCCTCGGCACGGCTGTCATCCAAGTGTGTCATTTGGGCACAAAGTATACAGCCCGGGCATTAATCGACTCTGGGTCTGAAGCGACCTTTATTTCAGAGCGATTGTTCAAAAGGGTTAAACTTCCTTATCAACCCGTCGACGCACAGGTCTCCGGTTTGAATCAAGCCATTTCGGCTCAACCTCAAAAACTTTGCCATTTTTTTGGCTCTCCTATAAAGCCAGGTTTATATTGAAACTCGGCTTATGTTCTTCCAAATGGCAGGCAATTTGCCCTCCTACACCATCCCCCAAACTGCTTTGGAAGAACTTCCAAAATTACACTTGGCCGATCCCTCTTTCTATAGGAGCTCACAGATAGACGTGCTTCTCGGCGCCGATATCCTCCCATCCATATTGTTAGGTGGCTCCTATCCCAACATATGTGGCACTCTCCTTGGTCAAGAAACGATTTTCGGCTGGATCCTTACAGACCCCGTTTCTAAGACCAGTGCCAAATCTGTCGCATCCTTTTCGACTCAAGTCTCGCTGAATCCAAATGCGAGCTTGGATAAGCTGCTCACAAAATTTTGGGAGGTGGAGGATATTCCAGTTAAGCTGGAAAAGGAATCTGACCTTTTTGTGAGCGCAATTTTCAAAAAACCACTAAAAGGGATAAAAACGGCAGATACTTGGTCACACTGCCATTCAAGAATTCCGATCACATCCAGTTAGGCCATTCAAGGTCCATCGCACTAGCTCAATTTCTACGAAATGAGAATCGTCTGGCAAAAAATGCCCCCCTTAAGGAGCAGTACGATGCGGTGATCCAGGAATATCTGGACTTAGGTCACATGCGACAAGTCCCTCCAAGCAATGGTTCAGATAACTTTTATCTACCACACCATGCTGTTCAAAAGCCTGACAGCACCCCGACCAAGCTCCGCGTAGTATTTAACGCCTCCCACCCGTCATCGAATGTTAAAAGTCTGAACGATGTGCTACATGAGGGCCCGTTCTGAATCCGACTTAACCATTCAAATTCTAAGATGGCGCTTCTTCCGATATGTGTTCAATGCCGATATCACGAAAATGTATCGGCAAATACTTGTGCATCCCAACCACACGCCCTATCAGAGAATTCTGTTCCGAAAAAGGACAACGAGCTTCGTGACTTCGAACTCAGCACAGTCACGTTTGGAGTTAACTGTGCCCCCTTTTGGCAATCCGGGTACTACATCAGTTATCTGATGACGTTCGTTCGCTCTATCCCTTAGCAAGTCACATTATCGCAAACAATATGTATGTCGACGATGTACTAGCGGGAGCCCATTCCAAATCAACAGCAGATCAAGCAATTGCAGAACTCCGCAAGGCCCTTGAATCTGCCGGGTTCCCCTTGCGAAAATGGACATCCAATGAAAAGGACTTGCTAAGAGCGATTCCCAAGGACCACTTGCTTCACGCCGATTTTTTAGAGATCGAGGAAGCCTGTTCGGCAAAGACTCTCGGGATTAGATGGAAAGCTGACACCGATGAGTTCTTTTTCGCTCCATCCGAGCTAACAGCCAAACAGTCCGTCTCCAAACGTGAAGTCCTTTCACAGATTGCCAAACTGTTCGACCCAGCAGGTTGGCTGGGTCCAGTCATTATCCAGGCAAAAATATTCATGCAGGAGATCTGGCTCCAAGAACTGGGCTGGGACTATCCGCTACCTGAGAGTCTTCTCATTAAGTGGAATTTATTTCTGCAAGAGTATCCGGGCCTCAGTGCGATTCGCATCCCTAGATGGGTCGAATTCCGCCCACGGGGGACTATCCAATACCATGGGTTTTGTGACGCTTCGCAGCGTGCATATGGGGCCGCCATTTACGTGCGCACTGAGATACAAGATCGCATCTCAGTACATCTCCTAACAGCGAAAACGAGGGTCGCTCCGGTCAAGACGATATCCTTGCCACGACTAGAGCTGTGCGGAGCAGCACTTCTGTCCGAGTTATCCGCTGCACTCAGTCCCCAGCTACCTTCCGCTGGCGGCGACTGGTTCTATTGGACAGATTCCACAATTGTGCTAGCTTGGCTTCATAAGCCACCATGCGCCTGGACTACCTTTGTAGCAAACAGAGTCGCAAAAATTACTCAGGCCACCGACTCCAATAAATGGTCCCATGTACGATCCGAGTACAATCCAGCGGACCTAGCGAGGGCAGATCCCCTCCCAGATACGACAATAGAGCAACGTACGATTAAGGTAAACCTCGTAAACACGGCTCCCTCATTTTCTTTCCTCGAGCGCTTCTCCAAGTTCGATCGAGCCCTGCGAGTGTTAGCCTACATCTATCGCTTCTTCAAGCGTTGCAAACGATTGTCGCTCCCGTCAACTATTGAAATTGACAGCAACGAGATTTCTTATGCACAAGAAAAACTCATTCTCCTGACCCAGAGACAAGCATACTCGTCAGAGTACACTTGCTTGAGCACGAAAAAACAGCTCACTTCCAGCAAAATCCTTAATTTGAACCCCTTTTTAGATGGTAAGGGAATTATTCGAGCATGTGGTCGTGTAAGAGCGGCCGAAGCACTCGGCTACGATGAGCGGCATCCAATCATACTGCCATACACATGTGCATACTCGCGTCTCTTGACCGCTTTCACCCATCTTATATCCTTGCATGGAGGCAACCAGCTCATGATGCGTTTAATACGATCACAGTACTGGATTCCAAAGCTGAAGGTGTTGGTCAAATCCACAATTCATTCCTGCAAAATCTGCGTCATCCGAAAAAAGAAATTGCAAACGCAGCTCATGGGCGACTTGCCTGTGGAGAGAGTCACATTCTCTCGACCGTTCACTCACACAGGAGTCGATTTTGCAGGCCCCTTCGATGTAAAAAATTACACAGGTCGAGCCTGTCTTATTACGAAAGGCTACGTGTGCGTCTTTGTGTGCTTCAGCACCAAAGCCTCCACCTAGAAGCTACATCTGACCTGACCACAGAAAAATTCCTAGCGGCATTTGCGAGATTTGTGGCACGACGAGGGTGCCCAAGTCAAATGCATTCCGACAACGGCAAAACCTTCGTCGGAGCGGCCAAAGTCCTCTCGCGCGATTTTGTAGAAGCGCTTAAGACTCAACTCCAGGCCACTTACAGTCTCCAGAAACTGTCCTGGCACTTCAACCCTCCTAGTGCACCGCATATGGGTGGCCTGTGGGAGGCAGGTGTAAAGAGTTTCAAAAATCTATTTTATAAGTCTACATCGACCTCCAAATACACCTTCGAAGAGCTTTCCACGCTCCTATCCAAAGTTGAAGCATGCCTGAATTCAAGACCGATATCTCCAATGTCGGAAGATCCTACTGATCTCCTAGCTCTGACTCCCGGTCATTCTCTAGTCGGGGGTCCTCTACTTTCCGCCACAGAGCCAGAGATCAAGGAAAACGCCGCGTCCATCATCAACCGCTGGCAGCGCTTGAAGGCTTTGCAACAACAGTTCTGTCTCCGTTGGAAACATGAGTATCTTTTAGAGTTACACAAAAGAAACAAATGGCAAACTCCAACGCGAGACTTACAACGGGACGATCTAGTCATTATTAAAGAAGATAATCTTCCAGTTAATGACTGGCGTCTAGGTCGAATCCAAACGACCTATCCTGGCGACGACCAAAGAGTCCGAGTGGTCGACGTCTTAACAGCCCGAGGTGTCTCCAAGAGACCTATCTCTAAGCTGATCCTGCTCCCGATAGAATCTAGTCTCCATTTTCCATCCAGTAAAATTTCCAGTAAAGACTAGAATCCTAGATCCATAGGTCTGCGGACCATCCGTATAAAGCCGCATCAGTAAAGTCTACTATGTTTTTTTTCCCATCTTCTCGGAACAGGAGAGCCCCCCCCCCAAAAAGAAAGGCGGGCCCAGAGGCGGCCGGGAACGGAAAACCGGCCGGCGGCGGGGGGGCGGGGGCGGCGCGGGGGACAGGAAGGGGGGGGGGGGCGGGGGGGCGAGAGGAGAAGCGACGCGGGGAGTCAAAAAAACACGCCGGCCGGCGGCGCCACGGGGGGGGGGGGCGGAGGCCACGGGCGAAGGGCGGGGGGACACCCCACTCCGGGAAGGGGGGGCCCCAAGAAAACAGAAATCCGCGCCGCCTTCATCCGCCGGTTCCATCTCCTTATCATCATTAATGGAACACAAAAGGACAACCGTGCTCCCGAGAGCACTCATCCGACTCGGAAACGGCAAGGCGACCCGCGACACTCGGGCACTTTTAGACCCGTGCTGTCCGGTAAGTCTTATCGACGCATCCTTGGCAAAGGCCTCCGGGCTATCCGTCACCCGCGTCGGTAAAGACAACGCTTGCTCGGCTATAATAAGCTCTAGGACCTCTAGCTTCCAGCGAGAGGTCATCCTGCAAGATGCCAAATCTCCGGTATCAAACTCCAACGAAGCCCGTCAGCGAGAAACTGAACGAGCCCTTCACCAACATTCGATTGGCAGACGATCGCTGGTTCCAGCCGGAAATCTCCAATCTGGTTTTGGGCTCGGATATATATCCGGATTTAATTCTCCAAGGCGTCCTGCCGAGTCTTGGCGGCGCACCACTGGCCCAAAACACGGCCTTCGGGTGGATATTGTCCGGCTCCTGTGCTCAATAGTAGGAACAGAGCCACGTCCCTCTCCCTTTTTCTTTTTGCAATACTGCAAGGCGGGCGGCATGTTCACACAAGAAGTGTATCCGACAGTCGCCATCCAACCGCCATGTAACTCCGGAACCAGTACATGGAACATGTACTGAAATTTCACCACACTTATACTAATACACTTGTATGTACTCTTGTAATGTACTCTGAAAAAATAGAACAGATGAAAAATAACCTTCAAGCGAACAAAACGTGTTTTTCTTTCAAACCTGAGTTAAATTTGTGCAGAGCAGAAACGCTCCCCCAACGACAATTCATTTTGTAAAAGTTCACCTGGAAGCCCTGCGGACGCCCTACTACATCATTTGGTCCTTCGAGCCGGATACTTCTACAACATTTGGTATATCCAGTTCGCCCCAGCAAGCATTGGTGGATCTGCAAGAAAAGGTTCCAGGAACAGCTATAAATTCAAACAAGATAAGTAGCAGTGCACCTACCTCAACTTGTCCATTGCCAAATTTCCGGCAACTCCAGTTGAATTAATTCTTTTGTGTGTCTGAACATATTTTTTTTCGCTTCACATTGTCCGTGGTTAAAGCGAGGGGCAATTGTATTTAAAAAAATGCAACAAAAAAAAACCCGCAGATAAAATATTGTTCGTGGCCATTAAGGCATCTAAAAAGTGATAAATATTGAAAGAAATAAAACAGAAAGTGACTCCGATAGAGGTCGCCATATTGGTGTCTGTACATTTATGTATATACATATATGTACAAGTGCATACCCAAAAATTTAACCGATCGCCATATTGATGTACGCAAGTACATCAAGACATATCTGCACACATAGGCTTTCGCTCCGTTGAACAACAAGTGTATGCGCTTCTCCATTCCAACCTTCACCAAAGAATCACACACTAAATACATATATAAAAAACACACAATTCTAATATGGTATTTAATTAATTAAAACCACACTGTGCAAATTCACCTGCATGTATACACACACACGCACATCACTATTATATGTGTATCGTTTGTTATTTTTCCTCCACAGCAGCTTCAATATTAATTTATATATTTATTTTACAATTATTTTTTTTTTTTGGTTTAGAAGACAGTTACAAAGGTGTTTGGGGTTGTCGTGAAAAGTGCGGAGATGAAGATAATTGTAGAGGAGGGGGAGTATGTAGTGTTGTGGGTGTGTTGTGTGTTGTAGTAGATTGTGTTTTTTAGTGTTTTTGTTTTTGATTTGTTTTTTTAGTGTTTTTTGTTTTTGTTTTGTTGTTTGGGTGAGATTTTTTTTTTTTGTGTTTTTGGTTGGAATGATTGTTTTTTTTATGTTTGATTGTTGTTTTGTTGATTTTGTGGGTATTTTGTTGAGTGAAGAGAGGTTTTGTTTTTGTTAGAGTGTTTTTTTTGTATGGGTTTGTTTGATTGGGGTTGAGATGTGGTGTTTGGTTTGATAGTTATATGATTTTTTTTGTATGTTTTTGGTAGGTAAGGTAGTTATATGAGAGGGTGGTAATGGTTTGTTTTTTTTGGAGGAGGGAGGGGGAGGGAGGGGGGGGAAGGGGGGGAAGGAGGGAGGGGGGAGGGGGAGGGGGGGAGGGAGGGGGGGGGGGGGGGGGGGAGAGGGGGGGAGGGGGGGGGGGGGGGGGGAGAGGAGGGGGGAGGGGGAGAGAGGAAGGGAAGGGGAGGGGAGGGAGGGGGGAGGGGAAGAGGGGGGGAGGAGAGGGTGGGGTGGAGGTTGGGGGGGAAGAGAGGGGGGGAGAGGATGGGGGAGAGGGGGGAGGGGGGGGGGAGAGGAAAGGAGGAAGGGGGGGAGGAGGGAAGGGAGGGGGGGGGAGAGAGGGAGAAGGGGGGGGGGGGGATGGGAGAAGGGGGGAGAGGAGGGGGGAGAGGGGGGGGGGGGGAGGGGGGGAGGGGGGGGGAGGAAGGGGGGGGGGGGGAGAGAGGGGGAAGAGGGGGAGGATGGGGAGGGGTGGGGGGAGGGAGAGAGGGAAGAGGGGGGAGGGAGGGGAGAGGGAGAGGAAGGGGAAGGGGGGGGGGAGGGAAGGGGGGGGGGGGGGGGGGAGGGGGGGGGAGGAGGGGGGGAGTTTAGTTTTGTGTGTAGTTTTTGGGATTTATTTTTTGGATTATAGATGATGTTTTGATTGGTTGATATTTTTGATTGAGTTTGAGTTTTGAGGAGGTTGGTTTTTTTTTTTTTGGAGGAGGTAGTTGGTTGATGTGTGTAGTTTGTTGATGTATGGGAATGGCACTGGTTGGTGAAGGTTTGAGTGTTTTTTTGGTGAGTTATGAGGATGATCGTTGTGTTTGAGTGTGTAGTGTTTTAGATGTGTTGTTGTTTGTTTTGATTTTGTGTTTGTGTTTGAAGTATTTGGTTTGTTTTTGTTTTGTTGGAGAGTGGATTGTTGATGTAGGGATTTGGTATAGAGAGTGTTAGATTTGTAGATTAGTAGTAGTGTGTGAATTTTGTGTTTTTGTTTTGATTTTTTTGTTTTTTTGGAGGTACGTTATTTGTTTTTGGGGTAGGATTTGATTTTGTTTTTTGGATTGAAGGAGGTATATATGTTTGTTGAAATTTTTGTTGTTTGGTTGATTTGTGGAGTTTATAGGTTGATTTTGGTGTAGGTGATGAGTTTAGTGGGTTTTGAGGTTTAGTGTTTGTTTTTTATTTTTTTTTTGAGTGTTGTTGTTGGAAGTGGAGATTTTGAAAGTTTTTTTTGTTGGTTTTTGGGTTTTATAGGTTGGTTTGGTGGGTTGAGTGGGGCGTGGTTGTGAGTAGATGTTGGTTTTTGTTTTGTTTTTTTGATTTTGGTTTGTGATTTTTTTTTTTGGTTTAGTTGGGGAATTTTTTTAGTTTTGTGGGTGTTTTTGGGAGATAATATTTTTTTTTTGTTTTTTGATGTTTTATGGGCAGGATTTGGAGGATGACGTTGTGTGTTTGTTTTGTGGGGGACATGTTTTTTCGTGAGATTGTTAGAGTTTGTGTGTTAGTGTTATTGTAATTGGGGAGAGGTGAATTTCAGGAGATGTTAAAAGTTGACGTTTGGGTTTTTTGTTAGGATTTTTGTTGTTTTGTTGGTTTTTTTTTTTTTGTTTTTTTTTTTTATTTTGATTTTTTTGTTTTGGTGTGTTAGATTTTTTGACGTGTTGGTAGGTTTGTTGGTAGTTGGTGAGGTTTGTAGTTATTGGTGATGTTTTTTTGTTTGTTGGTAGTTATGTTAGTTTGTAAAGTTGTTAGGGTTTGTTTAGGTTTGAGTTTGGTGACGGATTTTTAAAAGGAAGGCTTTTTGTGTTTTGTTTGGATGTTGTTTTGGTTGTGTTATAGACAAAGTTACTGTTTGTTATAGGAGGTAGGTTTTTAGTAGGTCTTGTGTGGTGAGTTTTTTTTGAATTTGTTTTTTTTTTTTGTTTTTTGTTTTGTTTTGGGTTTTCGGTATGATTGGAGTTGGGTTTGAGATAGTTGTGTGAGTTGATAGTGATTTGGAGATTTGTATGAGTGTGTGTTTTGACGTGTTTTGGTTTTGTGAGATGTTTTTTTTTGTTTTTTTTGTTTTTTGGATTTGTTTTTGGTGTTTTGTTTTTGTTGTTTGGTTTTTGGTTTGTGTGATTTTTGTGCAGATTTGATTGGGGCTTTTTTGGAAATATCAATTTTGCTTTTTGTGGCGGCCGATGGAGCGGCGCCGCTATTTTTTGTTTTATGAGTGGTGGTTTGTTTAAAGTTTTTTTTGTTGTTTTTTTTTTTCGCGGACCGCGGGACGGGTTTTTTTACCAATTAATTGGCAAGTGCAAAACGTAAACAAACAACAGGGTTGTAAAGTGTCAAGATCGGTTTTCGATAAACTAATTCTGTGAAACTTTTATATTTTGTATGTTTCCACCTTGCCATTGAGCTGCGTTTACTTAATAAAATACAAACATATACATTACTTTTCTTATTCTTATAAAAAATTTATAAATACATAATTATAAGTTAAGACGTTTCCAAGTTGCGTAATAAATCGAATATCCGTGCGATTTTTCTTAAAATAACAATTTATATAAATAATTCTATGACAAAAAACCTTTTCAGTGAGCTGCGTTTAGAATAAACGTGCTTCTTCTTGAGCTCAACCATCAATAAGCAATAAGCGATAAGCATCATTTTTTTGCGCGATCCGTTTCCACTACACGGCCGCTTTGTCAAAAGAGAATAAATCCTTTTCTCTGGTGTTTCAATAAAGAAATAATTAGATTTTTTCTCAATAAAAGGAAACTAAATAAGAATCAATTTAGTAAATTATTAGTAAAATAATTAATTTAACAAAATTTTCCGATTTCGTTGGACTCAATAGTGCACACCATTTCGGTCATTCCATTTTATTCTGATATCTCGATTCCATCGTTCCTGTGCCATTTCTTGTTCCGTTTTCTCTCAGCTGATTCAAATTATTTGTATTTGATCACATTTCACCTGGTTAGTACAATTTTTGGCTCTGTGAAGAGCCTAGTATGCCAATCGGTGGTGATCAAAACAGCCAAAAACGACTCACAGCACCGTCCGTCAAGGAGTCAAAGCGACCTTTAACCTCACCTAGAGCAGTTTTCGGGAAACTCAAGGTCGAGAGTACCAGCACAACCGTCCGCAAGACTGTGAGTCCGATTCCAACAAGAGATATTACCCCAAAAATTACCCGTTCGACTACGCAAAAAATGCAGAAGTCAAGCGAAATGGCACTGAACGACTTCGTTTCTATAACTGGCCGACTAGGCCAGTTTGAAGTGAAGATCAATGACGCAGCGGACAGTGACGTGTCACTGTTCACTCTCCAAGTCCGACGAGATCAGATTGAGACTTTATGGGAAAAGGTAGAACGCGAGTACGAGTTATGTTCCAAAGCTCTCAACCAAGGCGCTTGCAGCAGCAGTGACCTGGTGGCTATGCAAGCTAAATATGATTACTCGTACTCCGTTTACGAGCGATGTGCGGCTCAACTAAGCGAAAAAATAGAAAGAGCCACGGCGTTAAATAGACAAGCTGAGCAACCCCCTCCAACTTCTCCATGTCCAAGGGTTGCAGTCTCCCGCCATGCGACACTGAAGTTTTCAGTGGGGATTACCTACGCTGGCCTACTTTCCGAGACTTGTTTACAGCTGTTTATATTAACAATCCAAGATTGACGCCGGTGGAAAAATTGTTCCATCTTAATTCCAAAACCAGCGGCGAAGCTAGAGCAATTGTCTCCAAGTCCCCGCTCACGAATGACGGCTTTCAGTCAGCGTGGGCGAGCCTGACGGAGAGATTTGAGAATAAGCGACTATTAGTCAATAGTCAATTGAAAATTCTTTTCAATCTCCCCTCAGCAACACAAGAGTCTGGAGCCGCCCTTAAAGAGCTTCAGGGCACAATCCAGGGATGTTTAACGGCTCTCGACTTGTCCAGGGTGAGCACCGAAAATTGGGATTGTCTGCTAATTTTCTTGTGCTCCTCTAAATTGCCTAAGCTCACGCTGTCGTTATGGGAACAATCGCTCCACGATAAGGCAGAGATCCCTCAATGGTCCGAGATGAATTTATTTCTGATCGACCGATATCGCACCTTGGAGGCGATAGAGGATGTACGACCTACCGCACATACGCCACTCCAGTCCAAACCCACAAGAAAAGAGTCCAACCACCTGAGAACCTTCGAAGCAACAGTGACTGCAAAGCCACAGCACTGCAAATTGTGTCAGAAGGAAAACCATCCCGTGCGTCTATGCCCACGTTTTCTACAAATGTCCGTACCCGAGAGAGTTTCCGTCATTAAGCAACAAAAGCTGTGCTTAAACTGCTTCGCCAGACAGCACCAGTTGAAAGACTGCACCAGCGCACATAGTTGTTTCACGTGCAAGGGACGTCACAACACGCTACTCCACCGTGACAGACCCCAGGTGCCCTCAGCTTCCACAACACCAATAGTTTTGAACCCTCCTTCACCAATACAGTCCACTTCTACTTCAACCCAAGCTACCGTTCAAAACTATTTTTCCGCAAACTCACATGGTGTTCTCCTCGGCACGGCTGTCATCCAAGTGTGTCATTTGGGCACAAAGTATACAGCCCGGGCATTAATCGACTCTGGGTCTGAAGCGACCTTTATTTCAGAGCGATTGTTCAAAAGGGTTAAACTTCCTTATCAACCCGTCGACGCACAGGTCTCCGGTTTGAATCAAGCCATTTCGGCTCAACCTCAAAAACTTTGCCATTTTAATATTGGCTCTCCTATAAAGCCCAGGGTTCATATTGAAACCTCGGCTTATGTTCTTCCAAAGCTGGCAGGCAATTTGCCCTCCTACACCATCCCCCAAACTGCTTTGGAAGAACTTCCAAAATTACACTTGGCCGATCCCTCTTTCTATAGGAGCTCACAGATAGACGTGCTTCTCGGCGCCGATATCCTCCCATCCATATTGTTAGGTGGCTCCTATCCCAACATATGTGGCACTCTCCTTGGTCAAGAAACGATTTTCGGCTGGATCCTTACAGGCCCCGTTTCTAAGACCAGTGCCAAATCTGTCGCATCCTTTTCGACTCAAGTCTCGCTGAATCCAAATGCGAGCTTGGATAAACTGCTCACAAAATTTTGGGAGGTGGAGGATATTCCAGTTAAGCTGGAAAAGGAATCCGACCTTTTTGTGAGCGCAATTTTCAAAAAACCACTAAAAGGGATAAAAACGGCAGATACTTGGTCACACTGCCATTCAAGAATTCCGATCACATCCAGTTAGGCCATTCAAGGTCCATCGCACTAGCTCAATTTCTACGAAATGAGAATCGTCTGGCAAAAAAATGCCCCCCTTAAGGAGCAGTACGATGCGGTGATCCAGGAATATCTGGACTTAGGTCACATGCGACAAGTCCCTCCAAGCAATGGTTCAGATAACTTTTATCTACCACACCATGCTGTTCACAAGCCTGACAGCACCACGACCAAGCTCCGCGTAGTATTTAACGCCTCCCACCCGTCATCGAATGGTAAAAGTCTGAACGATGTGCTACATGCAGGGCCCGTTCTGCAATCCGACTTAACCATTCAAATTCTAAGATGGCGCTTCTTCCGATATGTGTTCAATGCCGATATCACAAAAATGTATCGGCAAATACTTGTGCATCCCAACCACACGCCCTATCAGAGAATTCTGTTCCGAACAAAGGACAACGAGCTTCGTGACTTCGAACTCAGCACAGTCACGTTTGGAGTTAACTGTGCCCCCTTTTTGGCAATCCGGGTACTACATCAGTTATCTGATGACGTTCGTTCGCTCTATCCCTTAGCAAGTCACATTATCGCAAACAATATGTATGTCGACGATGTACTAGCGGGAGCCCATTCCAAATCAACAGCAGATCAAGCAATTGCAGAACTCCGCAAGGCCCTTGAATCTGCCGGGTTCCCCTTGCGAAAATGGACATCCAATGAAAAGGACTTGCTAAGAGCGATTCCCAAGGACCACTTGCTTCACGCCGACTTTTTAGAGATCGAGGAAGCCTGTTCGGCAAAGACTCTCGGGATCAGATGGAAAGCTGACACCGATGAGTTCTTTTTCGCTCCATCCGAGCTAACAGCCAAACAGTCCGTCTCCAAACGTGAAGTCCTTTCACAGATTGCCAAACTGTTCGACCCAGCAGGTTGGCTGGGTCCAGTCATTATCCAGGCAAAAATATTCATGCAGGAGATCTGGCTCCAAGAACTGGGCTGGGACGATCCGCTACCTGAGAGTCTTCTCATTAAGTGGAATTTATTTCTGCAAGAGTATCCGGGCCTCAGTGCGATTCGCATCCCTAGATGGGTCGAATTCCGCCCACAGGGGACTATTCAATACCATGGGTTTTGTGACGCTTCGCAGCGTGCATATGGGGCCGCCATTTACGTGCGCACTGAGATACAAGATCGCATCTCAGTACATCTCCTAACAGCGAAAACGAGGGTCGCTCCGGTCAAGACGATATCCTTGCCACGACTAGAGCTGTGCGGAGCAGCACTTCTGTCCGAGTTATCCGCTGCACTCAGTCCCCAGCTACCTTCCGCTGGCGGCGACTGGTTCTATTGGACAGATTCCACAATTGTGCTAGCTTGGCTTCATAAGCCACCATGCGCCTGGACTATCTTTGTAGCAAACAGAGTCGCAAAAATTACTCAGGCCACCGACTCCAATAAATGGTCCCATGTACGATCCGAGTACAATCCAGCGGACCTAGCGAGCAGAGGTGCCCCACCACAAGCGTTAGTCAACAATGAGCTGTGGTGGCACGGGCCAGAATGGTTACGCCTACCTCAGAACCAATGGCCCATTCCTTCAGATCCCCTCCCAGATACGACAATAGAGCAACGTACGATTAATGTAAACCTCGTAAACACGGCTCCCTCATTTTCTTTCCTCGAGCGCTTCTCCAAGTTCGATCGAGCCCTGCGAGTGTTAGCCTACATCTATCGCTTCTTCAAGCGTTGCAAACGATTGTCGCTCCCGTCAACTATTGAAATTGACAGCAACGAGATTTCTTATGCACAAGAAAAACTCATTCTCCTGACCCAGAGACAAGCATACTCGTCAGAGTACACTTGCTTGAGCACGAAAAAACAGCTCACTTCCAGCAAAATCCTTAATTTGAACCCCTTTTTAGATGGTAAGGGAATTATTCGAGCATGTGGTCGTGTAAGAGCGGCCGAAGCACTCGGCTACGATGAGCGGCATCCAATCATACTGCCATACACATGTGCATACTCGCGTCTCTTGACCGCTTTCACCCATCTTATATCCTTGCATGGAGGCAACCAGCTCATGATGCGTTTAATACGATCACAGTACTGGATTCCAAAGCTGAAGGTGTTGGTCAAATCCACAATTCATTCCTGCAAAATCTGCGTCATCCGAGAAAAAGAAATTGCAAACGCAGCTCATGGGCGACTTGCCTGTGGAGAGAGTCACATTCTCTCGACCGTTCACTCACACAGGAGTCGATTTTGCAGGCCCCTTCAATGTAAAAAATTACACAGGTCGAGCCTGTCTTATTACGAAAGGCTACGTGTCTTATGTGGTGACTCTAGCTCTTATTATTTGCCGAAATTGCTCAAAAAACACGATTTCTAGATCGATTTTAATCGATTATTTTAAATGCACAAGTAATCAAATATCGGAAACAAACTCGATCTGCGCGGGCACTGGGAGGACCTACCATTCATGGCTAGATCGACGCGGCTATTGATACTGATCAAGAATATATAAGTTAATTTTGAATACGTGTGTTTTATTCAGGAACAAATCTAAAACTAAACATTTGGGAACTTAAAGCGACCCTAGCTAGCTGTGGGTTCGTTGGCAGAAGGTAGCGGTGACAAATCTGTAGCGACAGTTTGTTGGCAGAGTCAGCAGCGTCGGCGTAGCTGAGCAATGCGTTGGTGTCAAATTTGCATTGTTAGCTTTATACTGGGCGACAAAACTATAATCGATGTCGTAATGGTCGCTTTGTCGGCAATACTTCGATTTGACGGCTGCTTATGGAACTTGTTTTTTTAGGATTCTTTGGAATTAATTATTTGTGTCACAATGTTGCAATGTTGGCATTGGTGGGCCGATTATGATCTTTGGAGGTTGTGGAATCTGTTCCTGTACCTGAAGAGTTATGTGTTTTTTCGGCTGGACGCAGAATTTGAAAGTTTAAGCGGTTGCCAGTAAAGCGCTAAGAAGGCTGATGATGGCAATGCGATTTGCAGAATTATTTCAATTTTTTTTAGGTATTTCATGTTTTTGATGTGCAGCGTGTGTAATCCTTCCAGTGATAAGATGTGTAATCGTTCCAATTCTCTTGGAGTCTTCTGGATGAGTGGTCACCTGGGTTTCATGACAGTGGCCTCTTTATTGTGAAACTCTTTGTCGTTTATGTAGATTGTGTCGTTCCAAAAGTGCACCAAGTAGGTGCCCCTCATGTGATGATTGGTATTTGGTTGCTGAATTGTTCCGTTGAAATCGTTTCTATTTCTTCCAACTTTGGTATGTGGTCAGCGTTGCTGAACTCGCACAGCGATTCTTTGCCCTGTACTAACTTAGCAATACATTTTGATTCGTTAAGATTAATAGTTTTTGCTTTTTCGCAAATAGTTAGGGATATTTAATATTATGTTGTCGTATAAGAAGATTTCATTAGTTTCTAAATGTACAATTGATTCGTTTCTTATTACAGGTTTAATTAACAAGTGGTTGGTATGTAATTGCTTCTAATTGTGGTATTTTACTAATGTAGATTATGGTTGTTTTATTGTGTAGTACAGAGATATCGACATATTCTAATATTTCCTCTGCTGTCAAAGAGGTTATATTGCTTTCTTGTAAAATTTTGTGGACTTCATTTATTTCATTTTCGATTAGGAGGAGGGTATTTATAATATTGGACTTTGCCCATTGAATGGCATATTTAATATTAAAAATTTCTTCTTTTAAGAGTCTAACTTGGTTTTGCAAACTAGTTGCTACCTTTAATTGTGTTGGCTTACATATTAGAGATTGTTATCAGATTATTTATTCTATTTTGCAATTGATTATTTAGAATGATCTGGTCATTATTGTTTGTAATGAGGTTGATCAAATTTGCTTCTATCAATTCTAAATCTGCATGGTCGGGGTTTCCGGCTACATACTTCCAGCCGATCCAATCCAGTTAAGGGATCTTGCTTGGCGCCTTTGAAGTTTCGGCTTGAGTGTGCTAAATGCGGCTAACACCTGTTCAATTTCGTGAGTAAGGGTGTGATACAAATAATTATTTCTTAAGTCATTTACGGTATGGTCGCGTATTTTGAAAAGTTCGGTTTCTATCTGCTGTAAATCAATTATATGACTAATATTGGTTGATGAGGTTTTTAATTTCCCTGAGCCTTTGTAAATAGTTATGGTGTGTGCCTCGGTGAAGTTTGTAATACTCGTGGTTGCCAATATCAAGGGCAGGCTAATGGCATCAAATAAAGTGATTAGACAGGTATGGGCCGATTCCTTCATAATCGGATAAAACCTGCAGTCGGGCGAAATCTGGTTTGAGTGAATGGGAATTATTGTTTGTTTTTTTTTTTTTCAAAACTAAACAGATATTTTGGTTATGTTCCTAGGCAGTCTCGGACATTCTACGTTGATTTTGTTAGTTAATCATTCATATATTACTCTTATGAACAAATCTTCCTGCTTCAGTAACTATGGTTGTATTCCTATTTTCTTTTACAATTTCTTGCTTAAATCGTGGGGATAGCTTAGAACCTTATCTACTATTTAGCTTAACAAATAATTTTTGTCCTGGTACGAAATTTTTGATTTCGTTACGTGCTTTGTTATGTGTTTTTAGATCTGCCATTTATTTTTGTTTTAGTTTTTCAGTGTTGCTTTGTCTGCCTGTGTCCATACCTCTAGGGAGCGTTTTTGGGTGACTAAGTGTATTGAATAATTATACTCCTATCTATCTAATAATTCTTCGAATGTGCGATGTTCTTGTTTTGTCTTTAAGCATCTCATAATTTCGGCGAGGGTAAAGTGAAATCGTTAATCTTGTCCGTTTACAGAGCTTTTGTAAGGGGCTGCTTTAAAAATTTCGGTGTGTAACTGGTCTTTCATTATAAAGGTAATAGTGGCTGAATTAAGGGATTTTTCGTTATCTATTACAACATACTTTGGTACGCCAAAATAAAATAAAATGTCGTGCAGAGATTTTCTTACATCTTCTATTGATTTTCAGTCAATAATTTTTATTTGCGCAAGCTTTGAAAATTTATCTATCGCTGTTAATACCAATTTCTTTTCAGTGGAAAATATGGCAATATGAATTGTATGTCCTGGAAACTCAGGAGGATGCCTGTCGTATTTTGCTTCTTTACACACCTGACATTGTTTCACTAAGGCTGCTATTCTCTGTATCATTTTGGGGAAATAATATTTTTCAGATAATTGCAATTTGTTTTCCTGGGCATTTCTATGTGCTCTGTTGTGGGTCTGTAAGATAAGTTCTTCCTGATCTGTTTCTTTTATTACGTCCTCTACTTTTGTCTGAGTGAACCTAACTTTAAAAGATCCGAAATGTTCCAGGTATATTCTTTGAATTTGACCCATTATATTTTCGGCAGTATAAATGCCATTTATAACTGAGGGATTTAAGTATTTTCTAAAAAATTTGTATTAAGTCGTTGTCCGAAAAGTTATGCTGCGATATGGTGTGTCTATGGAAGGTGGGGAATGGAATAGTGAACTCAGGTGGGTGTTCTTTAAAAATGAAAATTTGATTTTTAAAAACCTTGATGGGAACCTTATTGCTGGGGATTAGATTGTCACCGGAGCTATTGCCGCTATATTTTATTATTTGCCAAAATTGCTCAAAAGCACGATTTCGATATCGATTTTTATCGATTATTGGAAATGGACACGTTATCAAATATCGGAAGTAAACTCGATCTGCGCAGGCACTAGGAGGACCTACATTTAAAATTTCAGGCCTCTAGCTGTTGTAGGATTTGAGATCTTTGCGTTCATACATAGGGACGTACGGATAGACAGATGGACAGGGCTAGATCAACTCGGATATTGATACTGATCAAGAATATATATGCTTTATGTGGTCGGAGATGCTTCTTTCTGCTTTATATACATTTGCACAAATACATTATACCCTTTTCACCCATTTTCAATGGGTTCAGGGTATAAATATTAAAAACTTGATAATACACTCTAAATACAAGATTAAGAATTCGTTAGGAGTTCAAGACAGAGTCAACAACGAGACTATCAAGGAAGACGAAATATTAGTATCTTTTGACGTAGAATCCCTGTTTCCCATCATACCAACAGAATTGGTACTGGACACAATAAGACGAAAGTGGACTAAGTTGGAGGAACACACAACTATACCTTAAGAATTATTTATGGACATAGTTAGATTCTGTATTCAAGAGAACAGGTATTTTAAATATTACGACAAAATATACATGCAATTGAAAGGGATGCCAATGGGATCACCGGCCTCTCCAGTAATAGCGGGCATAATAATGGAAGAACTTTTGGACAATAATACTAATATTGACAACAATCCCAAAACTTCTTACAAAAATATGTAGATGACCTTTTTGCTGTAACGGAAAAAACAGAAGTACAAAATATTCGAAAAGAATTAAGTTCGTTTCACAAACATAGCAAATTCAAAGTGGAACTAGAACAAGACGGGAAGCTACCATTTTTAGACATTAAAAAATATTGACCATAAATGACTTCCCGAAGAATATAATTAGAACATGATTTAAAAGACAACATGTCAGAACACAAAATTTAAAAGAATCTACAAAAATATACAAATCTCTAACATATGTACCACGATTATCAGAACGGATCACAAACTCAGACTGCTATAACAGACAAGAAGTAAAATTAGCCCACAAGCCCACAACTATGTTACCAAAATTCGTTAATAATACAAAGGCGAAAATACCAATGATGGATACAAGTAATGTCATTTACAAAATACCATATGGCGGTGACAACAACAATACACGCACAACGTAGGCGCAACAAAATCCAAGCTTAAAATAAGAGTAGCTCAACACAAATCGGACTTCAAATTAAGAAATCAAAATAATATACACAAAACAGAACTTATGACCCACTGTACGAAAAGCAACCACACACTAAATTTCGATGAGACGACAATTTTTCAACAAGAACAACACTATAACAAAAGACATACATTAGAAATGTTACACATAATAAACATACCAAACGACGACTTATCTACAAAACGGACACCAAAAACTTGCGCTCACTTATACAGACATATATTGAATTGTCAAATAGTGTCAACCTCCACGCCAAAGAGCGCAGACGTGTAAGACTATTTTTTAAATTGTTTAAATAATTGTTGAATTTTATTTAATGTATCTTAATGTTAAATGTTTTTTGTTCTTGTTTTTGTGCCCTGAAGAAGGTTGCCGAAGTGCAGCTGAAATATATTGGTTATATTCAAACAAAATTGCGTGTTCTTTTTGTCTTGAATAAAAAAGCCCTGGACCTCGAGCCAGCCAAACAAATAATTTTAAAATGACACATATATTAGATATTTTATCAAGACTACAGAAAAAGAAAAGACACTTCGTGACACAATTATTCAGGATGGGTCTTATTTCAATAGACGAAAGAAATAAGATGACTGCAACACCAGCGGTACCTCCAAGGATGTATGGACTACCAAAAATAGATATGGAAGGAACACCACTGACACCAATATGTTCCTCCATCGGATCTCTATCTTACAGGCTGTGCAAATATTTGATAAAAATATTAAAAAAATCTGACAATGGACTCTAGGTACAACATCAAGAAAGCGGTAGATTATAAAGACAGAGTTAACAATTCCCACATTAGAGAAGAAGAAACACTGGTATCCCTTGACGTAGTATACTTGTTTCCCAGCATACCAATGGAAATAGCACTTGACACCATAAGACAAAAATGGACCAAGTTAGAAGAACACACGAGTATACCAACACAACTCTTTATGGACATAGTTAGATTTTACATTCAGGAAAACTGATATTTTAAATACGAAGACAAAATATGCACACAACTAAAAGGAATGCCAATGTTGCAGATAAATATAATAAAAACTGTTTGACCTTTTTGTCATAACGAACAAAACAGAGCTACATAAAAGTCAAAAAGAATTGAATTTCTTCCACAAGCACATTAAATTTACTATTAAATTGGAAAAGGACCGAAAATTACCATTTGTAGACTCTATAGTAAGCAGATTAGACAAAACACTAAAAATAAAGTGGTATAAAAAACCCATAGCGTGCGGACGAATACTGAACTTCAATTCAAACCACCCAAAGAGTATGATTATCAATACAGCACTAGGCTGTATGAAAAGAATGATTAACGTATAGGACACAATATACCACAAAGAAATTGAACATGAAATTAAAAAAGCGCCGGAAAATGGCTTTCCAAAAAATGATCACAAAACATTATTAACAAGAAAGAAGGTTTATCTTCGGAACGCCAAAGATTTAATACCCTTGCAGACCTAATCTTTTCCTAATGCTCATAATGCTTTGCCTGTATCTAAGAAGCACAGGAAAAGTAGTTAATGCCGGGTATGGATAAGATATCTTGAAAAACAAAAAGCATTCCATACAACAACTTAATTTTCAACCAATCCTTCCTTTGGCAGCTTTATGATATAGTAGTCCGATGTTGAAAGGATTTTTCATATATTTGAGGAGCATAGTTAAACTAATAAATGCCAAGGTTTGTCAAGATATCTTGATAAACAAAAATGTTTTTGATACAAGAACCTACTTTTCGACCGATCGTTCCTATTGCAGATATGATATAGTGGCCCGATCCAGCTGGTTTTGACATATGTACTGCGTGTAACAGAAAGAGACACTGCTGCTAAATTCCATAATCTGAGAGACTAGTTCGCATAGAAACAGACAGAAGGACAGCCGGACAGACGGACATATCGAAAGTGATCATAAATATATATACTTTATGGGGTCGGAGATGTCTCCTTATATGTCTTACACATATCACGACAAATTATAATACCCTCTTCAAGGGTATAAGAAGACGACAATTCAAAAGGAATAATCCAATAGAATCTGCCAAAATATGCATATCTCTATTATATGTACCACGACTATCAGACCGCCTCACGAACTCAGACTGCTACAACAAACAAGAAATAAAAGTAGCACGCAAACCTACAAATACATTACAAAAATCCTTCAACAAGATAAAGACAAAAATTCCTATGACCGACAAAAGTAATGTCATTTACCAAATACCATGTGGCGGGGAAAACAACAATATGTGCAATAGTGTTTACATATGTAGGTACAAAAAAATCCATACTAAAAACAAGGATCAGTCAACATAAATCAGACTTCAAATTTAGATATCAAAATAATATACAAACTTTACAACAAGAACAACACTACAACAAACGATATATGTTTAACACACCAGCCAACAAACGACTAAACTACAAGACAGTCACTAAAAAAATAGCCAAACAGCCTCAGTTTCAATCTCCGCGTCAAACAGCTCATACGTGTAAAATAATGTATATAAAGTGTTAAATTTATTATTTTAACTTAATGTATTCTAATTGTAAATTGTTTTTTGTATCTTGGTGTTAGTGCCCTGAAGACGGCTTGCCGATGTGCAACCGAAATATACTGTAAGCAAAATATGAAATAAAATTGTTTTCACTGTGTATCTTAGCAACGCCGCACCTCGAGCCAGCCAACAAATATTATAAATATGGAGAGCTCGCCATAACCATCACTTCAACTTTCCTATTATAATATTATTATTGTTTTTCCTAATTGTTTGTATTATATTTCTAGCTCTCTTATAGGCTTGCATTATAAATTGCTTTGAGTAATCTTCTATATTATAAAGTAGTTCTATTTTATCAATGATATTAAAATCCTTTGGTAGCTTTGGGTTTTTGCTAAAAACTAGTTCAAATGGACAATAATCATGTGCCATGGATGGGGCTATAGTGTAACAATAAACAAAATATTGAAGCCACACGTCCCAATCAGTTTTATCAATGGATATGTATTTATTTAAGGCTCTGGGACTTTTCTCAATAGTCCCTAATGTCTGGTAATGGTGTGCTGTAGACGTAATGTTGTATATTTTTCGATATTTACATAAGACTTTAATTATGGAATTCTTGTATTCAGTTTATTTGACCGTACTTTAGAACAAAGGACTCGAATATAGCTTTTTCTACGCTTTTTGCGCGTTTAATCGGTACATCATACAAACAGATATTTTGATAAGGCACATATAATCGTGATTGTATATTCGTTACCATCTTCTGACTTTGATAATGGACCAATGATGTCGACTAGTACTTTGTCTGAAAACACTTATTGGTATGTTTGTAGTTTTAGTTTATTTTTATTAACATTTTTGGCATTTACGTTCGTACTCTGTAGCATGACGTGTCATATTTTTCCAATAGTAATGTCTTTTCATTCTTGCTAATGTTTTTGAAATGCCTGTATGACCTCATTGCATGGGTTCATAATTATATGTAGACAATATTGCTTCTTTTTCTTTATCTGTATTTATTTGTTTTACCTGCTTGAATAGCGTTACTCTTAAGTTCTTTAAATATATATTGCCCATATTTTTTAAAGTATCTATTAAAGTGTTTTCAAAGACTTTTTCGCTTGGTGCCACTGTGAGTTGTCTTATCTTGTTGATGCCGGCTTCGGTTGGACGAATTCTCGCAAAATCTATATCAGTCATTAATAATGACGATTTGCGAAAAGTAGTGTCCTTGCGATTAACACCTTTAAAATGTTTATCAACACATGGTAAACAAGTAAGAGGTTCTGGTGGGGATCTCCCCGACTAGGGGATACCCTGAACCCTCCTATTCTAACACAAAATGCAGCTCGCGCTACGCGCTTGTTTAGTTTAGTGGTAATAAAGATAACTTTAAAAAAAAAGTTCCCTTGGCAGGGTTCGAACTCGCAATTGAACGCATTACTTGCTGCCGACTCTACTCAACAGCCACATTAGCCAAAATATAGTCTCCTCGGTTCTGTTTGAACTTGTAAAAGACAGCACTACATGCCGCCACCCCTACTCAAGAGCCACACCAAATATTAATTCTTAATTAGAAAAAAACGAAATAAAATAGCAGCACAGAAAACAATACAATGGCAATTGCAATGTTGTTAACAGAATTCAAAGCAGACGCGCAGGAATGTGTGTGTGTACATGTGTACATATATGCCGCAAACACGTTTGTAGCCAAAACACATCTTCTTTTGTATTTCTAAACCGATATTGATGAAGTTTTCAGAAGTAGATCTTATTGTACCATAAAATATTCGTGTATTCGAGCAATTTTATTCGAATAACAGGATTTCGATATCGATTTTTATCGAACGTTCATCGCCTTTCATTCGCCTTTTACTAATAATCTTAACTTGTTTGATAAAGCTGTAAGTATTGCTTTAGCTTCTATCAAGTTTCTAGCATAGACTTTAAGATTGGTTTCACAAGGGACACAGCGAAACTTTCGTGTGATCCCTTGATCGAATACACTATTTCAAGAGCATCGTTATAAGTATCTTAACTTGATTTTAAAATAAGAACATCTGCTCCTGTATCGATTAAAAAGGTGAGCTTGTTGCCTGTACTTGTATTTTTTATTATGATTATGAAGGTTTATCAAGTTCACGTTCAGTACATCTACTGATTCGCCTTTTACTGATGAAGCTTGTTTAATATAGCTGTAATTGTTGATCAAGTTTCTAGCATGCCCTTTTAGTTTGACAGAGTCCCTTTTGCAAACCAAACTTGCGGGGCTCCATTGGTCGATTCAAATATTTCGAGAGCAATGAGAAACCATTGACTTCGGGCATTAGCCTTGAAACTACAAAATAGACAGGCTATTGTGCCTTGTGTACAATTAGTTTTTTGCTGCTAGATTGTGATTTTTGTTTTCCAACGCCTGTGCCAAGAGTGATATATTAAAATTTATCGGTGTTTTTAATAAATTGGTAAGTAAAGCTGTAGATTGCATTTTTCGTTTCAGTTTGCAAAATTATCCCTCAGACGTTGTAAAGTGCCTGAAGTTTCGACTCTGTGTAAACTTGTGAGTTTTTAGAAACTTTCATTAACCACACTTCTGATTTCATTGTATTCATATACAATTTGTGTTTGATTACGGCCGGTCGTTAAACTTGTGCGCTTTTATTAAGGCGCTTGTATGATTTATCGAAATTTGATCAATGCTTTATTCTCTCAATTGTTTGGGGCGTGAATCTTCACGTAGTTGGAAACTTTTTAGGATTTTAGGTTTTTATAACTTAAAAGATTTTTATTGTTCGTTTAGTTTTACAATTCAAATTGTTTTTCTTTGAGTGTTTATTACTTAGTTATCACATTTTATTTTTTTCTTGTGTACAACTCGGGTTTTTATACCCTGAGCCCATTGAAAATGGGTAAAAAGGGTATAATGTATTTATGCAAATGTATGTAACAGGCAGAAGAAAGCATCTCCGACCCCATAAAGTATATATATTCTTGATCAGCATCAACAGCGGAGCCAATTCAAACACGTTCGTCTGTCTGTCCGTCTGTCCGTCCGTCCGTCGGTCCGTCTGTCCGTATGTATGAACGCAAGGATCTCAGAACCTATAAGAGCTAGAGACTTGAAATTTTAACTGTAGGTCCTCCTAGTCCCCGCGATAATCGATAACTCGATAATTAAAAAATGCAACAAATCTTCTAGCGCTATCTGCGTCCGTTGGGATTAGGTATTTCTCAATAACACTGCATTTTTATCATCTGGTAAGATACCTGTCTGGCTTGGCAGCCACAACAGCTGTAGCGGCCTCGCCACTGATAAGAGCAGCATCGTCTTCTTATCTTGGAATACTTGCTCTGCGAAGCAACTGCTTAAATTTCGCTCTTAAGATTATTTACATTTAGCTAGCGCTTTTCGCTGTAACGATCATTTATTTCCCTAACATTACCTTTTGCGAAGGCCTCGATCCTGTGCGTCGAATCTAGTTAAGTTCGTTCGCTTCGTGCATTTGGTACGCATCGGCCACTTGCATTATCAAAACATATTAATTTGTCGCAATTATCGTTTTGCTAAAATCGGCACGAACCAGTTCGGGTTCGCTTGATATTGTAAAACTATTGTTCTTAAATAATAAGCACAGACCAATTCGGGTCTGCCTGCTTATCGTAACTTATAATAAAAATATATATACATTTGAACACAAGCCGTCGCTTTGCTTACTCTCTCGGGCGCTCAAAGTTTTTTGTTCTTTCGTGCGTAACTTTTGTACAAGCTATAGCCGAAGCTTCGTTACATAGCTTGACACTTGCGTTCGCCTTACAGCTATTGTTTTGAGCGGTTTACATGTACTAGCGATCACCGTTGTAAGGTACTCAGCTAGTTTTCGCATACTTTCTATTAACGCTTCTAATGACAGCAGAAAATAACGCTTCTAGTGCAGTGCCCTCTGCAAACAGAGTGAATTTTCTGAAGCCCACAGTCATTTCCATTTATGACAGTTTGTAAACACTTCAAAATGCTCTAACTAATTCGACACTTAGTGCAATTGATGAGTGCAGTATTAGTGTTAGGCTGAAGCAAATCGAGCGCCTTCAGGCCTCATTTGATATTACTCACACCAGCCTCGAAGAGCTACCCTTGGATGAGATTATTAGCCAATTGCGTGAGGACTTTGACAAGTTAGCAATTTCTATGGAAATTTCGGTTCGGAGTGATATCGCGAAACGTGTCTCAATTTTTCCCTGCTCAACATTTCACGACCAATCTGTGCTGCCCGCGCAGACAGTCAGAGCTAAGGCACCGCCGGCATTACCCACATTAAAGACGCCTACGTTCAGTGGTGGTTACACAGAATGGGCCGACTTTTGTTCTATGTTCACAACCGTCATAGAAAATCATCCGGATTTAGCAGATATCGAAAAGCTTCAGCATCTTCGATCGTGCCTGAAGGATTCAGCGCTGGTCCCAATACGATCATTGGAAATAACAAACGATAATTATGCCATAGCACTTAATTTATTGAAGAAAAGGTTTAATCCCCGGCTGGTAGCTACCTAATAGAGGAACTCCTCTATACTCTATAGAGGAAATTTCCGTGGTTACAACCGAGGAAGGAATAATTCCAACCGAGGTAACAACAAAAATATTACTAATAGAAACAATAACTTTCGAATTACTTAGAGTAATTCCGAAAACCAGCAATCCCCATTAGATATTGAAACCCATTAAATAAAACTGTTAGTGCAGATATTTTTTCAAAAGGTTAAGCATTTGTAGAGTCACTAAAGGTAAATACATCATTCCGCATGACTTCCGTTTATTCCAACACAATTTCCCAATACCTAGTGCTGGCATTATAGGTATAGATTTTATATAAAAATACAATTGTCAGTTAGATTTCACATAAACCTGTGACTCCTTAATATTTCGTTCGAACAACTTAAATTATTCGATCAAATTACCTATAATTCACACTTGTAACAATAATGCCACAATACTACCAGCATCTTCCGAAGTTGTCCGTCAAATAAAAATATCTTCCATATAAAATCATGTTTTAATTCCAAACCAAGAAATTGATGAAGGAATTTTCATTGGAAATACAATTTCCAATAACCAAGATACATTTGTCCGAATATTAATATTATTTTCCGAAAATAAAAAATGAAACGTTAAATGACTACGAAACCGAATCAATAACAACAAATTATTTTTATAAGCAAGATTTAAGATTAAGAGATAAAGAATAAGTGTACATTAAAAAATACAGAATATTTCAAACTCATAAGGGAGAAGTAACAAAAAAAGTCGAAAGACTCCTTCTAGATAAAATAGTCAAACCTTCTATCAGAATATAATAGTCCGATACTTCTTGTACCAAAAAAGGTCTACCAGGGTCCGATAAATGGTAAAAAGATGGCGATTATTTATAGACTATCGTCAAATCAACAAAAAGCTCTTGTCCGACAAATTTCCGCTTACCAAGAATGGATGATATTCTTGACCAACTAGGCGGGGCAAGATACTACTCATGTTTAGATTTAATGTCCGGTTTTCACCAAATATAATTAAAAGAACAGTCCACGATTACCTCATGGTTTAAAAATAGCCATTCTATCATTCTTTCCACAGAATGATGACAATCGCTTTTTCTGGATTAGATCCTTCACAAGCATTCTTGTATATGGATGAGTTAATAGTCGTTGTTTGTTAGGAAAACCATATAATTCAAAATTTATTAAATGTTTTTGACTTATGCAGGAAACTCAACCTTAAATTACATCCAGAAAAAATGCACTTTCTTCATACACGAATTGACTTTTCTAGGTCATAAGTGTGCTGATCAAGGAACTTTACCAGATGACAAAAAGTACAATGTCATTGAAAAATACCTAGTCCCTACGGACGTTGATAGCGCTAGACGATTCGTTGCATTTTGACATTATTTCAGGCGTTTCATCAAAAATGTTGCAGACTACTCACGTCACTTGACAAGATTATGCAAAAAGAATGTAAAATTTGAATGGACTAATGAATGTCAAACAGCTTTCGAATATCTAAAGAAAGCTCCAATAAAGCCATGTCAATTAACAAGATTATTCAAAAAGAATGTAAAGTTTGAATGGATTAATAAATGGCAAACAGCATTCGAATATCTAAGGAAAGCTCTAATAAAGACAACTTTACTAAAGTATCCCGATTTTATGCAAGTAAACAAGCTTGCGGAGCAGTTTTAACCCAAACTTATAGTGATAAGCAATTACCCGTAGCATACGCTACACGTTCATTCACTTAAGGTGAATCCAGCCAAAATACCACAGAACAAGAGTTAACAACAATAGTCAAGGCAATATTAAAATAGATCACAGACCAATTACTTATTTATTCTTAATGGTAAGTCCCAGTTCAAAATTAACAAGAATGAGGCAAGATTTAGAAGAGTATGAAATTACTGTAGAATATCTCAGGGGAAAATATAACTTTGTTGCAGAAGCGTTATCTAGAATAACCATTAAAGATTTACAAAATACAATAACAAATGTTTAGAAAGTCACTAAAAGACATAAAAGTAGACAAAAAAATCCTGCGCAGGAAGAGAACATGGAAATTTTCCAACGCAAAAACCTAAAAATGCATCTCAGCCCATCGTAAATAACGTCATCAAAAATGGCGATATACGAAAAATAGTGACCTTGCACATAACAAATATGTTATGCCTATAGAGGCATGGTAAAAAGATTGTTGCAAGGATTGAGATTAGCGACCTTTATACTAATGGAACTCTCGACACGTAAAATAGGAATCAGCCAACCGAAAGTGGTACCGAGCGAAAAGATCCTAGAATTAATTTCCATTGTACTTTTGTACATTGTACTTTTAAGCAGATGGACAAAAAATATCTTAAAAAACTCTGAGTAGCGCTACTCAAGCCGGTAACCCAAATAGAAAAAGAAACAGAAAAAGAAGCAATTATGTCTACATTCCATGATGATACTATTTCAAAAACCATAGCAAAAATAAAATATGACACGTCATTTAACAAAATACTAAACAACAAGGCACACTTAGATACCTATGATAATAACTGAAACACCAACAAAAGCTTTTGACAGTGTTGACACTATATGTCCATTACCAAGATCAGAGAATGGTAACGAGTATCCAGTTACAATAATATGTGATTTAACAAAATATCTAGTTGCCATTTCGGATCCCAAATAAAAATGCAAAAACTGTCGCTAAAGCAATATTCGAATCTTTTATTCTGAAATATGGTCCAATGAAGACGTTCATAACGGACATTGGTAGAGAATACAATAATAACATTAAAATATATTGATATAAAAATTGAAACAATTTTTTGAATATAAAAATATAAAAATGTAAGAATATAAAAATATTAAAGTATCAAAGATATAAAAATTTAATAATTGAAAATATTAATTTTTTGTTTGTTTAAAGATAAATTTTATTATAATAATTTGTTTTTCTGAAAAATGTTGTTTGGTTTTTCATTGGCTGATCAGGCCGTTGTATTTTTTTTTTGTATTTTATTTAGAATTCGAATTCATAAAGAAAATTTAGAAGTATTATGCATTAAAAATTTTAAATCTATCCTTATGAACTTTTTGTTCCTAACCCTTATTTATTTATTGATCATCACTGTAATCCTTCATCTTCCATTCCTATTACTTCATAGGGGCCAAATATAACCTTGCCTCCTACTTTGTTCAGTGTTGAGCAACTTCATTATCATAACATTCTTTATTTTTTGCTTTATGTTTTTCTATCATTATCCCAGCTCTTTTATATGTTCGAGTCATAAACTTGGTTTGCTTAGCGTAATCATCTATATTATATATAGGGTCAATATTATCTATTTTATTAAAATATGTTAACCCCCCCCCCCCCCCCCCCCCCCCCCCCCCCCCCCCCCCCCCCCCCCCCCCCCCCCCCCCCCCCCCCCCCCCCCCCCCCCCCCCCCCCCCCCCCCCCCCCCCCCCCCCCCCCCCCCCCCCCCCCCCCCCCCCCCCCCCCCCCCCCCCCCCCCCCCCCCCCCCCCCAGTTGTTCTGTTTGCCGAAAACTAACGCATATGGACAATAATTGTGTGCCATAGAGGGGGTCGTGTTCTAACAGTAAACAAAATATTTGAGCCATACATCCCAATCAGTTTTATCAACCGATATGTAAGAACGTATGTATTCGTTGAAAGTTCTATGACTTCTCTCTACTGTTCCAACTGTCTGGTGGTGGTGTTCTGTAGACGTTAAATTGTCTATCTTTAAGTATTTGCACAGGTCGTTAATGACAGAATTTTTATATTCAGTTCCCATGTCCGAAATGAACGTCTTCGTTGGACCGAACTTCAGTATAAAAGATTCGAATATTGCTTTTGCAACTGTCTCAGCTTGGATTTGTTTGGTACTGGAATAGCTACAAGATATTTTGTTAAATCACATATCAATGTTATTGCGTATTCGTTACCATTTTCAGATATTGGTAGTGGACCTATAGTATCCACTATCACTCTGTCGAATGCATTGATCGGCGTTTCTGTAATGGTCATAGGTTTTTTTGTGTGAGTCGTTGTTTTTGACTTTTGGCATTTTGGAGATCTACGTATGAACTCTTTTATGTGACGCGTCATATTTTTCCAATAGTAGTGTCTTTTGATTTTATTTGAAGTCTTTGTTATGCCGTTGTGTCCTCCTTGTAGAGAATCGTCATGAAATGTAGACATTATAGCTTCTTTTTCTTTTTCGTTATTTATTAGGGTCACCGGCTTGAGTAACGCTACTCTAAGTTTTTAAGATTTTTATTGCCCATATGTTTAAAAGTATCAATTGAAATGAATTCAAAGATCTTTTCGCTCGGTGCCAATTTGAGTTGGCTGATTCCTAATATACCGGCTTCTTTCAAGCCTTTGGAAAAATTGACCTAGGTCGAGAGTTCCATTAGTATAAAGGTCGCTAATCTCAATTCTTGCAACAATCTTTTTACCATGTTTTAAAATACACAGCATACTTGTTATGTGCAAGGTCACTATTTTTCGTATACCGTCGATTTTAATGACGTCGTATACGTTGGGCTTAGAAGCTTTATCAAAACTTTGCCTTGGCAAAATTTCTCGTTGTTTTTCCAACGCAGGATTTATTTTTTGACTACTTTGTTGTCTTGTATGGACTTTCAAGACATTTGTGTTAGTGCTTTTTAATTCTTTGATGGTGCATTCTTGATAACTTGCATCTGCAACAAAATTTGTCTTTTCCCACTTTAGATATTCTGCAGTGAACTC
>JAWNOR010000311.1:0-115033 GCA_035045885.1 Drosophila borealis
TTAAAGGGTGGGTGCGACTATGAATATATCACTATATACACATATACCAATGGAAAATACATCGAGCCTCGCAAAACCAAAATTTTCTTTGTAGGGTCACACAAAATCTTAGGCTGTGATTAAGATCTTTATTTGTTGCTTTAAGATCTTTATTATGGCTTTGCTGAACTCGTCATCTTATTGCGCACTCTTTATGCGAGCTTTTAACACTGTCGTCACGTACATGCACGTCTGCGGAAAACGGCTGAGACACTCCACGTGTCTTATGCTATCACCTAGATGATGTACGACCTTGAATTTGACGTCCTCCACATACAGGGTCCACTGGGAAACTTCTCTCGGATCCCTAACAGATAGTGTCGAATCTTCTTGATTGCGCAGCTGCTTTGACCTCTAAGTAGTAACTGGGACGCTTAGACTCAGCTTCTGTAGTTGTTCGACCACACACACTGACACCCTGGCACATACAATCATAGGACAAAACACAAAACGACTAACAGAACACCAGCGGACTTATTCATATACGCAGGTACACCAGAGTATGACATTCAAGCTTTTAAAGAAAAACTAATAAATAACCTCAACAAAAAACGAACAAATTATGAAATTGACACAAGATACAAACATTCACCGTTAGTTAAATCAAAGACAACAACCCCGTTCAAGAAAACAGGAGAACTAAGACAAATCGACGATAAACATTTTGAGGAAACAAACAGAGGCAGTAAGATAATACATTACAAAACCAAATTCTAAAAGAAAAAGAAGACTAATCAAAGTAAATATAACAATTACAGGTACACAACAGACAGCGACCAGAACTTACAAGCACCAGCTTAAACTAATTATTATAATATTACTATCAATAACTGTAAACCTTATAAAAGCACAAATCATTGAAATTAATCCTATTAAAGCCCATAATGCTTATCTCATATTCAAAACAGGAACCATAGACATTCCGACAGATTACGAATACCCATGTTTAACGGTTAACATAACAAAAACCGAAGAAACTTTTAACAATTTCATTGAACAAAGTAAGAAATTGAATAACCTAATACAAATCGAATGCCTAGTAGAAAAAAATAAATAGAGAAATAAACGGCTTATATATAGCCAAACGCAGCAAAAGAGGTTTAGTATACAAAGTAGGAACAGTACACAAAAACTCATTTGGAACATTATACCAAGAAGACACAATAGAAATTGAACAAAAAAAAACAGCTTAGCAGAAATTCAGGTTAACGAATTGAATCACATAATAGAAGCTATAAACAAAGGAATAGAAGTCATGAACGAACTAAATCAAGAGACAGAAAAAGGAAAGAAATTAGATATCCTTATATTTAACTTACAACACTTTACAGAATATATAGAAGACAAAGAGATGGGAATGCAGCTCACAAGATTGGGCATTTTTAGCCCAAAATTATTAAAACATGACTATTTGTTGCATGTTAATTCAGAGAAATTGTTGAATATAAAAACTTCTACTTGGTTTAAATGAGATACAAACGAAATACTGATAATATCCCTTATTCCTCGAGAAATAATAAAAAAACCCGGCATTTGAAATAATTCCATACCCAGACGAAAAGAATAAAATTTTGACAGAAATAGCTCATGAAAAATAATTTACACAAGACAAAAAATTTTATAGCAAAGAAACAAAAAAATTAATTAATAATGAATGCATGATAGGAATTTTAAAACAAATAACATCAGAACTTTAAAAAATTTTCATATCATATTTGTCTGATTACGCAGCCAAAACAAGTGGAGCGACCTCGCAACTGATAAGAGCAGCATCTTAATTTTATCTTATAATACTCGCTCTGCAAAGCAATTGCCTAAATTTCGCTCTTAAGAATTCATTTACATAGAGCTGCCGCTCTTCGCTGTAACGATCGTTTTATTGGCCTAGCTTTACTTATGCGAAGGCCTCGATGCTGCGTCGAGTTAGTTAAGTTTGTTCGCTTCATGGATTTGGTACGCATCGGCCACTTGCATTACTCAAAATTATAACTAATAATTGTCGCTTCGCTAAAATTGGCACGTACTCTTTCGGGTTCGCTTGCCTATATATAAACTATTGTTCTTAAATAATAAGCACAGACCAATTCGGGTCTGCCTGCTTCTCGTAACTTTAAGAAATATAAAAACAATTTTGAACACAAAAAATAAATAGTTAATTATTTCTATTTGTGAAAGCTATTGAAGAAGCTCAATAGCGCAACATTTTGGTGACCCCGACGTGAACTTTATTTTTGTTGTTGTAAGATTATTTGCTTTACATCAAAGCAATAATCTTAAAAGACGCCACCTGGCATTTCGTTTTGTGCACTTTATATACATACATACTTATCGCCGTCGATCTTATCGCCTACTCTTTCGGTCGCTTAAAGTCTTTGCTCATTCGTGCGGTACTTATGTAAAAGCTATTGCAATTGCTTCGTTACATAGCTTGACACTTGCGTTCGCCGAAGTTCTTATTGTACAACTATTGTTTTTTGAACGGTTTGCATGCACTAGCGATCACCGTTGTTAGTTACTCAGCTAGTTTTCGCACGCGCTTTCTATCACGCTTCTAATGGCAACCGAAAATAATGCCTCTAGTGCAGTGCCCTCTGCAAACAGGGTGACCTTTCTGAAGCACAAAGCCATTTCAATTTATGACAGTTAGCAAACACTTCGAAATGCTATAACTAATTCGCCACTTAGTGCAATTGATGAGTGCGGTCTTAGTGTTAGGCTGAAGCAAATCGAGCGGCTTCAGACCTCATTTGATATTACTCACACTAGCCTCGAAGAACTATACTTTGATGAAATCGGTAACCAATTGCGTGAGGACTTCGATGAATTAGCAGTTTCTATGGAAATTTCGGTTCGGAGTGAAATTGCGAAACGTGTCTCAATATAGCCCTGCTCAACATTTCGCGACCAATCTGTGCTGCCCTCGCAGACAGTTAGAGCTAAGGCACCTCCGACACTACCCTCAATAAAGTTGCCTACGTTCAGTGGTGTTTAGACAGAATGGGCCGACTTTTATTCTATGTTCACAACCGTCATAGAAAATCATCCTGATCTAGCAGATATCGAAAAGCTGCAGCATCTTCGATCGTGCCTGAAGGATACAGCGCTGGACGCGATTCGATCATTGGAAATAACAGACGTTTGGTTTTTCAGGCACACATACTTGAGATATTGGGGCTCAAGAGGGTGGCAGGTGGATCGGCCGTGTCGCTAAGGGAGTTATCTGACCAAAACAGTAAATTTTGCTATGGCAAGCTATGCCCCTAGCCATCAGGTGGGAAAAACTAGAGCAATTAACACCAGTAGATCGTCATTTATCGCCACTAACCACAACGCCTGCGTCTGCGTCTTTTGTGATAGCCCTGGTCATAATATATATAATTGTTCTCGATTTGGAAATTTGACCCCTGCACTACGGCTTAGGGAGGCAAAACGAGTTGCATTGTGTTTGAATTGCCTAAAGAAAGGTCATCAATTGCGATCATGCAGCTCTGGATGCTGTCGGACCTGCGGGGCGAAACATAATTCTCTGCTGCATTTAAATAATTCGGTATTTCCGTCTGGTCAGCTGACTGAGCCTGCAAATTCATCGCCGATAGCCCATGCCTCTTTCGCTAAGTCATCGCCATCTACCTCCACATCTCTTGTTGCCCAGTATTTCAGTAGTGATGTTGTCGTCTTGGCTACGGCTATGATTTTTGTTAAAAATCGCTCCGGCACTTTGATACCTTGTCGTGCCCTTTTGGATTCTGGTTCTCAGCTTCACCTTATAACGTCGCGCCTTGCTCAACAGCTTCAGCTAAAGAAGCAGAAGTCCTCAGCCATTGTCTCTGGTCTAGGAGATTCTCGTTTTGAAACAGAAGGAAACAAGGTCACTATCACAATACACTCTCAAGTCTCTGAATACTCAACATGCCTTACAGCTCTGGTAGCGCCTAACATAACTGATAGCCAACCGAGTTTTACTATCAACACGACGAATTGGAACATTCCCGATAACATAAAACTTGCAGATCCGTCTTTCTTTAAACCTCAACGCGTGGACTTGCTACTTTGAGCTAGCCTGTTTTACGACCTTCTCAGCGTCGGCCAGATAAGGCTTCTCCCAGGACTACCGTGTCTTCAAAAAACACGACTTGGTTGGGTAGTTTCTGGAGGCGGACCGCGCTTGAGTGGTTCTATGTTAATGGCAAAGCATACTGCGGGCAAACTTGAGCCAAGTTCTGAAGAACGTGCTGATGAATTGGTTCGAAGATTTTGGGAGATAGAATCCTGCTTGGAAAGTACACCTACCACTTCAAAGGAAAAAAACATCTGTGAAGAACATTTCGTAAAGACTCATATCAGATTGCCTAGTGGCCAATATTCAGTTCGTTTACCCTTCAAGCAAAGTTTGGAATGTCTGGGGACGTCATACCAACAAGCCTTTCGTCGGTTCCTGACCCTGGAACGCAAACTACAAAATCGTCCAGATCTGAAGATTCAATATTCAAACTTCCTAAAGGAATATTTGGATCTTGGTCATATGTCGCCTGTTGCTCCAGAGTCTATAGGACTTTGTCAATACTTTCTTCCTCATCACTGTGTCTTTAAAGAAGACAGTTCAACGACAAAATTGCGAGTCGTTTTCAACGGCTCAGCAGCTACCTCGTCAGGTTATTCATTAAATGAACTATTGATGGCTGGACCTGTTATTCAAAGCTCGCTGTTTCATATCCTTCTTCGCTTTCGTAATTTCCCGATCGCCCTAACAGAAGATATTGGAAAAATGTATCGCTGCGTACGCGTTTCAGCACCGGATGATTTTCTCCAATGCATTCTGTGGCGAGACTCGCCAGAACAGGATATAAAGATTTTTAAGCTGGATACAGTTACATACGGAACAAAGCCAGCTTCATTCCTCTCTATCCGTTCTATGCATCAGCTGTCTATGGATGAGCAAACTAATTTTCCAATTGGATCTCGGATTTTGCGGCGTGACTTCTACGTTGATGACCTCATTTCAGGGGGTGATTCAATTCAAGAAGCAAAGGAAATTCTTAATCAGACGGCTGGAATCTTGGCAAGTGGGGGCTTCAAGTTGCGAAAGTGGTGCTCAAACAATGCTGCTGTACTGAAAGGGATACCCGTAGAGGACAGAGAATCTTCTCTAAAGTTTGATGATGGTAGCGACATCACCAAAACTCTTGGACTCGCTTGGGACTCAGCGTCGGATCGGTTGTTGTTTTCTTTTTCGTCCATTCAGCAGAGATCTAAACCATCCAAAAGATCAATACTATCGACCATAGCTCGCTTGTATGACCCGCTTGGACTCATAGGGCCGGTAATTGCCAAGGCTAAAATCTTTTTGCAGCAGATCTGGAAGGAGAAGCTTGAGTGGGACGAGAGCTTGCCATCATCACTAGCAACAGCTTGGCATGATCTTTGCTGCAGTTTTGAGAAGGCACAGTTTCTTAAATTTCCTCGTCTCGTGTCAATACCTGCAGCAGAGTTAGAAGTTCACGGTTTCTGCGACGCCAGCATCGAAGCATATGGGGCCTGTGCCTACGTCCTTTCTCGACGAACATCAGCCAGTTGTCAGTTGTTGTGTTCCAAATCGCGTGTAGCTCCTCTGAAAACAATCACAGTTCCAAAGCTAGAGCTCTGTGGCGCCGTCTTATTATCTAATCTCATGCGTGAGATATCTAAAATGAATCTGTTCGATGGAAAATTCTACTGTTGTTCGGATTCTTCTTTATACCTTTCCTAGATAAGGACCGAGCCCTGCAAGCTCAATGTGTTTGTGGCTAATCGCGTCACAGCAATTCAAGAGATAACTAATGGCATGGAATGGCGTTACGTGCCTACTTCACTCAACCCGGCAGATATTCTCTTGAGAGGATCTACGCCCAGTGAATTAGATCAATCGTCACTGTGGTTCAACGGCCCAGAATTTCTAGTTAAAAACAAATTGGACTGGCCTGCTTCTTGCTTGTCAGAAAGGACAGAGAACTCGAACTTAAAAAAAGTGTCCTTATTGCGTCATCTCCCTTCGTTGATATAACTGCCACTTGTAAATACGTCAACTCATTTGATACAATGCAGTGTATATTCGGATATATTTATAAATTCATACACAGAAGCAGGCATCCTGGACTAACAGTGTCTGATATACAACATGGGACCCAACTCTTACTAAGGCTCGTCCAGAGAGCACAACTGTGGGAAGAGATCAAATCATTGCAATCGAGAAGAGTTGTTAAACCGTCCAGTTGTATCGCATCACTTAACCCCTTTTTGGATGATTTCGGTATTCTTAGAGTTGATGGGCGCTTGAAAAACTCTTCGCTGGATTTCGACGCTCGCCATCCAATAATTCTCCCGTGTCACCATCCCATCACAGACTCAGTCATCACACGGTTTCAAAATCGGGACTTACACGCTGGTCCACGGGCACTTCTTGCTCATATTCGGTTGCAGTATTGGCCGATTGGTAGAAGGAAGACCGTATCCAAGGTGGTTGGAAAATGTGTGAGATGCTTTCGTGCCAAGCCTCGATTAATAGAGCATATAATGGCTGATCTGCCCAAAGAACGTTTGACTGCTTGTCGAGCCTTTGAAGTCTCTGGTGTTGACTATTGTGGACCATTTTGCTATAAGCCAGACGTACGAAATAATGCTCCAGTCAAATGTTACATGGCTGTCTTCATCTGCTTCCCGACTAAAGCGGTTCACCTGGAAATGGTCAAGGATCTGTCGGCAGCTTCATTCTTGAATGCGCTTAAGAGGTTTATATCGACTCGAGGCAGGCCATCTCAGATATGGTCGGATAACGCTACCAACTTTGTCGGCGCCAAAAACGAGCTTCTGGATCTTAAGCGTCTATTCATAAGTCGCAATCATATTGAGTCAGTGCATAAATTTTGCATGGCTGATTCCATTGATTGGAAATTTATACCTCCTCGTTCACCGCATTTTGGCGGCCTTCGGGAAGCAGCAGTGAAGACAGCGAAACATCATTTTTATCGTGCTGTTGGATCTTGTGTTCTCAACTTCGAAGAGTTTCGCACCCTAGTCTGCCACATAGCATCGATAATTAATTCCAGGCCATTGTTTCCTCTTTCAGAAGATCCAGCAGATCTAGATGTGCTCACTCCAGCTCATTTCTTTATTGGTGGACCCAGCTCATCGTTCGTTGAACCTGATGTGACGCACCTTCAATTCAATCGTCTGGATGGCTGGCAACGCGTAACATACCTCCAACAACTGTTTTGGTCTCGCTGGCGTGAAGAATACTTAACACTGCTTCAGCAGCGCTCCAAATGGCGTACTTCCGAAACCAGGCCTATGCGTCAACGACATAGTCCTGGTGAAGGATGAAAATCTGCCGCCTCTAAGGTGGCCACTGGCGAGAATCACGGAGTTAATCGTGGGAAAGGATGAAGTCGCTCGAGTAGCCATTTTGCGCACCGCAACAGGGGAAACGAGAAGAGCAAACAGGCTATGCCTATTGCCCATCAGGGAATCTGTTGAAAGCCCATGCCTTCCAACGGGGGGAGAATGTCTGGTTACGCAGCCAAAACAACTGGAGCGACCTCGCAACTGATAAGAGCAGCATCTTAATTTTATCTTATAATACTCGCTCTGCAAAGCAATTGCCTAAATTTCGCTCTTAAGAATTCATTTACATAGAGCTGCCGCTCTTCGCTGTAACGATCGTTTTATTGCCCTAGCTTTACTTATGCGAAGGCCTCGATGCTGCGCATCGAGTTAGTTAAGTTTGTTCGCTTCATGGATTTGGTACGCATCGGCCACTTGCATTACTCAAAATTATAACTAATAATTGTCGCTTCGCTAAAATTGGCACGTACTAATTCGGGTTCGCTTGCCTATATATAAACTATTGTTCTTAAATAATAAGCACAGACCAATTCGGGTCTGCCTGCTTCTCGTAACTTTAAGAAATATAAAAACAATTTTGAACACAAAAAATAAATAGTTAATTATTTCTATTTGTGAAAGCTATTGAAAAAGCTCAATAGCGCAACAATATTTGTAGAACCAAATATAATTTTAACTTGGAATTTACCAAAAACTATATTAAACCACAATTGTATAAATAACGAAATAACAATAGAAGGAAACAATTTAATAAAAATCTTTAATTGTTCACTGCAAATCAATGAAATTTCAATTTCAAACAACATGTTAGATTATACTCAAAACATTTATGTAAGCAATGATGTTATAAAAATAGAACCACTTTCGTTTGCACAAACGAAACAAATTATAAATAAACACAAAATTTAACAATGTATTCCAGATAATTACAATAACCATATTTGTAATCATATTGATAAGTTTAACACTGTATTTAACATATAAGTTCAAAATCATACCTAAGAAATTAGTAATAAAATATAAAAAACCAAAAGTAGAAGAAACACCTAAATATCACGCCACTTTCAATGTTCCCATCAGAGTACTATCCCACGCATAATTGCTGACGCAGCTCAAACTTCACTCAATTTTGACCCAAGCTCTCTGAAAACGAAGTATTCGGGAGGCAAATCTGAATGTACTCATTACAAGAAGTAGCCGTTAGTGAAAATAAAGAATCGAAATATTTTTTTTTAAAGTAACTAAACGTGTAAAACTTAATTATATATATATACACATATACCAATTGAAAATACATCGAGCCTCGCAAAACTAAAATTTTCTTTGTAGGGCCACACAAAATCTTAGGCTGTGATTAAAAAAGAAACTTTAAATTAGATTCGACAAACCGAGTGCCGCGCATACCAATAAATAATTATCGAATCAAAGCCAGCATAGTCCAGTGAAAACCTTTTCCGGGCCGAGCGAGCGCGAAAGCCATCCAAGAGCAGGAAGAGCAGGAAACCCCAAAGGCGAGCTGCAGCGTGCGAGGCAGCGACAACCAAAATCGGGAAGGGCGGTGAGTCCGTTCCATGAGCGCTATCCCACCCCAGGCTAAAGGCAGGGACAAGAGAACCCGAAGGGCGGTCTGAAACTGTGGCCCGTCTAGATGGCTGTAAAGCAGAGAAGAGAATGTTTTTATAATTAAGATTAGTTTTTTTCTTTTTTCTAATCAGCATTAATAGTTCATATATATATATACATATATTTAACGGTTTGCGCAAAAAACGGGATGACACAAAGGTTAAGGCCCATTCCAGGGAAACCTTCAAAAAACAGTAGATGAGAGTCCACACTACCCCAAGCATATATATACTCGAATAAGTCAAAACGCGTTGATAAAAAAATATATATAATTTTATTTAACGGTACGTAAGTTAAGAGGAATTTACAGGAATAATATATTCAACTTGACGATTGGGATGCGTCGGATAAACTCAAAACTCCAAACTGTTGTCAATGCTAAGAAAAATTCGGCTGAGCTTTCAAGATCATGAGCTTTTTCTCTTTTAGCAATGCTCTTTATTATTTACTCTCTTTGTGAGTTTTCTAGAATATTCTAAGAGCCTGAATTTGCGCTGCGTTGGTTGATTTTATGATCGGTCCCACGCCAGAATTTTTATTGTAACCAAGAATTTATAATTTAATAATTGGTATATTGGTATATTTAATATATTGGTGTATCGCATTACAATATTTGAGTGGTGTGCTTAGTTGCTAGGGCTTATGCATAAGGGGTTGGAATTGAGTGCTGTGGACTTATGTTATATGCTAAATGAGTGTGTGTGCAAGTGTAGTATATGTTGTGGGTGTGGTACATATGTCACTATATATATATGTCACTATATATACGTGCATGAAGGTGTGTGGGGAGCCAATCGCTCAAATTAATATATATAAATTCATTTTCCAACGTTGTTCCGGTAATTGGCATTAGCTTGCGGTGTGACGTCTTTTTTGTTATTCGGCTATAAAAAGTTTGAATTTTTGAAATGAATACCCATTGTTAATAATTATAAGAATATGCAAGTAATTATACGCACCTAGGGAAGTAGAAAAGGAATGTTCGCTTGCCTGAGATTGTAAATGGCTGCAAGAAAAATGAGATAAGAAATAATATTAATTGTTATTAATTTTTAGGAAATGCAACCAATTATACGCACATATTGAAGGAAAACGATGTCATGAAAGAAATCGATAAACATCCATTGATGGGGCATGACAGCTGACAAGGGCTTTTGCGGGCTATCTAGGGGCCAAATGAGGGAGTCGAGATCAGGTGATCGTCTCAGGTAGGGCGGGTACGCTGGGTCCGCAACCGGGTCACGATCTGGAAGGGTAAAGTTGATTAATAGTGTCTTTTTTTGTTAATTTATATTAGCGTCTCACCTTTGTGGTTTATATTTTTCTTCTTTTTGGATAGTGCTGTGTAGGTCTGTTTTGCTACAGAAGTGGTAGCTTGTTGATATCGATTGTGCGGACTGCGGGCCAGGGATGGGACTACACCCAAAAAAACCGATGAGCCAGCCGGCGCGGCCCAAGGAAAAACAAGCAGTTCCGAAACAAGTCACTACGCCACTTGACAACTTCCTTGTGACTAGTTGATTTAGTTGGGGTCAGCAAACACAAATTTGGAAAACGCATGAAGAATTGCAAAAATGTATTGGTATTGATTAGCTGTTGCGTCTATCAACCTTGTCTTTGCAGTGATGATAGCTTTTTTTTCCCCAACATTTTACTGAAAATAATACAACTGATGCCATTAGTAATTAACTTTGATATTATGCTTTCAAAGTGCGGAATCCAGTATTGTTGCCTGTTTAAAAATGACGATATTCATGCGACCCTTGAATCACTTCTCGTTCCATTAGTTTCGGAACAGCATGCAACTCACTGCCATTGACGACTTTGAACAGAAGACCACATTTAAGCTTATAGTCTTGGTATGGGCGTTGCTTTAAGATCTTTATTATGGCTTTGCTGAACTCGTCATCTTATTGCGCACTCTTTATGCGAGCTTTTAACACTGTCGTCAAGTACATGCACGTCTGCGGAAAACGGCTGAGACACTCCACGTGTCTTATGCTATCACCTAGATGATGTACGACCTTGAATTTGACGTCCTCCACATACAGGATCCACTGGGAAACTTCTCTCGGTATTTCTGCTTTAGCTGTTTTCTCGACGAACATCAGCCAGTTGTCAGTTGTTGTGTTCCAAATCGCGTGTAGCTCCTCTGAAAACAATCACAGTTCCAAAGCTAGAGCTCTGTGGCGCCGTCTTATTATCTAATCTCATGCGTGAGATATCTAAAATGAATCTGTTCGATGGAAAATTCTACTGTTGGTCGGATTCTTCTGTATGCCTTTCCTGGATAAGGACCTAGCCCTGCAAGCTCAATGTGTTTGTGGCTAATCGCGTCACAGCAATTCAAGAGCTAACTAATGGCATGGAATGGCGTTACGTGCCTACTTCACTCAACCCGGCAGATATTCTCTCGAGAGGATCTACGCCCAGTGAATTAGATCAATCGTCACTGTGGTTCAACGGCCCAGAATTTCTAGTTAAAAACAAATTGGACTGGCCTGCTTCTTGCTTGTCAGAAAGGACAGAACTCGAACTTAAAAAAAGTGTCCTTATTGCGTCATCTCCCTTCGTTGATATAACTGCCACTTGTAAATACGTCAACTCATTTGATACAATGCAGTGTATATTCGGATATATTTATAAATTCATACACAGAAGCAGGCATCCTGGACTAACAGTGTCTGATATACAACATGGGACCCAACTCTTACTAAGGCTCGTCCAGAGAGCACAACTGTGGGAAGAGATCAAATCATTGCAATCGAGAAGAGTTGTTAAACCGTCCAGTTGTATCGCATCACTTAACCCCTTTTTGGATGATTTCGGTATTCTTAGAGTTGATGGGCGCTTGAAAAACTCTTCGCTGGATTTCGACGCTCGCCATCCAATAATTCTCCCGTGTCACCATCCCATCACAGACTCAGTCATCACACGGTTTCAAAATTGGAACTTACACGCTGGTCCACGGGCACTTCTTGCTCATATTCGGTTGCAGTATTGGCCGATTGGTGGAAGGAAGACCGTATCCAAGGTGGTTGGAAAATGTGTGAGATGCTTTCGTGCCAAGCCTCGATTAATAGAGCATATAATGGCTGATCTGCCCAAAGAACGTTTGACTGCTTGTCGAGCCTTTGAAGTCTCTGGTGTTGACTATTGTGGACCATTTTGCTATAAGCCAGACGTACGAAATAATGCTCCAGTCAAATGTTACATGGCTGTCTTCATCTGCTTCCCGACTAAAGCGGTTCACCTGGAACTGGTCAAGGATCTGTCGGCAGCTTCATTCTTGAATGCGCTTAAGAGGTTTATATCGACTCGAGGCAGGCCATCTCAGATATGGTCGGATAACGCTACCAACTTTGTCGGCGCCAAAAACGAGCTTCTGGATCTTAAGCGTCTATTCATAAGTCGCAATCATATTGAGTCAGTGCATAAATTTTGCATGGCTGATTCCATTGATTGGAAATTTATACCTCCTCGTTCACCGCATTTTGGCGGCCTTTGGGAAGCAGCAGTGAAGACAGCGAAACATCATTTTTATCGTGCTGTTGGATCTTGTGTTCTCAACTTCGAAGAGTTTCGCACCCTAGTCTGCCACATAGCATCGATAATTAATTCCAGGCCATTGTTTCCTCTTTCAGAAGATCCAGCAGATCTAGATGTGCTCACTCCAGCTCATTTCTTTATTGGTGGACCCAGCTCATCGTTCGTTGAACCTGATGTGACGCACCTTCAATTCAATCGTCTGGATGGCTGGCAACGCGTAACATACCTCCAACAACTGTTTTGGTCTCGCTGGCGTGAAGAATACTTAACACTGCTTCAGCAGCGCTCCAAATGGCGTATCTCGAAACCAGGCCTATGCGTCAACGACATAGTCCTGGTGAAGGATGAAAATCTGCCGCCTCTAAGGTGGCCACTGGCGAGAATCACGGAGTTAATCGTGGGAAAGGATGAAGTCGCTCGAGTAGCCATTTTGCGCACCGCAACAGGGGAAACGAGAAGAGCTGCAAACAGGCTATGCCTATTGCCCATCAGGGAATCTGTTGAAAGCCCATGCCTTCCAACGGGGGGAGAATGTCTGGTTACGCAGCCAAAACAACTGGAGCGACCTCGCAACTGATAAGAGCAGCATCTTAATTTTATCTTATAATGCTCGCTCTGCAAAGCAATTGCCTAAATTTCGCTCTTAAGAATTCATTTACTTAGAGCTGCCGCTCTTCGCTGTAACGATCGTTTTATTGCCCTAGCTTTACTTATGCGAAGGCCTCTATGCTGCGCATCGAGTTAGTTAAGTTTGTTCGCTTCATGGATTTGGTACGCATCGGCCACTTGCATTACTCAAAATTATAACTAATAATTGTCGCTTCGCTAAAATTGGCACGTACTAATTCGGGTTCGCTTGCCTATATATAAACTATTGTTCTTAAATAATAAGCACAGACCAATTCGGGTCTGCCTGCTTCTCGTAACTTTAAGAAATATAAAAACAATTTTGAACACAAAAAATAAATAGTTAATTATTTCTATTTGTGAAAGCTATTGAAAAAGCTCAATAGCGCAACAATATTTGTAGAACCAAATATAATTTTAACTTGGAATTTACCAAAAACTATATTAAACCACAATTGTATAAATAACGAAATAACAATAGAAGGAAACAATTTAATAAAAATCTTTAATTGTTCACTGCAAATCAATGAAATTTCAATTTCAAACAACATGTTAGATTATACTCAAAACATTTATGTAAGCAATGATGTTATAAAAATAGAACCACTTTCGTTTGCACAAACGAAACAAATTATAAATAAACACAAAATTTAACAATGTATTCCAGATAATTACAATAACCATATTTGTAATCATATTGATAAGTTTAACACTGTATTTAACATATAAGTTCAAAATCATACCTAAGAAATTAGTAATAAAATATAAAAAACCAAAAGTAGAAGAAACACCTAAATATCACGCCACTTTCAATGTTCCCATCAGAGTACTATCCCACGCATAATTGCTGACGCAGCTCAAACTTCACTCAATTTTGACCCAAGCTCTCTGAAAACGAAGTATTCGGGAGGCAAATCTGAATGTACTCATTACAAGAAGTAGCCGTTAGTGAAAATAAAGAATCGAAATATTTTTTTTTAAAGTAACTAAACGTGTAAAACTTAATTATATATATATACACATATACCAATTGAAAATACATCGAGCCTCGCAAAACTAAAATTTTCTTTGTAGGGCCACACAAAATCTTAGGCTGTGATTAAAAAAGAAACTTTAAATTAGATTCGACAAACCGAGTGCCGCGCATACCAATAAATAATTATCGAATCAAAGCCAGCATAGTCCAGTGAAAACCTTTTCCGGGCCGAGCGAGCGCGAAAGCCATCCAAGAGCAGGAAGAGCAGGAAACCCCAAAGGCGAGCTGCAGCGTGCGAGGCAGCGACAACCAAAATCGGGAAGGGCGGTGAGTCCGTTCCATGAGCGCTATCCCACCCCAGGCTAAAGGCAGGGACAAGAGAACCCGAAGGGCGGTCTGAAACTGTGGCCCGTCTAGATGGCTGTAAAGCAGAGAAGAGAATGTTTTTATAATTAAGATAAGTTTTTTTCTTTTTTCTAATCAGCATTAATAGTTCATATATATATATACATATATTTAACGGTTTGCGCAGAAAACGGGATGACACAAAGGTTAAGGCCCATTCCAGGGAAACCTTCAAAAACAGTAGATGAGAGTCCACACTACCCCAAGCATATATATACTCGAATAAGTCAAAACGCGTTGATAAAAAAATATATATAATTTTATTTAACGGTACGTAAGTTAAGAGGAATTTACAGGAATAATATATTCAACTTGACGATTGGGATGCGTCGGATAAACTCAAAACTCCAAACTGTTGTCAATGCTAAGAAAAATTCGGCTGAGCTTTCAAGATCATGAGCTTTTTCTCTTTTAGCAATGCTCTTTATTATTTACTCTCTTTGTGAGTTTTCTAGAATATTCTAAGAGCCTGAATTTGCGCTGCGTTGGTTGATTTTATGATCGGTCCCACGCCAGAATTTTTATTGTAACCAAGAATTTATAATTTAATAATTGGTATATTGGTATATTTAATATATTGGTGTATCGCATTACAATATTTGAGTGGTGTGCTTAGTTGCTAGGGCTTATGCATAAGGGGTTGGAATTGAGTGCTGTGGACTTATGTTATATGCTAAATGAGTGTGTGTGCAAGTGTAGTATATGTTGTGGGTGTGGTACATATGTCACTATATATATATGTCACTATATATACGTGCATGAAGGTGTGTGGGGAGCCAATCGCTCAAATTAATATATATAAATTCATTTTCCAACGTTGTTCCGGTAATTGGCATTAGCTTGCGGTGTGACGTCTTTTTTGTTATTCGGCTATAAAAAGTTTGAATTTTTGAAATGAATACCCATTGTTAATAATTATAAGAATATGCAAGTAATTATACGCACCTAGGGAAGTAGAAAAGGAATGTTCGCTTGCCTGAGATTGTAAATGGCTGCAAGAAAAATGAGATAAGAAATAATATTAATTGTTATTAATTTTTAGGAAATGCAACCAATTATACGCACATATTGAAGGAAAACGATGTCATGAAAGAAATCGATAAACATCCATTGATGGGGCATGACAGCTGACAAGGGCTTTTGCGGGCTATCTAGGGGCCAAATGAGGGAGTCGAGATCAGGTGATCGTCTCAGGTAGGGCGGGTACGCTGGGTCCGCAACCGGGTCACGATCTGGAAGGGTAAAGTTGATTAATAGTGTCTTTTTTTGTTAATTTATATTAGCGTCTCACCTTTGTGGTTTATATTTTTCTTCTTTTTGGATAGTGCTGTGTAGGTCTGTTTTGCTACAGAAGTGGTAGCTTGTTGATATCGATTGTGCGGACTGCGGGCCAGGGATGGGACTACACCCAAAAAAACCGATGAGCCAGCCGGCGCGGCCCAAGGAAAAACAAGCAGTTCCGAAACAAGTCACTACGCCACTTGACAACTTCCTTGTGACTAGTTGATTTAGTTGGGGTCAGCAAACACAAATTTGGAAAACGCATGAAGAATTGCAAAAATGTATTGGTATTGATTAGCTGTTGCGTCTATCAACCTTGTCTTTGCAGTGATGATAGCTTTTTTTTCCCCAACATTTTACTGAAAATAATACAACTGATGCCATTAGTAATTAACTTTGATATTATGCTTTCAAAGTGCGGAATCCAGTATTGTTGCCTGTTTAAAAATGACGATATTCATGCGACCCTTGAATCACTTCTCGTTCCATTAGTTTCGGAACAGCATGCAACTCACTGCCATTGACGACTTTGAACAGAAGACCACATTTAAGCTTATAGTCTTGGTATGGGCGTTGCTTTAAGATCTTTATTATGGCTTTGCTGAACTCGTCATCTTATTGCGCACTCTTTATGCGAGCTTTTAACACTGTCGTCAAGTACATGCACGTCTGCGGAAAACGGCTGAGACACTCCACGTGTCTTATGCTATCACCTAGATGATGTACGACCTTGAATTTGACGTCCTCCACATACAGGATCCACTGGGAAACTTCTCTCGGTATTTCTGCTTTAGCTGTTTTCTCGACGAACATCAGCCAGTTGTCAGTTGTTGTGTTCCAAATCGCGTGTCAGAAAGGACAGAACTCGAACTTAAAAAAAGTGTCCTTATTGCGTCATCTCCCTTCGTTGATATAACTGCCACTTGTAAATACGTCAACTCATTTGATACAATGCAGTGTATATTCGGATATATTTATAAATTCATACACAGAAGCAGGCATCCTGGACTAACAGTGTCTGATATACAACATGGGACCCAACTCTTACTAAGGCTCGTCCAGAGAGCACAACTGTGGGAAGAGATCAAATCATTGCAATCGAGAAGAGTTGTTAAACCGTCCAGTTGTATCGCATCACTTAACCCCTTTTTGGATGATTTCGGTATTCTTAGAGTTGATGGGCGCTTGAAAAACTCTTCGCTGGATTTCGACGCTCGCCATCCAATAATTCTCCCGTGTCACCATCCCATCACAGACTCAGTCATCACACGGTTTCAAAATTGGAACTTACACGCTGGTCCACGGGCACTTCTTGCTCATATTCGGTTGCAGTATTGGCCGATTGGTGGAAGGAAGACCGTATCCAAGGTGGTTGGAAAATGTGTGAGATGCTTTCGTGCCAAGCCTCGATTAATAGAGCATATAATGGCTGATCTGCCCAAAGAACGTTTGACTGCTTGTCGAGCCTTTGAAGTCTCTGGTGTTGACTATTGTGGACCATTTTGCTATAAGCCAGACGTACGAAATAATGCTCCATTCAAATGTTACATGGCTGTCTTCATCTGCTTCCCGACTAAAGCGGTTCACCTGGAACTGGTCAAGGATCTGTCGGCAGCTTCATTCTTGAATGCGCTTAAGAGGTTTATATCGACTCGAGGCAGGCCATCTCAGATATGGTCGGATAACGCTACCAACTTTGTCGGCGCCAAAAACGAGCTTCTGGATCTTAAGCGTCTATTCATAAGTCGCAATCATATTGAGTCAGTGCATAAATTTTGCATGGCTGATTCCATTGATTGGAAATTTATACCTCCTCGTTCACCGCATTTTGGCGGCCTTCGGGAAGCAGCAGTGAAGACAGCGAAACATCATTTTTATCGTGCTGTTGGATCTTGTGTTCTCAACTTCGAAGAGTTTCGCACCCTAGTCTGCCACATAGCATCGATAATTAATTCCAGGCCATTGTTTCCTCTTTCAGAAGATCCAGCAGATCTAGATGTGCTCACTCCAGCTCATTTCTTTATTGGTGGACCCAGCTCATCGTTCGTTGAACCTGATGTGACGCACCTTCAATTCAATCGTCTGGATGGCTGGCAACGCGTAACATACCTCCAACAACTGTTTTGGTCTCGCTGGCGTGAAGAATACTTAACACTGCTTCAGCAGCGCTCCAAATGGCGTACTCCGAAACCAGGCCTATGCGTCAACGACATAGTCCTGGTGAAGGATGAAAATCTGCCGCCTCTAAGGTGGCCACTGGCGAGAATCACGGAGTTAATCGTGGGAAAGGATGAAGTCGCTCGAGTAGCCATTTTGCGCACCGCAACAGGGGAAACGAGAAGAGCTGCAAACAGGCTATGCCTATTGCCCATCAGGGAATCTGTTGAAAGCCCATGCCTTCCAACGGGGAGAATGTCTGGTTACGCAGCCAAAACAACTGGAGCGACCTCGCAACTGATAAGAGCAGCATCTTAATTTTATCTTATAATACTCGCTCTGCAAAGCAATTGCCTAAATTTCGCTCTTAAGAATTCATTTACTTAGAGCTGCCGCTCTTCGCTGTAACGATCGTTTTATTGCCCTAGCTTTACTTATGCGAAGGCCTCGATGCTGCGCATCGAGTTAGTTAAGTTTGTTCGCTTCATGGATTTGGTACGCATCGGCCACTTGCATTACTCAAAATTATAACTAATAATTGTCGCTTCGCTAAAATTGGCACGTACTAATTCGGGTTCGCTTGCCTATATATAAACTATTGTTCTTAAATAATAAGCACAGACCAATTCGGGTCTGCCTGCTTCTCGTAACTTTAAGAAATATAAAAACAATTTTGAACACAAAAAAATAAATAGTTAATTATTTCTATTTGTGAAAGCTATTGAAAAAGCTCAATAGCGCAACAATATTTGTAAAACCAAATATAATTTTAACTTGGAATTTACCAAAAACTATATTAAACCACAATTGTATAAATAACGAAATAACAATAGAAGGAAACAATTTAATAAAAATCTTTAATTGTTCACTGCAAATCAATGAAATTTCAATTTCAAACAACATGTTAGATTATACTCAAAACATTTATGTAAGCAATGATGTTATAAAAATAGAACCACTTTCGTTTGCACAAACGAAACAAATTATAAATAAACACAAAATTTAACAATGTATTCCAGATAATTACAATAACCATATTTGTAATCATATTGATAAGTTTAACACTGTATTTAACATATAAGTTCAAAATCATACCTAAGAAATTAGTAATAAAATATAAAAAACCAAAAGTAGAAGAAACACCTAAATATCACGCCACTTTCAATGTTCCTATCAGAGTACTATCCCACGCATAATTGCTGACGCAGCTCAAACTTCACTCAATTTTGACCCAAGCTCTCTGAAAACGAAGTATTCGGGAGGCAAATCTGAATGTACTCATTACAAGAAGTAGCCGTTAGTGAAAATAAAGAATCGAAATATTTTTTTTTAAAGTAACTAAACGTGTAAAACTTAATTATATATATATACACATATACCAATTGAAAATACATCGAGCCTCGCAAAACTAAAATTTTCTTTGTAGGGCCACACAAAATCTTAGGCTGTGATTAAAAAAGAAACTTTAAATTAAATTCGACAAACCGAGTGCCGCGCATACCAATAAATAATTATCGAATCAAAGCCAGCATAGTCCAGTGAATACCTTTTCCGGGCCGAGCGAGCGCGAAAGCCATCCAAGAGCAGGAAGAGCAGGAAACCCCAAAGGCGAGCTGCAGCGTGCGAGGCAGCGACAACCAAAATCGGGAAGGGCGGTGAGTCCGTTCCATGAGCGCTATCCCACCCCAGGCTAAAGGCAGGGACAAGAGAACCCGAAGGGCGGTCTGAAACTGTGGCCCGTCTAGATGGCTGTAAAGCAGAGAAGAGAATGTTTTTATAATTAAGATTAGTTTTTTCTTTTTTCTAATCAGCATTAATAGTTCAAATATATATATATACATATATTTTAGGGTTTGCGCAGAAAACGGGATGACAAAAGGTTAAGGCCCATTCCAGGGAAACCTTCAAAAAACAGTAGATGAGAGTCCACACTAACCCAAGCATATATATACTTGAATAAGTCAAAACGCGTTGATAAAAAAATATATATAATTTTATTTAACGGTACGTAACTTAAGAGGAATTTACAGGAATAATATATTCAACTTGACGGTTGGGATGCGTCGGAAAAACTCAAAACTCCAAACTGTTGTCAATGCTAAGAAAAATTCGGCTGAGCTTTCAAGATCATGAGCTTTTTCTCTTTTAGCAATGCTCTTTATTATTTACTCTCTTTGTGAGTTTTCTAGAATATTCTAAGAGCCTGAATTTGCGCTTCGTTGGTTGATTTTATGATCGGTCCCACGCCAGAATTTTTATTGTAACCAAGAATTTATAATTTAATAATTGGTGTGTATCGCATTACAATATTTGAGTGGTGTGCTTAGTTGCTAGGGCTTATGCATAAGGGGTTGGAATTGAGTGCTGTGGACTTATGTTATATGCTAAATGAGTGTGTGTGCAAGTGTAGTATATGTTGTGGGTGTGGTACATATGTCACTATATATATATGTCACTATATATACGTGCATGAAGGTGTGTGGGGAGCCAATCGCTCAAATTAATATATATAAATTCATTTTCCAACGTTGTTCCGGTAATTGGCATTAGCTTGCGGTGTGACGTCTTTTTTGTTATTCGGCTATAAAAAGTTTGAATTTTTGAAATGAATACCCATTGTTAATAATTATAAGAATATGCAAGTAATTATACGCACCTAGGGAAGTAGAAAAGGAATGTCCGCTTGCCTGAGATTGTAAATGGCTGCAAGAAAAATGAGATAAGAAATAATATTAATTGTTATTAATTTTTAGGAAATGCAACCAATTATACGCACATATTGAAGGAAAACGATGTCATGAAAGAAATCGATAAACATCCATTGATGGGGCATGACAGCTGACAAGGGCTTATGCGGGCTATCTAGGGGCCAAATGAGGGAGTCGAGATCAGGTGATCGTCTCAGGTAGGGCGGGTACGCTGGGTCCGCAACCGGGTCACGATCTGGAAGGGTAAAGTTGATTAATAGTGTCTTTTTTTGTTAATTTATATTAGCGTCTCACCTTTGTGGTTTATTTTTTTCTTCTTTTTGGATAGTGCTGTGTAGGTCTGTTTTGCTACAGAAGTGGTAGCTTGATTATATCGATTGTGCGGACTGCGGGCCAGGGATGGGACTACACCCAAAAAACCGATGAGCCAGCCGGCGCGGCCCAAGGAGAAACGAGCAGTTCCGAAACAAGTCACTACGCCACTTGACAACTTCCTTGTGACTAGTTGATTTAGTTGGGGTCAGCAAACACAAATTTGGAAAACGCATGAAGAATTGCAAAAATGTATTGGTATTGATTAGCTGTTGCGTCTATCAACCTTGTCTTTGCAGTGATGATAGCTTTTTTTTCCCCAACATTTTACTGAAAATAATACAACTGATGCCATTAGTAATTAACTTTGATATTATGCTTTCAAAGTGCGGAATCCAGTATTGTTGCCTGTTTAAAAATGACGATATTCATGCGACCCTTGAATCACTTCTCGTTCCATTAGTTTCGGAACAGCATGCAACTCACTGCCATTGACGACTTTGAACAGGAGACCACATTTAAGCTTATAGTCTTGGTATGGGCGTTGCTTTAAGATCTTTATTATGGCTTTGCTGAAATCGTCATCTTATTGCGCACTCTTTATGCGAGCTTTTAACACTGTCGTCAAGTACATGCACGTCTGCGGAAAACGGCTGAGACACTCCACGTGTCTTATGCTATCACCTAGATGATGTACGACCTTGAATTTGACGTCCTCCACATACAGGATCCACTGGGAAACTTCTCTCGGTATTTCTGCTTTAGTTGTTTTTTGCTTAAACGGTACACAGTCAGTGGCAAGTTTAATTTGGATCTCCAACAAATAGTGTCGAATCTTCTTGATTGCGCAGCTGCTTTAACCTCTAAAAAGTAACTGGGACGCTTAGACTCAGCTTCTGTAGTATACATATATATATACACATATACCAATTGAAAATACATCGAGCCTCGCAAAATTAAAATTTTCTTTGTAGGGCCACACAAAATCTTAGGCTGTGATTAAAAAAGAAACTTTAAATTAAATTCGACAAACCGAGTGCCGCGCATACCAATAAATAATTATCGAATCAAAGCCAGCATAGTCCAGTGAATACCTTTTCCGGGCCGAGCGAGCGCGAAAGCCATCCAAGAGCAGGAAGAGCAGGAAACCCCAAAGGCGAGCTGCAGCGTGCGAGGCAGCGACAACCAAAATCGGGAAGGGCGGTGAATCCGTTCCATGAGCGCTATCCCACCCCAGGCTAAAGGCAGGGACAAGAGAACCCGAAGGGCGGTCTGAAACTGTGGCCCGTCTAGATGGCTGTAAAGCAGAGAAGAGAATGTTTTTATAATTAAGATTAGTTTTTTTCTTTTTTCTAATCAGCATGAATAGTTCATATATATATACATATATTTAACGGTTTGCGCAGAAAACGGGATGACACAAAGGTTAAGGCCCATTCCAGGGAAACCTTCAAAAAACAGTAGATGAGAGTCCACACGACCCCAAGCATATATATACTTGAATAAGTCAAAACGCGTTGATAAAAAAATATATATAATTTTATTTAACGGTACGTAAGTTAAGAGGAATTTACAGGAATAATATATTCAACTTGACGGTTGGGATGCGTCGGAAAAACTCAAAACTCCAAACTGTTGTCAATGCTAAGAAAAATTCGGCTGAGCTTTCAAGATCATGAGCTTTTTCTCTTTTAGCAATGCTCTTTATTATTTACTCTCTTTGTGAGTTTTCTAGAATATTCTAAGAGCCTGAATTTGCGCTGCGTTGGTTGATTTTATGATCGGTCCCACGCCAGAATTTTTATTGTAACCAAGAATTTATAATTTAATAATTGGTGTGTATCGCATTACAATATTTGAGTGGTGTGCTTAGTTGCTAGGGCTTATGCATAAGGGGTTGGAAGTGAGTGCTGTGGACTTATGTTATATGCTAAATGAGTGTGTGTGCAAGTGTAGTATATGTTGTGGGTGTGGTACATATGTCACTATATATATATGTCACTATATATACGTGCATGAAGGTGTGTGGGGAGCCAATCGCTCAAATTAATATATATAAATTCATTTTCCAACGTTGTTCCGGTAATTGGCATTAGCTTGCGGTGTGACGTCTTTTTTGTTATTCGGCTATAAAAAGTTTGAATTTTTGAAATGAATACCCATTGTTAATAATTATAAGAATATGCAAGTAATTATACGCACCTAGGGAAGTAGTAAAGGAATGTCCGCTTGCCTGAGATTGTAAATGGCTGCAAGAAAAATGAGATAAGAAATAATATTAATTGTTATTAATTTTTAGGAAATGCAACCAATTATACGCACATATTGAAGGAAAACGATGTCATGAAAGAAATCGATAAACATCCATTGATGGGGCATGACAGCTGACAAGGGCTTATGCGGGCTATCTAGGGGCCAAATGAGGGAGTCGAGATCAGGTGATCGTCTCAGGTAGGGCGGATACGCTGGGTCCGCAACCGGGTCACGATCTGGAAGGGTAAAGTTTATTAATAGTGTCTTTTTTGTTAATTTATATTAGCGTCTCACCTTTGTGGTTTATTTTTTTCTTCTTTTTGGATAGTGCTGTGTAGGTCTGCTTTGCTACAGAAGTGGTAGCTTGTTGATATCGATTGTGCGGACTGCGGGCCAGGGATGGGACTACACCCAAAAAGCCGATGAGCCAGCCGGCGCGGCCCAAGGAGAAACAAGCAGTTCCGAAACAAGTCACTACGCCACTTGACAACTTCCTTGTGACTAGTTGATTTAGTTGGGGTCAGCAAACACAAATTTGGAAAACGCATGAAGAATTGCAAAAATGTATTGGTATTGATTAGCTGTTGCGTCTATCAACCTTGTCTTTGCAGTGATGATAGCTTTTTTTTCCCCAACATTTTACTGAAAATAATACAACTGATGCCATTAGTAATTAACTTTGATATTATGCTTTCAAAGTGCGGAATCCAGTATTGTTGCCTGTTTAAAAATGACGATATTCATGCGACCCTTGAATCACTTCTCGTTCCATTAGTTTCGGAACAGCATGCAACTCACTGCCATTGACGACTTTGAACAGAAGACCACATTTAAGCTTATAGTCTTGGTATGGGCGTTGCTTTAAGATCTTTATTATGGCTTTGCTGAACTCGTCATCTTATTGCGCACTCTTTATGCGAGCTTTTAACTCTGTCGTCACGTACATGCACGTCTGCGAAAAACGGCTGAGACACTCCACGTGTCTTATGCTATCACCTAGATGATGTACGACCTTGAATTTGACGTCCTCCACATACAGGATCCACTGGGAAACTTCTCTCGGTATTTCTGCTTTAGTTGTTTTTTGCTTAAACGGTACACAGTCAGTGGCAAGATTAAATTGGATCCCCAACAGATAGTGTCGAATCTTCTTGATTGCGCAGCTTCTTTAACCTCTAAATAGTAACTGGGACGCTTAGACTCGCTTCTGTAGTTGTTCGACTACACACCCTGAATTCTGCACGAGCCCTTAAATGTAAGATTAATAATATTGTATTGTTTACCTAAGCAGTTCCGAAACAAGTCACTACGCCACTTGACAACTTCCTTGTGACTAGTTGATTTAGTTGGGGTCAGCAAACACAAATTTGGAAAACGCATGAAGAATTGCAAAAATGTATTGGTATTGATTAGCTGTTGCGTCTATCAACCTTGTCTTTGCAGTGATGATAGCTTTTTTTCCCCAACATTTTACTGAAAATAATACAACTGATGCCATTAGTAATTAACTTTGATATTATGCTTTCAAAGTGCGGAATCCAGTATTGTTGCCTGTTTAAAAATGACGATATTCATGCGACCCTTGAATCACTTTTCGTTCCATTAGTTTCGGAACAGCATGCAACTCACTGCCAATGACGACTTTGAACAGAAGACCACATTTAAGCTTATAGTCTTGGTATGGGCGTTGCTTTAAGATCTTTGTTATGGCTTTGCTGAACTCGTCATCTTATTGCGCACTCTTTATGCGAGCTTTTAACACTGTCGTCACGTACGGCGTTTTCCAAGCAAACACCCACTTTTTCACCGATCGTTCCTATGGCAGTTATATGATAAAGTAGTCCGATGTAAATAATATTTCGCATAAATGTAGGTAACATAGTGAAACTTATAAATTGAGAGTTTGGAAAATAATAACACAACTTAATTTTCGACCGACTGTTCCTATGGCAGCTAAATGCGATAGTGATCCAATAGTGATAAGATTTGCAAATAACAAGGGATCATAGTAAAACTTACAAATGCCGAGTTAAGGTATGATATTTTGGTGCGTACTTTTAAACCGATTGTTCAAACGACAGCTATATGAACAGAGGACCGATCCGGCCGACTGTGCAACGACAGACTAGTTCGCATAGGCTTAGCCAGACAATCAGAAGGTCAAGCAGACGAGGCTGATCTGTCCGATTTGCTTCAAACTTATTTTCAAAGCTCTACATAAGAACTTAATAAATACGTATTTCAGCGATTTGGAAAATTCCACCCGCAACAGTGGTAAATTGGCGGAAAACGGTTGTATGAAAGTTTTTTGTTTACCATCCGATCGGCCCCACACTTATTTTTAAAGATCTTTGTTCAAACTTATTTTCAAAGCTCTACATAAGCCCAAGGAGAAACAAGCTGTTCCGAAACAAGTCACTACGCCACTTGACAACTTCCTTGTGACTAGTTGATTTAGTTGGGGTCAGCAAACACAAATTTGGAAAACGCATGAAGAATTGCAAAAATGTATTGGTATTGATTAGCTGTTGCGTCTATCAACCTTGTCTTTGTAGTGATGATAGCTTTTTTTTCCCCAACATTTTACTGAAAATAATACAACTGATGCCATTAGTAATTAACTTTGATATTATGCTTTCAAAGTGCGGAATCCAGTATTGTTGCCTGTTTAAAAATGACGATATTCATGCGACCCTTGAATCACTTCTCGTTCCATTAGTTTCGGAACAGCATGCAACTCACTGCCAATGACGACTTTGAACAGAAGACCACATTTAAGCTTATAGTCTTGGTATGGGCGTTGCTTTAAGATCTTTATTATGGCTTTGCTGAACTCGTCATCTTATTGCGCACTCTTTATGCGAGCTTTTAACACTGTCGTCACGTACATGCACGTCTGCGGAAAACGGCTGAGACACTCCACGTGTCTTATGCTATCACCTAGATGATGTACGATCTTGAATTTGACGTCCTCCACATACAGGATCCACTGGGAAACTTCTCTCGGTATTTCTGCTTTAGTTGTTTTTTGCTTAAACGGTACACAGTCAGTGGCAAGATTAAATTGGATCCCCAACAGATAGTGTCGAATCTTCTTGATTGCGCAGCTGCTTTAACCTCTAAATAGTAACTGGGACGCTTAGACTCGCTTCTGTAGTTGTTCGACCACACACCCTGAATTCTGCACGAGCCCTTAAATGTAAGATTAATAATATTGTATTGTTTACCTAATTGTTAATGTCCATAGCACAGAGTAAAAAGTTTACTTTAATAATAGTCTAAGTGAATCAACTTCACGCTGCTGCAGACCAAAACCGTTCGCTTGACAACAGACGACTCGCGTATATCGCTAGCTAATAGGATTATCCGGTTATGTTAATTAATGTTAATAATGTTAACACCAGCCTTTAAATATATTTAAAATATAATTATACCAAATATCAACGAACTTTAATGCAATCGAAAATTGCGCACCTGTGTTCGATCTATGTGAAAAATGTCAGCGAGTTTTCAACGCTCCCAGGTTAGAAGCCACTTCCGCAAGCCAAGTGCCATTTCTGCCATTGATCGTCAAAATAAAAGGTTGGCAGCCTAACCTGCAAGCAATTTTTGTATATTTTCGTGTTCAATATAAAAACGAGAAAGAAGGGCTATCTTAGGTACGCCGATGATGACGTACCCTTGCATAATGTTCATAGTGGTTTGTCCGTATCTAAGAAGCACCGGGAAACTAGGTAACGCCGAGTATGGTTAAAAAATAAAAACGTTTTCCAAGCAAACACCCACTTTTTCACCGATCGTTCCTATGGCAGTTATATGATAAAGTAGTCCGATGTAAATAATATTTCGCATAAATGTAGGTAACATAGTGAAACTTATAAATTGAGAGTTTGGTCAAGATATCTTGGAAAATAATAACACAACTTAATTTTCGACCGACTGTTCCTATGGCAGCTAAATCCGATAGTGATCCAATAGTGATAAGATTTGCAAATAACAAGGGATCATAGTAAAACTTACAAATGCCGAGTTAAGGTATGATATTTTGGTGCGTACTTTTAAACCGATTGTTCAAACGACAGCTATATGAACAGAGGGCCGATCCGGCCGACTGTGCAACGACAGACTAGTTCGCATAGGCTTAGCCAGACAATCAGAAGGTCAAGCAGACGAGGCTGATCTGTCCGATTTGCTTCAAACTTATTTTCAAAGCTCTACATAAGAACTTAATAAATACGTATTTCAGCGATTTGGGAAATTCCACCCGCAACAGTGGTAAATTGGCGGAAAACGGTTGTATGAAAGTTTTTTGTTTACCATCCGATCGGCCCCACACTTATTTTTAAATATCTTTGTTCAAACTTATTTTCAAAGCTCTACATAAGCCCAAGGAGAAACAAGCTGTTCCGAAACAAGTCACTACGCCACTTGACAACTTCCTTGTGACTAGTTGATTTAGTTGGGGTCAGCAAACACAAATTTGGAAAACGCATGAAGAATTGCAAAAATGTATTGGTATTGATTAGCTGTTGCGTCTATCAACCTTGTCTTTGCAGTGATGATAGCTTTTTTTTCCCCAACATTTTACTGAAAATAATACAACTGATGCCATTAGTAATTAACTTTTATATTATGCTTTCAAAGTGCGGAATCCAGTATTGTTGCCTGTTTAAAAATGACGATATTCATGCGACCCTTGAATCACTTCTCGTTCCATTAGTTTCGGAACAGCATGCAACTCACTGCCATTGACGACTTTGAACAGAAGACCACATTTAAGCTTATAGTCTTGGTATGGGCGTTGCTTTAAGATCTTTATTATGGCTTTGCTGAACTCGTCATCTTATTGCGCACTCTTTATGCGAGCTTTTAACACTGTCGTCACGTACATGCACGTCTGCGGAAAACGGCTGAGACACTCCACGTGTCTTATGCTATCACCTAGATGATGTACGACCTTGAATTTGACGTCCTCCACATACAGGATCCACTGGGAAACTTCTCTCGGTATTTCTGCTTTAGTTGTTTTTTGCTTAAACGGTACACAGTCAGTGGCAAGATTAAATTGTATCCCCAACAGATAGTGTCGAATCTTCTTGATTGCGCAGCTGCTTTAACCTCTAAATAGTAACTGGGACGCTTAGACTCAGCTTCTGTAGTTGTTCGACCACACACCCTGAATTCTGCACGAGCCCTTAAATGTAAGATTAATAATATTGTATTGTTTACCTAATTGTTAATGTCCATAGCACAGAGTAAAAAGTTTACTTTAATAATAGTCTAAGTGAATCAACTTCACGCTGCTGCAGACCAAAACCGTTCGCTTGACAACAGACGACTCGCGTATATCGCTAGCTAATAGAATTATCCGGTTATGTTAATTAATGTTAATAATGTTAACACCAGCCTTTAAATATATTTAAAATATTATACCAAATATCAACGAACTTTAATGCAATCGAAAATTGCGCACCTGTGTTCGATCTATGTGAAAAATGTCAGCGAGTTTTCAACGCTCCCAGGTTAGAAGCACCTTCCGCAAGCCAAGTGCCATTTCTGCCATTGATCGTCAAAATAAAAGGTTGGCAGCCTAACCTGCAAGCAATTTTTGTATATTTTCGTGTTCAATATAAAAACGAGAAAGAAGGGCTATCTTAGGTACGCCGATGATGGCGTACCCTTGCATAATGTTCATAGTGGTTTGTCCTTATCTAAGAAGCACCGGGAAACTAGGTAACGCCGAGTATGGTTAAAAAATAAAAACGTTTTCCAAGCAAACACCCACTTTTTCACCGATCGTTCCTATGGCAGTTATATGATAAAGTAGTCCGATATAAATAATATTTCGCATAAATGTAGGTAACATAGTGAAACTTATAAATTGAGAGTTTGGTCAAGATATCTTGGAAAATAATAACACAACTTAATTTTCGACCGACTGTTCCTATGGCAGCTAAATGCGATAGTGATCCAATAGTGATAAGATTTGCAAATAACAAGGGATCATAGTAAAACTTACAAATGCCGAGTTAAGGTATGATATTTTGGTGCGTACTTTTAAACCGATTGTTCAAACGACAGCTATATGAACAGAGGGCCGATCCGGCCGACTGTGCAACGACAGACTAGTTCGCATAGGCTTAGCCAGACAATCAGAAGGTCAAGCAGACGAGGCTGATCTGTCCGATTTGCTTCAAACTTATTTTCAAAGCTCTACATAAGAACTTAATAAATACGTATTTCAGCGATTTGGAAAATTCCACCCGCAACAGTGGTAAATTGGCGGAAAACGGTTGTATGAAAGTTTTTTGTTTACCATCCGATCGGCCCCACACTTATTTTTAAAGATCTTTGTTCAAACTTATTTTCAAAGCTCTACATAAGAATGTAATGAACACGTGTTTCAGCAATTTGGGAAATTCCACTCGCAACAATAGTAAATTGGCGGAAAACGTTTGTATGAAAGTTATTTGTTTACCGTCCGATCAGTTTCAAAATCATTTCAAATTTGTTTGAGAACATTGATTTTATAATATACGTGCCACAGGCAAGGCCGTGTTATACCCGCTAGTATAATATATAATGGGATAAGAGATGTCTGCTCCTATGCGTTACACATTGCATTACAAAATTATCATACGCTCGACAAGGGCTTAACGAGATTATCAATTTAGTACATGTATACAGAAATTCTTGGAATTGGCGGTTGCTGCTGCTGATACGAGAAAAGGTAAAACACTTTTTCTTTAATAACCGATCTTGATGAAATTTTCTACAATAAATCTTATTGTACTAGAGAATATTCGTGTATTATCAAAAAGGAAATTACATATAATTTATGGTTTTTATCGGTGGGCAGCATAAATTGGAGATTTTACGTGATTTATAGCTATGCGGTTGTAGCGGGAGGTGGTGATAGCTAAAAAAAATAAAGATATTTGATATATATATGCTATTCTAGAAGCGACATGTCAAGTTTGGTGACTCTCGCTTTCACTATTTAACAAAATTCCTCAAAAAAGGATTTTTATCGATAACATCCAAAATTTCAAGTCTCTGGCTCTTATAGGTGCTGAGATCCTTACTTTCATACGTACGGACAGACGGACCGACATACGGACATGGCTAGATCGACTCGGCTATTGATGCTGATCAAGAATATATATACTTAATGGGGTCGGAGATGCTTCCTTATTCATCTTACATGCATTTGCACAAATGATACTTTATGATGATACCCTTTTTACCCATTTTTAATGGGTTCAGGGTATAAAAAAAGGATTCGATATATGAAATAGTGGTCCGTTACGGCGGGGTTCGACATATATACTTTTTGCAAGAGAAAGAGCGACCCTTGCAAAGTTTTAATACGAAAGCATTAAAATTGAGAAAGTAGTTCGTCGACAGACGAACGGACAGACGGTTCTAGAATATATATATTTATTGGGTCAGAGACGCCTCCTTCTATGCGGTTCACATTTTATGTCAAAACTATAATACCTTCAACAAGGGCATAAACAAGTATTATATTTGAGAACAAACTTTTTTTATTTTTTTTTTTTTTTGACACCTTGTACCCGATTTTTGATGTCTGCGTTCCTCTTGATCACCCTGCGAGGCCTGATAGGCCTCCCTGGTTCTCAAATGAACTTATGAGGTTAAAAAACGTGAAGTCGAGGTGTTATAAAAAGTTTAAGAAATCGGGAAATTACTCCGATTTCTCCCGCTATGCAGTTGCCCGATCAAATTTTTCCACCCAAAATTCCATCTGCTATAAGAATTACCTTCGGCGTTGTCGCCTTCAATTTTCACATAATCCTAAGCAATTTTTTAACTTTGTCAATTTTAAACGAAAGACATCTACTTTGCCTTCTTCGGTTAAGTTTGCAGATGAGAGCGCGAACACTGATCCAGGCATAGCCGATCTGTTCGCAAACTTTTTTCAAACTACCTACTCCTCCTCTTGGTATAATAAAAATCAGCCTTATCCTTCTTAGCGACCTTAATACTATCAAGCCGGTTTATTCACCGGGCCCTGATGGTGTTCCTGCTTGCGTGCTTAGATACTGCGCTGCAGCATTATGTAAACCTGTTTTAAAACTTTTTGAATTGTCCGTAAGCACTTCATCTTTTCCGACCATCTGGAAGGAATCATACATTATACCTCTCCATAAGAAAGGGAGTAAGTCCGAAGTCGAAAACTACTCTCGACTCTGCTCACGCGGTCAGCAGACCAGGCCCCGATTCACACACACAAGGCCGGGATTGCTCACGCGGTCAGTAGACTAAGCCCCAAATCACACACACACGCGATCGGCGGGCTAAGCCCTGATTCATGAGAAGAGTTTATGCTGAACACTTTTTAACTTCGGGGTCCGAAGTTAGTATTAGTCGAAAACAAAAGAATTAACCGACTTTCCTTTCTAATTTCATTTATTCATATTCACTTTTTATTTGCTATCTTCCACGATTCCCCTAAGTTAAAACCCTGCCGCACTGTTCGGAGCCCTAGCGCTCCGCTGCTCACCCTAAGTCTCTTTCGTTCCACCTTCTGTTGCACACGTCTACTTACTCCGATACTCGATCCAAAAGTGCCGGCACGCTCGCAAGGGAGCCATGTGCTTGCCTCGGCCGCTCTACTTCGCCGCGAGCTTTCGCAACTTCACCTTGGAGCTTTCGCTCTTCGCCGCCGAATTGAAGTTGAGCTCTCGAAGACGGTGTTGAACAACCGGTCGACAACATACGGTTTCTGCGGCGGCCAGCGGTTAAATTTTAAATTTCGCCCTTGCTGGCTGCCTACGTGGCTTCTTGCCCTTAACTTACTATGCTCTTATTCTAATAGAATTAATGCTTATAAACTAACAATACTCTAATTATTAACTGTGGGGTGGCTACCATAGTTCGCCTTCGTCCTAGGGTCGAGCGCACTCTCTCCTGCATCAGGAAAGCGGGATTGAATCCCGTCGAGTCCGCCACATTTCTGTTGACCGCTAGCGATATCTCCGGCAAGAGGTCGTGCCACAAACTCTGATGGCCTTCGATAAATTGCGTTATCATGGTCTTCACGGTCCTGTTGGTCCTCTCGGTATAATTCTCTTGTGGACAGTACGGGGCGGTATACTGGATCTCTACACGCAGTGACTCCAAAAAAGCCTTGAAGCTACGGCTTGTAAATTGTTCCCCGTTGTCGCACACGAACTTCTGCTGCACTCGGAACGCTGTCTGCAAATGCGTCGCCGTTGCTCTCCTGACAAAAGACCAGTTCCACCCATTTCGAGAACGCATCATGGAACAGACTTCACAGCATTTCACGTACTTGGCGGCGTCGCGGAACATCCCCGGCCAGTAGTATCTCTGGGCCAAACTCGACACGGCTTGATGTCCGGCCGTGGGAGCATCATGACATTCTTGCAATACTCTCTGTCGCTGACCACTGGCCACACATAGCTTCCAGGGAATGTAGTCCTCGTCGTCCGTCCGGTGACCCAGAAGCATATATAACTGTCCATTCTCTTCTACGTAGTCCGGGAACTTAGCTGGCTCATCGGCAATCCTAGCACGCATACTCGCGACCCATTTGCAGGGTACCTCGGCCACCACTGCTTGCTGAAAGGTCTCTAAAGAATGCCTCGATAGTGCATCTGCCACGACGTTGAGCTTCCCTCGACGGTAATGGACGTCCTGACGGGCTCTCAATCGAGTTGAGCCATTTGAGTGCAGGATGGTCCGTTATCACGTCTATCGTCTTCGGCAGCAATGCGCCGAAGGCCATACTCACTCGCGTCAGTCTGAAAAACGAATTTGGCGAAAAAATCCGGGCAAGCCAACACCGGGGCAGTCGTCAAGCTGTCTTTCAATTACGCAATGCCTCTTCCTGTTTTTTGTCCCGAGACCCAAGACGGCTTTTCTCCACTCTGCTGCCTCGATTCCATCTTGGTATCCTCGCTTTTTGTTGCCGAGCAGGTGCTCCCCTCTCATGATCTGGGAGGCCTTCGTTCGGTTCTTCGCTCGTATCCTTTTCCGCTGATTGCCGAGCACTCCTGCTTCCTGACGCGTGAGACCTTCTTTCGGCTTTTCCCTTGACCCGGGCCGCGCGGCCGGTGCCGTCACCGTCTCTAGGACCAGCTTTGCCTTGCCGCAGCGTAGTGCCCATTGCAAGAAATCCATTGCCAGGATAACGTGGTCTAACAACGAGGGCATGATGAGCATCGACATGCCGATCACCTTTCCCGCTAGGCCGACGTCCAACCACAATGCCTTCCCTACTTCGAGCGTGGACCCATCTGCCAGACGAATGCGCGTCTGCACGTCCTCCGCTCTTCCCCGAATCGCCAACTTGCGTAAGCAATCTTCACCCATGAAGCTGCAAGTGGCTCCGGTATCGATAGTGGCAGGCATCGTTCGCCCGCCAATACCCACCGTAGCGACGATTCGGCCACCGTCCACGCTTAGTGGGTGTCCTGTTACCTGGTCACGTGTGTATCGGCGCCGGTTTCCACATACCCAGCAGAACAAGACAAGTGGGTTGGGAGACTCCCTGGCAAAGTGCCCCTCCTGTACCTATTTCCGGCCTCTTGGCTCATCATCTGATGCCGGCGGGGTAGAGACACGTTTATCTACTGTAAAAAGATCACTCTTTAAATAAAAAAGCAGCACGTCAGTGCTGTTTTGTATCTTTGTTCAGATTGAATTTATTCAGTTTTAATAATGTGCGCTTAGCCTATGGATATACATATATACTTATGCTGTTATTCGTTAACAGCTACAAAGAGAGGGAGAGTGAGAAGCTCGCATATGCCTGTATTAGTGAGCATATATATTGCTCACGGAATGCGCTCAGACGGAGCGTGGGATATGCAGCGTAAGCATAAACGGTCAGCTAGTGAGGCTAGTGAACCGCGCTGCATAATATGAGACCGAGCCAATACATAAAGTGGCTCTGGGCTTGTTTACTATATTATTGTTATTGTATGCAACAAAGTGCTGCATACTTTATATTTAAGTACAGGGTATTCTGTAAGGGCATATACGCACTACACCTCCCCTTTTAGAGAAATAACGTAACAAATATGAATGTGTAGTTATTAAATGAACTTAATTATTGAGGTTTTCTTTTTTTTTTGTTTTTAATAAAAATTGAAATTTTTTTTTTTCGTATATAACAAGAAATTTAAAAATGTTAGAATATAAAAATACAAAAGTATTAAAGGTATAAAAATTTATAATTCGTTTATTTGTAAAATTTTTTTTTTTTTTGATTAGGCCGTCATATATTTTTATCTTATTTTTTTTTGTGTATTTTTTGGAATTCGAATTCATAAAGAAAATTTTGGATTATTAAGAATTAAAAATTTTTAATCTATTCTTATGAACTTTTTGTTTTTTATCTTTACTATCTTTAATAAAAATGTTGTCATTATGTTCTATTTTCTCTACTGTATATGGTCCTAAATATACTGGGTCTAATTTGTGGCCTGTTTCGTTTCTTATGAGTACTTTATCTCCTACTTTTAATTCAAAGTTTTTTGTTTTTTTATCATATGCTAATTTCCTATAAGCCTTGGCTTTTTCTAACATAATTATAGCTCTTTTGTATGCTATTTCTAATCTAAACTTAATTTCCTTAGAATAAGGAAAAAATATAAATAGGATCTATGTATTTAGTTTTGTTTAAATCTATGAACTGTTTCGGTAGTCTGCCAAATACTAGTTCGTATGGACAATACTCATGCGTTGCTGATGGTGTCGTGTTGAAGCAATAAGTGAAATATTGAATCCAGACATCCCAATCAGATTTGTCTGCAGAGATGTATGAACGAATGTATTCATTAAAAGTTCGATGACTTCGTTCTATTGTCCCTAATGTTTGATGATGATATGCAGTAGAGGTGAGATTCTTGATCTTCATATACTTGCATAAATCAGTTAAAATCTGGTTTTTATACTCTAATCCCATGTCCGAGATGAACGTCTTCATTGGACCAAACTTGATTATGAAATTTTCGAATATAGCTTTTGCGAAATTATTTGCGCTTTTGCTTTTTACTGGAATGGCTACTAAATATTTTGTAAGGTCACATATTAATGTGACTATGTATTCATTACCATTTTCCGATTTGGGTAGCGGACCAACTGTATCCACTATCACGATATCGAAAGCATTCACAGGTGTTTCTGTGAGAATCCGAGGAGTTTTTGTGTGCGTCTTTGTTTTAGACATTTGGCATTTTTGACATCTACGTACGTACTCTTTTATATGACGTGTCATATTTTTCCAGTAGTAGTGTCTTTTTATTTTCGCTAACGTTCTTGTTATGCCGCTATGACCTCCATGAATTGGGTCGTCATGGTATGTAGACAATATTTGTTGTATCTCTTTTTCATTTTTTATTTGGGTCACCGGCTGGAGTAGCGCTACTCTTAAAGATTTTAATATTTTATTGCCCATATTTTTAAAAGAATCTATTGAAACTGATTCAAAGATCTTTTCGCTCGGTGCCACTTTGAGTTGGCTGATTTTTAATATACCGGCCTCTTTTTCGACTCTTTGGAAGAACTGACCTAGGTCGAGAACTCCATTAGTATGTAAATCGCTAACTTCAATTCTTGCGATAATTTTATTTCCATGTTTAAATAAACATTTAGATGCTGTTATGCGCAAGGTCACTACTTTTCGTACTTCATCATTTGTAATGATTTCATTTACGTTGGGCTTAGATACATTTTTTGACGTTGCCTTGGCAGAAGTTCATAATTTTCTACTGTACAGTTTTTATTTTGTCTACTTTGTCGCCTGGTAGTGACTTTCAGGACTTCATGTTGCATATCTTTGAGTTCTTTTATATTAATACGCGAAAGTGCGTCTGCTACGAAATTATCTTTCCCCTTTAGGTATTCTACTGTGAAGTCGTATTCTTCAAGCTCTAGCCGCATGCGAGTTAATTTCGCACTGGGATTAGTCTTAGAAAAAAGATATGTCAATGGTCTGTGATCCGTTTTAATAGTAAAATGTTTGCCATAAATATATGGTCTAAAATGGGTAATTGCCTAATGAATTGCCGCTAGCTCTTGTTATGTTGTGCTTTTATTTCTTTCCCCTTTTGTATATGAACGAGATGCATAAGCTATTGGGAGTGTCTGAGTTAGAACTGCTCCGCAAGCTTGTTTACTGGCATCTGTTATAATGCAAAATTCTTTGCGAAAATCAGGATATTGTAATAATGTGGGGTGCATAAGCTTTTCTTTAAGGCATTGGAATGCGTTTTGGCATTTACTTGACCATTCAAAAGGAACATTCTTTTTTCATAATCAAGTTAGGTGCCATGAATAATCGACGAAGTTTTTTATAAATCGACGATAATAATTGCAGAACGCTACAAATCGTCTCGTGCTGTCCGCATCATGAGGGACAGGATAATTTTTGATGACGTCAAATTTCTTGTCATCTGGCAATACTCCTTTGTCAGTGCATTTGTGACCTAAAAATGTCACTTCATGCATGAAAAATTAACATTTTTCTGGATGCAACTTTAGGTTATATTTCCTACATACATTAAAAACATCAGTTAAGTTTTTAATCATGTGTTTTTCGGAACATCCTATCACCATTAAGTCATCCATATAATGGAATGCCTGAGAGGGTTCTAAGCCCGAGAATGCTATAGTCATCATTCTCTGAAATGAATTTGGTGCTATTTTAAGACCAAATGGTAATCGCGTGAAGCGATATGAGCCATTGCTCGTTGAAAAATATGTTATATTTCTTGAATTTTCTTCAAGTTCAATTTGGTGGAAACCTGACATTAAGTCAAGACATGAAAAGTATTTAGCTCTGCCCAGTTGGTCTAGAAAATCATCAATTCTGGGGAGCGGGAATTTATCAGAAAGTAGTTTTTTGTTGATTTGGCGATAGTCAATTACTAATCGCCATTTCTTTTCTTCCGAATTTGGTAATGATTTTTTCGGAACTAATAAGAGTGGGCTGTTATACTCGGATACAGACGGTTCTACGATTTTGTCGTTTATTAATTTCCCTACTTGTTTTTGAATTTCTTTAACGTGGCTATGCGGGCTTCTGTAGTTTTTAATATAAATGGGTTCATCATCTTTAAGTCTAAATGTTTGTTTATAGAAATTATTTGTCGCTATTGGTTCGGTTTCCAGTCCGAACACATCACTATACTTGGTGCATAATTCTGTTAGTTGACTTTTGAATTGTTCTGGAAAATTTTTCTTTAATTTTGAAAGTACTTGTTCGCTTCTATTTTCTGGATTAGTGCTATGAATGTCGTAATCTGTTAAATTTTCATGTTGGATTTTGTTTACTTTGACCAATTGGTCGAAATTAGTTGTGTTTAGAAGGCGAATGTATAAATGTTTGGATGCTGCTATTGTATTTGCAACATAAATTCCATTATGTATTTCTTGATTAGGAACAAATATATAATCATTTACTGTATTAATGTCTATTTTCTGGCTGGCAAGAGAACTGTATTGTTGCCAGCACTATATGTTACCGGAACATAAATTGGATAATTTAAATTTTGAGGTCTAATTATAAAACAGTCTTCACTTGGTTTAAAATCTAATTGACAATTGATTTTTTTAATAAAATCAATGCCTATTATTCCATCACACGGTATTGAAAAATCGGAATCTACTAAACAAAATTCGTGTGGAATAATATATTTTGTTGATTGAAGTTCTATTGAAGTTGTTCCTTGAGATTTTATTACACCTTGGCCTACGCCTTGGATGTTTATAATCTTTTCTTCCTGAATTTTGAAATTGTCTGAATTTATTTTTAAAAGTGAGATATCTGCACCAGTATCTATTAGGAATGTGAGTTTATTTTCAGCTGAATGATTATAAAAAGTGACAAATATATTTAGACTGTAATTGATGGAATGAACCTTTATACTTACTGGTTGTTTCCTAAAGGGTTCTGAGAGTTTTCCGGCGTATTTTGCGCCATTCTCACATTGTTACTATTATAACCTTGGTTGGAGTTACCTCGGCCTCTTCCTCTATTTTCGCCTCGTCTTCCTCCACGGTTATTGTAATTATTGTTATTGTTGTTACCGCCTCGGTTATAATTGTTGTGGTTGTAATTTCTGCCATGATTATAACCTCAGCCTCCTCTATTATTATTGTTTGCACCTCGTCGATAATGCAGGACAGTGTTACTTTGACCTGTTTCCTGTTAGAAAACTTTGTAGATTTTCCGGCTTACCGTCAAACTCTGGTATCAGAGATGTGGCTAGCTTGATAGATTCTAAAACTGTTTGTGCCATGTTTACTAATTTTGTGTCTTCTATTTGGTCGTTTATCAGGAGTGACTTATCAAATGTTACCGGTGTATTTAACACTGATGGTAGATAGAGCTGGAGATCATACTTTTTATTTAAGTTTACCAGATTATCCCTTAGATGCTGTAAAACGTCTGAAGTTTGGACTCTGTGTAAACTTGTCAGTTTATTTTGACACTCGGTAACTAGACTCCTAATTTCATTGTACTCATATACAAGGATCTCAGTATGTTTAATTATGGTGGGTCTTAAAACTGGTGCGCTTTTATTAAGGCACTTGTATGATTTATCAAAATTTTCCCTATGCCGCTTTATTTTTTCTACTATTTGGGGCCAGTCCATGTGAACTTCCGCTACTTAAGTATTTTATTTAAGCAGTGGCTTAGACCTTGTCTAAGTCGTTGGCTCGACTCATGTAACGCTTCCTCAGTGATTTTTTATGAAGAAGATAAATCTTCAGAAGGATGTTTGCTGAGGCTATTACAATGAGTATTATTAGCAGTATGTTTGTTAATTGCACATGGGGAGTGGTGTCTACAACTTCTTCTACGTTAACTACATTGGCAGTGTTATCATCTGCCTTTGATTGTTTTCTCCCCATATTCCTATATAAATACTCTTGCTTTTTGTTTTGAATACTACCTATGCAGACGTACTAAGACAATTGTTGTCTGCCCAAGAATCGGATGCTCGTCAATAATTGTTTTTATTTTGACGTACGGTAGTGTAGACAAGATTTAATTTCCTCTTTTCAATTTAAAATTCTTGTATATTCTCAAAGTTTAGTAATGTTTTTGTACTTATGTACATTAGATTTATATATATATATTTTTTTTTTGGTTTTTAATCTAGGCAGAAGACCATTTTTTTTGATAAGCTTTTTATTTCTTTTAATATAAATATTCATATATAATATGGGATCATACATAAAATTAAAAAAGAATTATCTTCAAAAAATTACAAATGCGTAATGTTAAATTTGTTTTCGTTTACTTTTACAAGACAAGTTGTTGTTTGTATCGTTCATTTTGAGGGTTTATTACATATAATTATTAAATTTGATGCTTTTATTGTTTACAAGTCGGGTTTTGTTTTGCTTGTTTGTTTTCTGCATAAAACGCATCTTAATTGTTTTTTTTTTTTACAATCTGTATTTTTTCCTACCTATTGTTTCGAATGGCTGTACGGGCCAAACGTCTTGCCGGTCGACTCAATTGTCGTCGGGCATTACAATTTTTAAGTTTTATTTATTACTATTTAGTTTAATATGTTGGGAGCTGCCGGTACTGTTGTTACAGGGTCTTCTTCTTCTTCTTCTTTCCACGTAGGCATAAGCGGTGGTTTGCCTCTCCTGTGTTGGTTGACTCTGCTTCCTTAGTGCGGCAGGTGCCCTCGCAATTTGGGCTGTAGAGGGGGCCCTCACAATCTGGTGGGCATCTGCGTGGGCGTGCTGGTATCTGTCTTGGCGGTGGACGATGATTCTTTGTTAGTTCGTCATTTAGTTTCACTGCAGTGTCCCATGGGAGGGGATTTTTGCATTTATAAAGGAGTCTTACGATTTCAGACTTTCTCCGTCTGATTCGCTCCTTAATGCCACTGCGTCTTGGCTTATTTTTTGCCTTAGAGCTCATGCCCTGTACTCACTCAGTATATTTTTGTTTTTTCCAGCTCCAGTCCAGCTCCAAGCAGGTTGTAGTTATTTTTTTTTTTTTATATATATATATATAGCTGCTGCAGCTCCTGCACCTCCAGTTGTATTTTTGTCGATGATGTTGTTAATCCATGGTAATCTTCTCTGCATCGTTCCAATTTTAGTATGTGTTCTGTTTTATATTTATTTGCACATGTTATTTTTTAACATGTTCGTGACACTTGTCACGGTCGCCATGTAAAAAGATCATTCCTTAAATAAAAAAGCCAGCACGTCAGTGCTGTTTTGTATCTTTGTTCAGATTGAATTTATTCAGTTTTAATAATGTGCGCTTAGCCTATGGATATACATATATACTTATGCTGTTATTCGTTAACAGCTACAAAGAGAGGGAGAGTGAGTAGCTCGCATATGCCTGTATTAGTGGGCATATATATTGCTCACGGAATGCGCTCAGACGGAGCGTGGGATATGCATCGTAAGCATAAACGGTCAGCTAGTGAGCGCTGCGTAATATGAGACCGAGCCAATACATAAAGTGGCTCTGGGCTTGTTTACTATATTATTGTTATTGTATGCAACGAAGGGCTGCATACTTTATATTTAAGTACAGGGTATTCTGTAAGGGCATATACGCACTACACTACACCGGTCGCTCCGGATCCGATGGGAGTAGGCCGGAATGGATCAATGTGTCCCCCGTGGGCTGTACTGTCCTCCCCCATTCTGCGCTACTCTGATTCGTGACCACTTGGCTCGCTGACTGGCTTACCGAGTGTTCCGCCCTCTGCCTCATGACCGTCTCATTTTCCACGGCCATCTGCGTAAGCTGGGACAAGGTGGAGATAATCTTGCCGTCGCACGTAGAGCTTGTATGCGGGGGCGGCATTCTCGTAGATCCAATGCAACTCCTGCGCCGGCTCGTATCTGGCGTGGTGAATTAGCTTTATCAGGTATTCCTTGAATTCCTCCTCTACGCGCTGCCGAAGGGAACGGAATTCGTCCTCAAGCCTCTCGAAATAGCGTGGAGGAAGGAAGAACTCTAAGAAACCCCTCCTAAATTCTGACCATGGCACATCCCTTAGTGCATTACTCAAGAACCAGCGAGCAGCCCTGTCGCAGAATATCTCGCTCATATCCCTGGGCAACGAGGGCAATGCCATATGTGATGGCCCGCACCTCTAGGTCCTCCATCATACCTTATGCCCTACTTCCGGACTTGTTCCGGAACGTTTACGAGAGGCCTGCCATCCGACTGACGATACGACCTGGCAGGATAAGGAACATAACTCGGCGACACAATCTCTGTGTCGATTGCTGTTGTTCGGCGGGCGCTATCTCTTATAACTTCATGAGCCTCCCCTACACCCGTGACGGCTAAGCTTGGAGTCGGAAGCTGTGGACGCTCGTACAGTCGTGAGCTCCTCAGATCGGGCTCCGATTTCTGATGGCGGTTCCAACGTTTTGGCATATTGAGACTCTAAGCCCACATTTGTGATATATGACCGCCATCCTGAACGAACATGAATAGCCGCTTACGCAGCTCCTCCACGCGCCCTTCCTTGTCCAGCCCGAACTCATGGGCGAGCGCTACCAGTTCCTCCTCGCGCCGCTGGTGGATCCAGCGCACACCTACCCCCGGATTTTGGCACTCACCTGACTCCATTTTGAGTTGTTATTACTCACTCTAGGAGACCGCTTCGACTTCTCTCTCTCTCTCGTGGACTCTTACTCGTTTTTTGTGTTTCGTGGGTGGGCGATTCTCGTTCCGTAGGTTTGTTTATTTTACTTGTGCTTTTGTCTTTTTTGCAGGTTTATTTGTTTACGACACTATATATGCGCAGATATATGTTCCATTTTTTCCACTCCTTTATTTTAATTTTTTATTTGTCTTATTTTGTTTCTTTAACAAATCAAAGAAACGTCAAAAAATTAATAAAAAAATAACACTTCATATTCTTTTAAATTTTGACCATCCCGCACTTTTGTCTTTGTTCCTTATTATTTTCTTTTCTTATATTTCCCCTTTTTTTACTTTTATTTTCTCTTTTTCTTTTGTTCAATTCACAAAAAAAAAGTATAAAGTATAAGTAGTTCACTTGATGCTCTTTTAACTTTTAATCCTCGTCCATTTAACTCGTATTGTACTTGTCTGTTTTTATTGTTTACTCCATTTTATTTATTATAAACGCACCCGTTCTCATAACTTTCGCCAACTGCACTGACGAATTCCACTTTTCACCGCGCGTGAGTTGAATTCGTCCCACTGAACACTCGCTGTCGCGACTCCTTAACGGCCCTTCTACGCCGAGGTCGACTGCGCCGCGCGATTGTGCACACGTGTGCAATCGTGGTCTCGTACTTTTTCGGCCGTCCGTTATCTCTCTGTTTTCTGCCTTGTGTGCTCGATTTTGCACACATTTTTCGTTTTATCGTCCGACAAAGGATATGAAAACGCCTCTATTAGGGTATGCCCGACTATCTAATATCCTAAATTTGCATTTTGCCCATATGCGACACCTTATTTTCCCCCACTCCTCTGCTGAAGTACATATTCTCTAGGGTATGTCTGACTACAAATACCCTGTAAACACCTTCCCCTTTTATTTTTTTATTTTGAAAACATTTATTTGGGCATACTTGCGGGGCTTTAATCCGCAAACATGCCATGCCGGGGATAAACTCTCAGTCATACCAGGACCAGCAATCTACAGGTCATTTGTTAGTTTGCTGGGATGGAGAGTTTAGAAGGGGGAGGAAGTGTTTCAAACGAACTACTACTCCTACTACTTTCATAGGATAGGGAGGAAGATGCATACACAAGACCGGGATTGCTCACGCGGTCAGCAGACCAGGCCCCAATTCACACACACAAGGCCGGGATTGCTCACGCGGTCAGTAGACTAAGCCCCAACTCACACACACACACGACCGGGATTGCTCACGCAATCGGCGGGCTAAGCCTTGATTCACACATGCACGGCCGGGTTAACTTCGGGGTCCGAAGTTAGTATTAATCGAAAACAAAAGAATTAACCGACTTTCCTTGCTAATTTCATTTATTCATATTCACTTATTATTTGCTATCTTTCACGATTCCCCTAAGATAAAGCCCGGCCGCACTGTTCGGAGCCCCAGCGCTCCGCTGCACTTCCTAAGTCTCTTTCCTTCCGCTTTCTGTCGCACACGTCGCAAGCGAGCCATGCGCTTGCCTCGGCCGCTTAACTTCGCCTCGAGCTTTCGCAACTACGCCTCGGAGCTTTCGCTCTTCGCCGCCGAATTGAAGTTGCGCTCTCGAAGACGGTGTTGAGCAACCAAACGACAACGCACGGTTGCTGCCTGTCAAACCTAAACTTCGCCCTTGCCGGCTACGTGGCTTCTTTCCCTTAATTTACTATGCTCCTATTCTAATAGAATTATTGCTTATAAACTAACAATACTATAATTATGAACTGTGGGGTGGCTACCATAGCCGCCTCACAAGCTTCATATGGCCAACTTACGTCGTGCGACGAACTGCGTCCTCTTGATCGCTACCAGATCTCCCACTCTGTGTCCGTTCTCAGCTCGCCGTTTTTTGTCATAATTGCGCTTATAGACTTATTGCACCTTCTCGATATTCTGTTTCACTTGTGTAGAATGTGTACCCAAACATATTGTAGTGTATCTAAGTAAAATATACTTTGTGACTGTTTGTCCCAATATACATAGCATAATATATAAAACAACCACACATAAACATATAAAAATTCCAGTGCACTTGAAACTCGATCAGCAACTTATGTGCAGACCGATAGAAGCGCATGGGAAACTCTGAGCACACACTTTACCGCCAGCGCGCCAGTGGTTACGCAGTGTACATATCTTATGTTTGTACCTTATGCATAAACATATATAAAGAGCACATAGGACAAGAAAATTATGTATTTAGCTAAAGTCCATTTTATGTATCGAAAAGTAAAACCGAATTAATTCAGAAGCAAAACGGAGTAGACGCTCCACTAAAGAAAGTAAGTGTTTAAACTAATCGTCGTTGTCGTCGTTGTGTGTGCAGTTCATGATGAACAATTTAAGATAAATAACAAATTTCACATACTTATAGTGCTTTATAATAAATAATAAAAAAAACTGGCCACAAATGCGAATTACAAGTGTTGAATTGTGCACACTATCCGTCCGTTAATAGCTATACCGGCAATCGGCAACAAAAAAAATGGCGATTAGTAATTGACTCGTCAAATAAATATAAAACTCTTGTCCGATAAATGTCCGTTCCCCAGAAATGACGACATTCTAGATCAACTGGGTCGACCCAAATACTTCTCATGCCTTGATTTAATGTATCAGGTTTCCATCAGATTAAACTGGAAGAAAGCTCAAGTAATATTACATCTTTTTCAACAAGCAATGGCTTATAACGCTTCACGTGATTGCCATTTAGTTTAAAAATAGCGCCAAACTCATTTCAGAGGATGATGAACTCATTATTATCTAGACTTTTACCTTCGTTAGCATTCCTGTATATGAATGACTTAATGGTAATAGGCTGTTCCGAAAAACATATGCTTAAAAACTTAACAGATGTTCTGAAATATGTAGGAAGTACAACTTAAAATTGCATCCCGAAAAAATAAAATCATTTTTTATGCATGTAGTGACTTTTCTAGTGTAGTGTACTGTCCTCCCCCATTCTGCGCTACTCTGATTCGTGACCACTTGGCTCGCTGACTGGCTTACCGAGTGTTCCGCCCTCTGCCTCATGACCGTCTCATTTTCCACGGCCATCTGCGTAAGCTGGGACAAGGTGGAGATAATCTTGCCGTCGCACGTAGAGCTTGTATGCGGGGGCGGCATTCTCGTAGATCCAATGCAACTCCTGCGCCGGCTCGTATCTGGCGTGGTGAATTAGCTTTATCAGGTATTCCTTGAATTCCTCCTCTACGCGCTGCCGAAGGGAACGGAATTCGTCCTCAAGCCTCTCGAAATAGCGTGGAGGAAGGAAGAACTCTAAGAAACCCCTCCTAAATTCTGACCATGGCACATCCCTTAGTGCATTACTCAAGAACCAGCGAGCAGCCCTGTCGCAGAATATCTCGCTCATATCCCTGGGCAACGAGGGCAATGCCATATGTGATGGCCCGCACCTCTAGGTCCTCCAAGAACCCAAAGGGGTCGGAGCGGCCATCATACCTTATGCCCTACTTCCGGACTTGTTCCGGAACGTTTACGAGAGGCCTGCCATCCGACTGAGGATACGACCTGGCAGGATAAGGAACATAACTCGACGACACAATCTCTGTGTCGATTGCTGTTGTTCGGCGGGCGCTATCTCTTATAACTTCATGAGCCTCCCCTACACCCGTGACGGCTAAGCTTGGAGTCGGAAGCTGTGGACGCTCGTACAGTCGTGAGCTCCTCAGATCGGGCTCCGATTTCTGATGGCGGTTCCAACGTTTTGGCATATTGAGACTCTAAGCCCACATTTGTGATATATGACCGCCATCCTGAACGAACATGAATAGCCGCTTACGCAGCTCCTCCACGCGCCCTTCCTTGTCCAGCCCGAACTCATGGGCGAGCGCTACCAGTTCCTCCTCGCGCCGCTGGTGGATCCAGCGCACACCTACCCCCGGATTTTGGCACTCACCTGACTCCATTTTGAGTTGTTATTACTCACTCTAGGAGACCGCTTCGACTTCTCTCTCTCTCTCGTGGACTCTTACTCGTTTTTTTGTGTTTCGTGGGTGGGCGATTCTCGTTCCGTAGGTTTGTTTATTTTACTTGTGCTTTTGTCTTTTTTGCAGGTTTATTTGTTTACGACACTATATATGCGCAGATATATGTTCCATTTTTTCCACTCCTTTATTTTAATTTTTTATTTGTCTTATTTTGTTTCTTTAACAAATCAAAGAAACGTCAAAAAATTAATAAAAAAATAACACTTCATATTCTTTTAAATTTTGACCATCCCGCACTTTTGTCTTTGTTCCTTATTATTTTCTTTTCTTATATTTCCCCTTTTTTTACTTTTATTTTCTCTTTTTCTTTTGTTCAATTCACAAAAAAAAGTATAAAGTATAAGTAGTTCACTTGATGCTCTTTTAACTTTTAATCCTCGTCCATTTAACTCGTATTGTACTTGTCTGTTTTTATTGTTTACTCCATTTTATTTATTATTAAACGCACCCGTTCTCATAACTTTCGCCAACTGCACTGACGAATTCCACTTTTCACCGCGCGTGAGTTGAATTCGTCCCACTGAACACTCGCTGTCGCGACTCCTTAACGGCCCTTCTACGCCGAGGTCGACTGCGCCGCGCGATTGTGCACACGTGTGCAATCGTGGTCTCGTACTTTTTCGGCCGTCCGTTATCTCTCTGTTTTCTGCCTTGTGTGCTCGATTTTGCACACATTTTTCGTTTTATCGTCCGACAAAGGATATGAAAACGCCTCTATTAGGGTATGCCCGACTATCTAATATCCTAAATTTGCATTTTGCCCATATGCGACACCTTATTTTCCCCCACTCCTCTGCTGAAGTACATATTCTCTAGGGTATGTCTGACTACAAATACCCTGTAAACACCTTCCCCTTTTATTTTTTTTATTTTGAAAACATTTATTTGGGCATACTTGCGGGGCTTTAATCCGCAAACATGCCATGCCGGGGATAAACTCTCAGTCATACCAGGACCAGCAATCTACAGGTCATTTGTTAGTTTGCTGGGATGGAGAGTTTAGAAGGGGGAGGAAGTGTTTCAAACGAACTACTACTCCTACTACTTTCATAGGATAGGGAGGAAGATGCATACACAAGACCGGGATTGCTCACGCGGTCAGCAGACCAGGCCCCAATTCACACACACAAGGCCGGGATTGCTCACGCGGTCAGTAGACTAAGCCCCAACTCACACACACACACGACCGGGATTGCTCACGCAATCGGCGGGCTAAGCCTTGATTCACACATGCACGGCCGGGTTAACTTCGGGGTCCGAAGTTAGTATTAATCGAAAACAAAAGAATTAACCGACTTTCCTTGCTAATTTCATTTATTCATATTCACTTATTATTTGCTATCTTTCACGATTCCCCTAAGATAAAGCCCGGCCGCACTGTTCGGAGCCCCAGCGCTCCGCTGCACTTCCTAAGTCTCTTTCCTTCCGCTTTCTGTCGCACACGTCGCAAGCGAGCCATGCGCTTGCCTCGGCCGCTTAACTTCGCCTCGAGCTTTCGCAACTACGCCTCGGAGCTTTCGCTCTTCGCCGCCGAATTGAAGTTGCGCTCTCGAAGACGGTGTTGAGCAACCAAACGACAACGCACGGTTGCTGCCTGTCAAACCTAAACTTCGCCCTTGCCGGCTACGTGGCTTCTTTCCCTTAATTTACTATGCTCCTATTCTAATAGAATTATTGCTTATAAACTAACAATACTATAATTATGAACTGTGGGGTGGCTACCATAGCCGCCTCACAAGCTTCATATGGCCAACTTACGTCGTGCGACGAACTGCGTCCTCTTGATCGCTACCAGATCTCCCACTCTGTGTCCGTTCTCAGCTCGCCGTTTTTTGTCATAATTGCGCTTATAGACTTATTGCGCCTTCTCGATATTCTGTTTCACTTGTGTAGAATGTGTACCCAAACATATTGTAGTGTATCTAAGTAAAATATACTTTGTGACTGTTTGTCGCAATATACATAGCATAATATATAAAACAACCACACATAAACATATAAAAATTCCAGTGCACTTGAAACTCGATCAGCAACTTATGTGCAGACCGATAGAAGCGCATGGGAAACTCTGAGCACACACTTTACCGCCAGCGCGCCAGTGGTTACGCAGTGTACATATCTTATGTTTGTACCTTATGCATAAACATATATAAAGAGCACATAGGACAAGAAAATTATGTATTTAGCTAAAGTCCATTTTATGTATCGAAAAGTAAAACCGAATTAATTCAGAAGCAAAACGGAGTAGACGCTCCACTAAAGAAAGTAAGTGTTTAAACTAATCGTCGTTGTCGTCGTTGGGTGTGCAGTTCATGATGAACAATTTAAGATAAATAACAAATTTCACATACTTATAGTGCTTTATAATAAATAATAAAAAAACTGGCCACAAATGCGAATTACAAGTGTTGAATTGTGCACACTATCCGTCCGTTAATAGCTATACCGGCAACCGGCAACAAAAAAATGGCGATTAGTAATTGACTCGTCAAATAAATATAAAACTCTTGTCCGATAAATGTCCGTTCCCCAGAAATGACGACATTCTAGATCAACTGGGTCGACCCAAATACTTCTCATGCCTTGATTTAATGTATCAGGTTTCCATCAGATTAAACTGGAAGAAAGCTCAAGAAATATTACATCTTTTTCAACAAGCAATGGCTTATAACGCTTCACGTGATTGCCATTTAGTTTAAAAATAGCGCCAAACTCATTTCAGAGGATGATGAACTCATTATTATCTAGACTTTTACCTTCGTTAGCATTCCTGTATATGAATGACTTAATGGTAATAGGCTGTTCCGAAAAACATATGCTTAAAAACTTAACAGATGTTCTGAAATATGTAGGAAGTACAACTTAAAATTGCATCCCGAAAAAATAAAATCATTTTTTATGCATGTAGTGACTTTTCTAGTGTAGTGTATTCATACATTTAATACATAAATCAGCTTGTAACACTTAGTTGCAAGTATAAACAAATATATAAAGACTCAAGCGCATAGCATAAATATAATCGTATACATGTATGCACATACATACATACAGAGCTGCGCACATAAGTAACATGATGCCGCATTTGCAGGTCAAGACAGTGTAAGACTGTTGACGACGGATAACCGCTGATCTTGCATTTTAGCCGCTCCGAGAGTGAGTGCCCATATGTATGAGTACACCCGCTATCTCTCTCTCTCACTCTCTCTCTCTCTCCCTCTCTCTCTCTTTGTAGCTTGTAACCAATAACAGTATAAGTGCATATATGTATCCATAGGGTAAGCACATGCCCTTAACTTTAAATAAAATCATTCTTATTCAATAACCAAACCAGCACAGACGTGCTTATGCCTTTTCAATTATATTACACGCGGACATAGTGATATCAAATATTACATGGCGACCGTGACTTGGTCACCCAACTAGGGAATGAACATATCATCAAAAACCAAATAGTCCATATACAACAAAAACAACAACAACAACAACAAGATCGGCGACAACAACAAAAGTGGTGAGTACAGGGCGCGCCAACTTCTAGCCAGAGAAACGGCTAACAAAGAAGTTGAGAAAATAAAAAAGAAACCAAGAAATTGCGGTGGCATACGGCTGCGCATAAAGAAGCGCAAAGCCGACATTTGAAATGTGTTATATAATAACTCAAAACCCGTGACTTGGGAAAACGCCAGGAAACTAGCCGATGAGTTAGATTTTCTAGAGGCGGAAGAGCGTAGGCACAAAGCACAAGCCGTTACCCCTGCTCCTAACCCAATAAGAAATGTATTAAAAGCTTCTCAACCACCAGAAGAAAAGCCGCTACCCAAGATGAGAAAGAGATGCCCTGACGAATCCTCTGGACCTCTCAACGCCCCGACCTGTGCAATGACCTGCACCGGCAGCGCTGACCGTTCCAAGGCAGTCAAATAAGAAGAAACAACAACACCACAGCAGCAGCATTAATTAAGATAATTTAAAATTTGGTATAATATTGTAATGACGCCCACTTTGTTGTGTGCGTCAAGGCAGAGTACAACCTGAAAAATTGTACGCACATTAGAGGAGAGATCACTGCGTTGATCTAAGTAGGGTAATACCATTAACACAAATACAAAGGGATATTAAGGCAGAAGCTTAATATAATATTTAAAATAAAAAACAAAAAATGTTATTTAATTAACTACGAAAGATTATAATATTAAATTTCAAAATCAAAGATATACTATTTAAAATATAATGAAAGTATAAAATTTATTAACAATTTGAAACCGTTTTCAAAATTTAAATTAAAATGGGCTCAAAACGAGTCAAAGGTTGAAATATCAGACTCAAATGTAATTGATTATTTAAAAGTCATCGATCATAATGAATGATTAGGGAATATTACAATTTTGTTAATTATAATCACTGTCGTATCTCTTGTATCACTAGCATTGAAGGTGTGTACAATGCATACAAAGAAAATAAGAAACGCTAGATAAGGTCTGAATATATTAAAATAAAATAAAAAACAAACCTGAATATGTCACATATAGACGCACTCATTAAGCTTACATATAGAGATGAGCCAGATTTCCGTACTCGCCCACTAAATGTACTGCAACTACATAAACACTTCATAAAAGTATATGATTTCGAATACGAATACATTGACATGGTCAATATTAGTATGAGTCTATTGATACATTGCTCAAAAAACGAAAAGGGAATCATACTAAGTACGTTGCCATATGTGTCAGTAAATCTAATTACTGAAGTACACCCAAATTTGGGACCGGCAACGATACTAATGGTGCGACTGATCGGTAAGCATTTTTATAATAATATGGAATGGAGTATATAGGTGAAAAATATTAATGACTTCAAAGATCAATTTGATAAGTAACATATGTGCATTAATAAAGGCATACCTGTAAAAGTAGAAACGCTAATATACCATGTACAACTATTAATAAAAAACTATATAACAACATAGTACCTGCAGTTAATTCACTTAAAAACGAGAAGGAAAGGCTATTTTCGGCACGCCGAAATATTAATACCCTTGAAGACCCAACCATTTCATAATGCTCATAGTGCTTTGCACGTATCTAAAAGCACAGGGAAAATAGTCAATTACAGTTAATTAACCGAGTATGGTTAAGATATCTTGAAAAACAAAAAAGTTTTCCATACAACTTAATTTCGACCGATCGTTCCTATGGCAGCTATATGATGTAGTTGTCCGATCTTAATAGGATTTTACATATATATGGGAGCGTAGTAAAACTAATAAATACCGAGTTTGGTCAAGATATCTTGAAAAACATAAAAATTTTCCATACAAAAACTTAATTTTCGACCGATCGTTCGTATGGCAGCTATATGATATAGTTGCCCGATCTTAATAGAATTTTGCATATATATGGGGAGCTTAGTTATACTAATAAATACCGATGTTGGTCAATATATCTTGAAAAACATAAAAATTTTCCATACAAAAACTTAATTTTCGACCGATCGTTCGTATGGCAGCTATATGATATAGTTGCCCGATCTTAATAGAATTTTGCAGATATATGGGGAGCTTAGTTAAACTAATAAATACCGAGTTTGGTCAAGATATCTTGAAAAACATAAAAATTTTCCATACAAAAACTTAATTTTCGACCGATCGTTCCTATGGCAGCTATATGATATAGTTGTCCGATCTTGATAGGATTTTGCATATATATGGGGAGTGTAGTAAAACTAATAAATACCGAGTTTAGTCAAGAAATCTTTATAAACAATCAAATTGGAGCAACACACAACTATACCCAAACAATTATTTATTAAATTAGTGAAATTCTGTATTCAAGAGAACAGATATTTTAAATATGACGACAAAATATACATACAGTTGAAAGGAATGACAATGGGATCACCGGCCTCCCCAGCAATAGCGGACATAATAATGGAAGAACTGTTGGACAATATTTCTGATAAATTAACAACAAAACCAAAACTTCTGACAAAATATGTAGATGACCTTTTTGCTGTTACGGAAAAAACAGAAGTACAAAACATTCTTAAAGAATTAAATTTGTTTCTACAAACACATAAAATTCACAGTGGAACTAGAACAAGACGGGAAACTACCATTTTTAGACACATTGGTAAACAGAGTGGACAACTCACTCAAAAGTAAGTGGTATATGAAACCCATAGCATCTGGACGAATACTAAACTTTAACTCTAATCACCCAAAAAGTATGATTAAAAATACAGCACTAAAGAATGACAAACATATCGGACGCAATATACCAAAAAGAAATTGAACACGAAATCAAAAATGTATTGACCATAAATGACTTCCAGAAGAATATAATTAGAACATTGTTTAAAAGACAACATATCAGAACACAAAAGCCAACAGAATCTCCAAAAATATACAAATCTCTGACATATGTCATTTACAAAATACCATGTGGCGGGGATATTAACAACAATTGCAACAGCGTGTACATCGACACAACAAAATCCAAACTAAAAACAAGAATAACTCAACACAAATTTGACTTCAAATTAAGACATCCAAATAATATACAAAAAACAGCACTTATGACCCACTGTATGAAAAGTAACCACACGCCAAATTTCGATGAGACGACAATTTAACAACAAGAACAATACTATAACAAAAGACACACTAGAAATGTTACACATAATAAACACGCCAAACAACAGAATACTAAACTACAAATCAGACACCGAAAACTGCGCTCACTTATACAGACATCTATTGAATTGTCAAACAGTTTCAACATCCACGTCAAAGAGCGCAGACATGTAAAATAATGTATGTTTTTTAAATTTTTAAAATTTTTAAATTGTTTAAATAATTGTTTTATTTTATTTAATGTATTTTAATGTTAATTGTTTTTTGTTTTTGTGTTAGTGCCCTGAATACGGTAACCGAAGTGCAGCCGAAATATATTGGTTAAATTCAAACAGATTACGTTTTCATTTTGTCTTGGAATAAAAAAACCCCGGACTCCGAGCCAGCTAAGCAGCGAGTTATACAATCTCTAAATACAAGATTGAAAAATATTGGTATTAGACAGAATATTGAAATTAATGTTCCACATTCGCTGATTTTTATGAGAACCAGCTTAAACAATTAGATGAGTCTAAACTAACAATAGACACAGACATTGACAATGATTTATGTTTTTAATATTTTATTGCCCATTTATTTGAAATTATCAATTGAAACTTGTCCAAAGATATTTTCCCACGGTGCCACTTTGAGTTGGATGATTTCATTTATACCGGCTTGCGTTTCAAGCCTTTGGAAGAACTGACCTAAGTCAAGAATTCCATTATAAATCGCTAAGATCATTTCTTGCAGTAAGTTTCTTTCCATGTTTAAAGAAACAAAGCATATTTTTTACATGCAAGGTCACTACTTTACGTACATCATCATTTTTTATGACTTCATATACGTTGGGCTTTGAAGCTTTTACTATAGATTGCATAGGTAATTCTATTTCTTTATTATCTCCTGCGCAGGATTTCTGTCTACTTTGGTGCCTGGTAGTGACTTTCAGGACTTTTATTTGTATGTCTTTTAATTCTTCTATTGTGACAATTGTGATAATCCATCAGCAACGAAATTGTCTTTGCCCTTAAGATATTCTACAGTAAAGTCATACTCTTCTAAGTTTAATCTCATTCTTGTTAATTTTGTACTTGGATTCACCATTGAAAACAAATATGTCAATGGTCTATGATCTGTTTTGATTTTAAAATGGTCGAAAATGTGTTATTGCCCAGTGTATTGCTGCCAACTCTTGATCGGTTGTATTTTTATTGCTTTCTCCTTTTGTAAATTAACGAGAAGCATATGCTACGGGCAATTGTTTATCTCCATATGTTTGGGTTTAAACTGCTCCACAGGCTAATTTACTGGCATCGGTTATGATGCAAAATTGTTTGCTAAAATCTTGGTATTTTAGTAAAGTAGGTTTCATTAGAGCTTGTTTTAAGTAATCGAATGCATTTTGGCATTCAATTGTACATTCGAAAAGCGCATTCTTTTTACATAATCTGCTTATGTGCCGTTAAAAGTCGGCGAAGTTTTGTATGAAACGTATGTAGTTGTTGCAGACTGCAACGAATCTTCTAGTGCTATCAGCGTCCGTAGGGACTGGGTATATTTCAATGACATATTTTTTGTCATCTGGCAAAATACCTTGATCAGTACATTTGTGACCTAGAAAAGTCACTTCATGCATAAAGAATGTGCATTTTACTGGATGTATTTTAAGGTTGTGTTTCCTACACAGGTCAAAAACGTTTAGTTTTTAATCATGTGATTTTCAGAACAACCGATGACAATTAACTCATACATATACAAGAATGCTTGTGAAGGGTCTAATCCGGAAAATGCAATGGTCATCATCCTTTGAAAAGAATTTGGCGCTAGTTTTAATCCATATGGTACAACTGCACTGACGAATTCCACTTTTCACCGCGCGTGAGTTGAATTCGTCCCACTGAACACTCGCTGTCGCGACTCCTTAACGGCCCTTCTACGCCGACGTCGACTGCGCCGCGCGATTGTGCACACGTGTGCAATCGTGGTCTCGTACTTTTTAGGCCGTCCGTTATCTCTCTGTTTTCTGCCTTGTGTGCTCGATTTTGCACACATTTTTCGTTTTATCGTCCGACAAAGGATATAAAAACGCCTCTATCAGGGTATGCCCGACTATCTAATATCCTAAATTTGCATTTTGCCCATATGCGACACCTTATTTTCCCCCACTCCTCTGCTGAAGTACATATTCTCTAGGGTATTTCTGACTACAAATACCCTGTAAACACCTTCCCCTTTTATTTTTTTTATTTTGAAAACATTTATTTGGGCTTACTTGCGGGGCTTTAATCTGCAAACATGCCATGCCGGGGATAAACTCTCAGTCATACCAGGACCAGCAATCTACAGGTCATTTGTTAGTTTGCTGGGATGGAGAGTTTAGAAGGGGGAGGAAGTGTTTCAAACGAACTACTACTCCTACTACTTTCATAGGATAGGGAGGAAGATGCATACACAAGACCGGGATTGCTCACGCGGTCAGCAGACCAGGCCCCAATTCACACACACAAGGCCGGGATTGCTCACGCGGTCAGTAGACTAAGCCCCAACTCACACACACACACGACCGGGATTGCTCACGCAATCGGCGGGCTAAGCCTTGATTCACACATGCACGGCCGGGATTGCTCACGCGATCGGCAACTAAGCCCTGATTCACACATACACGGCCGGGATGGTTATGAGAAGAGGTTATGCTGAACACTGGTTAACTTCGGGGTCCGAAGTTAGTATTAATCGAAAACAAAAGAATTAACCGACTTTCCTTGCTTATTTAATTTATTCATATTCACTTATTATTTGCTATCTTTCACGATTCCCCTAAGATAAAGCCCGGCCGCACTGTTCGGAGCCCCAGCGCTCCGCTGCACTCCCTAAGTCTCTTTCCTTCCGCTTTCTGTCGCACTCGTCGCAAGCGAGTCATGCGCTTGCCTCGGCCGCTTAACTTCGCCTCGAGCTTTCGCAACTACGCCTCGGAGCTTTCGCTCTTCGCCGCCGAATTGAAGTTGCGCTCTCGAAGACGGTGTTGAGCAACCAATCGACAACGCACGGTTGCTGCCTGTCAAACCTAAACTTCGCCCTTGCCGGCTACTTGGCTTCTTTCCCTTAATTTACTATGCTCTTATTCTAATAGAATTATTGCTTATAAACTAACAATACTATAATTATGAACTGTGGGGTGGCTACCATAGCCGCCTCACAAGCTTCATATGGCCAACTTACGTCGTGCGACGAACTGCGTCCTCTTGATCGCTACCAGATCTCCCACTCTGTGTCCGTGCTCAGCTCGCCGTTTTTTGTCATAATTGCGCTTATAGACTTATTGCGCCTTCTCGATATTCTGTTTCACTTGTGTAGAATGTGTACCCAACATATTGTAGTGTATCTAAGTAAAATATACTTTGTGACTGTTTGTCGCAATATACATAGCTTAATATATAAAACAACCACACATAAACATATAAAAATTCCAGTGCACTTGAAACTCGAACAGCAACTTATGTGCAGACCGATAGAAGCGCATGGGAAACTCTGAGCACACACTTTACCGCCAGCGCGCCAGTGGTTACGCAGTGTACATATCTTATGTTTGTACCTTATGCATTAACATATATAAAGAGCACATAGGACAAGAAAATTATGTATTTAGCTAAAGTCCATTTTATGTATCGAAAAGTAAAACCGAATTAATTCAGAAGCAGAACGGAGTAGACGCTCCACTAAAGAAAGTAAGTGTTTAAACTAATCGTCGTTGTCGTCGTTGTGTGTGCAGTTCATGATGAACAATTTAAGATAAATAACAAATTTCACATACTTATAGTGCTTTATAATAAATAATAAAAAAAACTGGCCACAAATGCGAATTACAAGTGTTGAATTGTGTACACTATCCGTCCGTTAATAGCTATACCGGCAACCGGCAACAAAAAAAATGGCGATTAGTAATTGACTCGTCAAATAAATATAAAACTCTTGTCCGATAAATGTCCGTTCCCCAGAAATGACGACATTCTAGATCAACTGGGTCGAGCCAAATACTTCTCATGCCTTGATTTAATGTATCAGGTTTCCATCAGATTAAACTGGAAGAAAGCTCAAGAAATATTACATCTTTTTCAACAAGCAATGGCTTATAACGCTTCACGTGATTGCCATTTAGTTTAAAAATAGCGCCAAACTCATTTCAGAGGATGATGAACTCATTATTATCTAGACTTTTACCTTCGTTAGCATTCCTGTATATGAATGACTTAATGGTAATAGGCTGTTCCGAAAAACATATGCTTAAAAAATTAACAGATGTTCTGAAATAAGTAGGAAGTACAACTTAAAATTGCATCCCGAAAAAATAAAATCATTTTTTATGCATGTAGTGACTTTTCTAGTGTAGTGTATTCATACATTTAATACATAAATCAACTTGTAACACTTAGTTGCAAGTATAAACAAATATATAAAATATAAAAACAAAAAATGTTATTTAATTAACTACGAAAGATTATAATATTAAATTACAAAATCAAAGATATACTATTTAAAATATAATGAAAGTATAAAATTTATTAACAATTTGAAACCGTTTTCAAAATTTAAATTAAAATGGGCTCAAACGAGTCAAAGGTTGAAATATCAGACTCAAATGTAATTGATTTTTTAAAAGTCATCGATCATAATGAATGATTAGGGAATATTACAATTTTGTTAATTATAATCACTGTCGTATCTCTTGTATCACTAGCATTGAAGGTGTGTGCAATGCATACAAAGAAAATAAGAAACGCTAGATAAGGTCTGAATATATTAAAATAAAATAAAAAACAAACCTGAATATGTCACATATAGACGCACTCATTAAGCTTACATATAGAGATCAGCCAGATTTCCGTACTCGCCCACTAAATGTACTGCAACTACATAAACACTTCATAAAAGTATATGATTTCGAATACGAATACATTGACATGGTCAATATTAGTATGAGTCTATTGATACATTGCTCAAAAAACGAAAAGGGAATCATACTAAGTACGTTGACATATGTGTCAGTAAATCTAATTACTGAAGTACACCCAAATTTGGGACCGGCAACGATACTAATGGTGCGACTGATCGGTAAGCATTTTTATAATAATATGGAATGGAGTATATAGGTGAAAAATATTAATGACTTCAAAGATCAATTTGATAAGTAACATATGTGCATTAATAAAGGCATACCTAAAAAAGTAGAAACGCTAATATACCATGTACAACTATTAATAAAAAACTATATAACAACATAGTACCTGCAATTAATTCACTTAAAAACGAGAAGGAAAGGCTATCTTCGGCACGCCGAAGATTTAATACCCTTGAAGACCCAACCATTTCATAATGCTCATAGTGCTTTGCACGTATCTAAGAAGCACAGGGAAAATAGTCAATTACAGTTAATTAACCGAGTATGGTTAAGATATCTTGAAAAACAAAAAAGTTTTCCATACAACTTAATTTCGACCGATCGTTCCTATGGCAGCTATATGATATAGTTGTCCGATCTTAATAGGATTTTACATATATATGGGGAGCGTAGTAAAACCAATAAATACCGAGTTTGGTCAAGATATCTTGAAAAACATAAAAATTTTCCATACAAAAACTTAATTTTCGACCGATCGTTCCTATGGCAGCTATATGATATAGTTGCCCGATCTTAATAGAATTTTGCATATATATGGGGGAGCTTAGTTATACTAATAAATACCGATGTTGGTCAATATATCTTGAAAAACATAAAAATTTTCCATACAAAAACTTAATTTTCGACCGATCGTTCGTATGGCAGCTATATGATATAGTTGCCCGATCTTAATAGAATTTTGCAGATATATGGGGAGATTAGTTAAACTAATAAATACCGAGTTTGGTCAAGATATCTTGAAAAACATAAAAATTTTCCATACAAAAACTTAATTTTCGACCGATCGTTCCTATGGCAGCTATATGATATAGTTGTCCGATCTTGATAGGATTTTGCATATATATGGGGAGTGTAGTAAAACTAATAAATACCGAGTTTAGTCAAGAAATCTTTATAAACAATCAAATTGGAGCAACACACAACTATACCCAAACAATTATTTATTAAATTAGTGAAATTCTGTATTCAAGAGAACAGATATTTTAAATATGACGACAAAATATACATACAGTTGAAAGGAATGACAATGGGATCACCGGCCTCCCCAGCAATAGCGGACATAATAATGGAAGAACTGTTGGACAATATTTCTGATAAATTAACAACAAAACCAAAACTTCTGACAAAATATGTAGATGACCTTTTTGCTGTTACGGAAAAAACAGAAGTACAAAACATTCTTAAAGAATTAAATTTGTTTCACAAACACATAAAATTCACAGTGGAACTAGAACAAGACGGGAAACTACCATTTTTAGACACATTGGTAAACAGAGTGGACAACTCACTCAAAAGTAAGTGGTATATGAAACCCATAGCATCTGGACGAATACTAAACTTTAACTCTAATCACCCAAAAAGTATGATTAAAAATACAGCACTAAGCTGTATGAGAAGAATGACAAACATATCGGACGCAATATACCAAAAAGAAATTGAACACGAAATCAAAAATGTATTGACCATAAATGACTTCCCGAAGAATATAATTAGAACATTGTTTAAAAGACAACATATCAGAACACAAAAGCCAACAGAATCTCCAAAAATATACAAATCTCTGACATATGTCATTTACAAAATACCATGTGGCGGGGATATTAACAACAATTGCAACAGCGTGTACATCGACACAACAAAATCCAAACTAAAAACAAGAATAACTCAACACAAATTTGACTTCAAATTAAGACATCCAAATAATATACAAAAAACAGCACTGTATGAAAAGTAACCACACGCCAAATTTCGATGAGACGACAATTTAACAACAAGAACAATACTATAACAAAAGACACACTAGAAATGTTACACATAATAAACACGCCAAACAACAGAATACTAAACTACAAATCAGACACCGAAAACTGCGCTCACTTATACAGACATCTATTGAATTGTCAAACAGTTTCAACATCCACGTCAAAGAGCGCAGACATGTAAAATAATGTATGTTTTTTAAATTTTTAAAATTTTTAAATTGTTTAAATAATTGTTTTATTTTATTTAATGTATTTTAATGTTAATTGTTTTTTGTTTTTGTGTTAGTGCCCTGAATACGGTAACCGAAGTGCAGCCGAAATATATTGGTTAAATTCAAACAGATTACGTTTTCATTTTGTCTTGGAATAAAAAAACCCCGGACCCCGAGCCAGCTAAGCAGCGAGTTATACAATCTCTAAATACAAGATTGAAAAATATTGGTATTAGACAGAATATTGAAATTAATGTTCCACATTCGCTGGTTTTAATGATAACCAGCTTAAACAATTAGATGAGTCTAAACTAACAATAGACACAGACATTGACAATGATTTATGTTTTTAATATTTTATTGCCCATTTATTTGAAATTATCAATTGAAACTTGTTCAAAGATATTTTCCCACGGTGCCACTTTGAGTTGGATGATTTTATTTATACCGGCTTGCGTTTCAAGCCTTTGGAAGAACTGACCTAAGTCAAGAATTCCATTAGTATATAAATCGCTAAGATCATTTCTTGCAGTAAGTTTCTTTCCATGTTTAAAGAAACAAAGCATATTTTTTACATGCAAGGTCACTACTTTACGTACATCATCATTTTTTATGACTTCATATACGTTGGGCTTTGAAGCTTTTACTATAGATTGCATAGGTAATTCTATTTCTTTATTATCTCCTGCGCAGGATTTCTGTCTACTTTGGTGCCTGGTAGTGACTTTCAGGACTTTTATTTGTATGTCTTTTAATTCTTCTATTGTGACAATTGTGATAATCCATCAGCAACGAAATTGTCTTTGCCCTTAAGATATTCTACAGTAAAGTCATACTCTTCTAAGTTTAATCTCATTCTTGTTAATTTTGTACTTGGATTCACCATTGAAAACAAATATGTCAATGGTCTATGATCTGTTTTGATTTTAAAATGGTCGAAAATGTGTTATTGCCCAGTGTATTGCTGCCAACTCTTGTTCGGTTGTATTTTTATTGCTTTCTCCTTTTGTAAATTAACGAGAAGCATATGCTACGGGCAATTGTTTATCTCCATATGTTTGGGTTTAAACTGCCCCGCAGGCTAATTTACTGGCATCGGTTTTGATGCAAAATTGTTTGCTAAAATCTGGGTATTTTAGTAAAGTAGGTTTCATTAGAGCTTGTTTTAAGTAATCGAATGCATTTTGGCATTCAATTGTACGTTCGAAAAGCGCATTCTTTTTACATAATCTGCTTATGTGCCGTTAAAAGTCGGCGAAGTTTTGTATGAAACGTATGTAGTTGTTGCAGACTGCAACGAATCTTCTAGCGCTATCAGCGTCCGTAGGGACTGGTTATATTTCAATGACATATTTTTTGTCATCTGGAAAAATACCTTGATCAGTACATTTGTGACCTAGAAAAGTCACTTCATGCATAAAGAATGTGCATTTAACTGGATGTATTTTAAGGTTGTGTTTCCTACACAGGTCAAAACGTTTAGTTTTTGATCATGTGATTTTCAGAACAACCGATGACAATTAACTCATACATATACAAGAATGCTTGTGAAGGGTCTAATCCCGAAAATGCAATGGTCATCATCCTTTGAAAAGAATTTGGCGCTAGTTTTAATCCATATGGTAATCGTGTGAAACGATAAGAGCCATTGCTCGTTGAAAAAGATATAATATATCTAGATTGTTCTTTTAGTTCTATTTGGTAGAAGCCGGACATTAAGTCCAAGCATGAAAAATATTTAGCTCTTCCTAATTGATCAAGAATATCATCTATTCTTGGTAACGGAAATTTGTCTGAGAGTAGTTTTTTATTTATTTGACGATAATCTATAACTAATCGCCACCTCTTAGTATCGGATCCTGGTAATCCCTTTTTGGGAACGAGAAGTATTGGGCTGTTATATTCCGATACAGAGGGTGCTACAATATATGCACTGGCTCAGTATCTTTAAGTTTCAATTCTTGTTTATAAAAATTAATAGTTGTTATTGATTCGGTTTCAAGTTCGAATATGTCAGTATACTTGGTGCAGAGATCTTTTAGTTATTTTTTAAATAGTTGGGGAAAGTTCTTTTGTAATGTTTTCATCACCATTTCCTGGCGATCTTTGCTATTTTCTTGGACTGTTTCATAGTCACTTAGCTTTTCAATTTCTTGATTTGGAATGAAAATATTGTTTTATGGCGAAACAATATTGATTTGACGGACTACTTCAGAACGAGCTGGAAGTATTGTGGCATTATTATCACTAGTGTGAATTATTGGTAGTTTTATTGGATAATTTAAATTATTTGGCCGAAGTATTAGAGAATCACATGTTTGTGTGCAATCTAATTGGCAATTATATTTTTTAAAGAAATCCATACCAATAAAGCCACCGCTAGGTATTGGAAAATCTTGTCCGACTATACGAAATTCGTGTGGAATGACATATTTTCCTGTAGATAATTCTACGAATACTAAACCTTTAGAAACTACTGAACCTTCACCAATTCCAGATATTTGGGTTGATATGTTTGAATTGATATTTTCAAATATATCAACATTTTCTTTTAATAGAGATATGTCTGTACCCCTATCTAGCAATAGCGTAAATGCTTTGCCTGTTTTTTCATTATTTATTTTAATAAAAATACTAATGTTTAGATTTACTGTGTGTACTTTTGTATTTCCTTGTGAATATCTTAAGGGGCTTGCTGGTTTTCCGTATTAGTTTGTGTAACTCGGACATTATTGTTCTGGCCTCGATTCGAGTTGCCACGGCCTCTAGAGTTTCCTCTATTTTGGCCTTGTGCCCTATTATAGTTTCTGTTATAACTTTGGTTATTATTTCTGGAACCGTTGAGCTGATAATTACCTCTTCCACGATAATTACCTCGGTTTCCTTTATTATTTCCATATTGTCTTTGACGGAAGTACAATACAGAATTGCCTGGCCTTTTACCCTATCTATAGAGCAGTTCTTGGTCATGGCCTTAACAGCTTGGGTTGTGCTTTATTTATTAGCCAATTCTGGTGTTAAACCATCGTTTATAAAAGCTGCTTCTAAAGCTTTTGTTAACTGCTCAGCAGTTTTGTTCTTTTGTTGCAAGTTAAGTAGTTTGGCTGACAATACTACGACTGATTCGCCTTTCACCGTGCTTGATAATTTTGCAATGATTTGAGCGATAGTTTGCTGATTGCTTATCAAGTTTCTTGCATGGCCTTTTAGTTTTGTCTTAATAAGACTGACAGCTGTTGCTTCATGGTCTTCTTTTAATGAGTCTCTAAAACTCAAAGCATCTTTGAAGCTTTGTAAGTTTTCTGCCTTTCCATCAAACTCTGGTAAGAGCGATGAGGCTAGTTTGAGAAAACTTATAGCTGTTGGGCCATTGTGCTGTAAATTGGTTGTGTATTTACTTTAGAATCTGATAGTTTAGTATCAGCTTGCAGTGAAAACAGTTTCTCGTCGAATGACGCTGAAGTGTTTAGAGAATTTGGAAGGAATATTGTTATATTATGCCTTTCCGAAATTCTTCTAAAGTTTTCTCTTAAACTGCTTAAAGCAACAACTGTCTGTGTTAAATGCAAATCTGTATTGTAGGAATCTACAAGAATTTTAACGTGTTATGACTTCGTCTCGTTTGAGACGGGTGCGCTTTTGTTAAGGCACTTGAAAGATTTGTTAAACTCCTTACGTTGTTGCTAAAGAATGGTAACGATTTGCGTCCATTCCATTTATAAACATTTTTAATTTATATGTGCTAACGCACAATAATAATGTCAATAGTTCCTAAAATGGGGTGTTCTAATTATGGGGTGTTTCTTTTTTGAATACTATAAAATCTAACGTTCTGCCTAATATTGGGTGCTCTTTAATGATTGACCAAACTTGTATACCCGGAAGGGTTGTCAATACTATGCCTTTTTGTGTTTTTGTACAATGTACTAACGGTGAGAAATCTAAGTGACATGTATCCATATATAAAGTTTAAAATTCATATATGCTTACTGGGGTGGTTGAGACCAATTGTTGAATTCTTTCCTTAAAACAGGCATCTCTAACATAGACTTCTCTTATTGCTTCTATTGTGTCCATTATCAAAAATTTCTATTTTATTTATTAATATATATATATATATATATTGTTTTTGAGTTTTATTTTATTGTGTTATTTATTCTGTTCTTATCTTATTGTATGCATTTTTACATTTGTTTCGCTTTGTAGTAATGTATTTTTACATTTTGTACCTTTAGTACATTGTTATATTTTGTCCAGATCATTAGCTCTACTTAAGTATTTCATTTTTAAACATTTGTTGTGCAGCTTTTAAATTTTATAAAACATATTTATGCACATTATTATTACTATGATCATTAACAATATTACAATCAGCTTTTGATCTGTAGTCTCGACCTCGACTCTATTTAAAACATTAGCAGTGGAGTCCACTGTCTTAGTGTCTATTAAACCCATTTCTACAGTGTCTGATTTATTTATACTATTTTGAAACATTCACAAAAATTGTTCTTATTATTTTTGTATTAAATGGAATACATCTTTATAAGTTAAGTCTATTAATCAAATTAATTAATCATATTTGATTTTGAAAAATAAATTGTTTTTTTTTTTTACAATCTGTTTTTTTTTCTTACCTATTGTTTCGAATGGCTGTACGGGCCAAACGTCTTGCCGGTCGACTCAATTGTCTTCGGGCATTACAATTATTTTAATTGGCTGACTCTGTTTCTCGAATACTGCAGGTGCCCTCACAATGGAGGTGGATGATGATTCTTTGTTAGTTTTGTTATTTTTATTTCTGAGGGACAGATGTTCGAGTTCGTCATTCAGTTTCACTGCGGTGTCGCATGGAGGGGGATTTTTGCATTTATATAGGAGGCTTACGATTTCAGACTTTCTCTGTCTGATTCGCTCCTTAATGCCACCGCGTCTGGGCTTATTGTTTGCCCTAGAGCTTATGCCCTGTACTCACTCAGTATATTTCTTTTTATTTTTCCAGCTCCAGTCCAGCTCGTCTGCACCAAGCAGGTAGTAGGTAATTTTTATATAGTTGTTGACTTTTTCATGTATTTCCATCAACGTAAGTTGCTGCTGTTGTTGTTGACGTTCTTGTTGTTTATTAAAGATGGAATGTAATAGTTGTTGTTGATTTTTTGTTCCCTTCTACTGCCTCCAGGCAGAGATTCGTGAACATGTCACGGTCGCCATGTAGTAATGTATTCCAATTTTTTGTTCTTTTATATATTGGAGCTTCCGCTCCAATTGTTAACTTTTATTAATCGACTCTTTTGGTTTGAATAATTCGTACAATCTTTTCTTAGGTGCTACTTAGCTAAGACCGCGCGAACTGCGCTGCCAGCGACGCCGGCAGCGGAGCGGTTATATTATATACTTATATATGTATGCAGCATTGAGAGCCGCGCAGAGAGAGAGTATGTTATGTGCACTTATGTATTGTAGTACGCAGCAGGCTAGCGTGGGAACGCTGACGCTGCGTTCTTGCCTACACCCATATATGTATGGTAATATTACATATGTATGCACTTGAAGTGTGCATATGTAAATACTGCAACAAAGTGTTACAGTGTGACAGTTTAATATATTTTGAATACAGTGTGTACTCTATATGTGCGCCTACCACAATAGAGGCGATTCAAGAAAACGATACAATGGCAATAGCCTTGGATAGAGAATATATAAAGCAAGTTTCATCCTCAATCCCCGAATTTGACGGTAAAAAACTGTCACTAAATCGTTTTCTCACAGCCTTGCGCATTGTTGAACGAACAAAAGACGACCAAGAAGACTTAGCAGTCGAGGTTATCAAATCAAAGATAACCGGACCAATCTTGTACAGGGTACAAAATGAAACTACAATCTCTGCCATAATAAATGAACTTAAGGGTAATGTCAAAGGTGATTAAACCGACGTAATTAGGGCCAGGTTGCTGAACATAAAACAAAAAGGCAAAATAGCACCACAATATACAGTTAAAACCGATAACTAGCGTAAGCAACTCGAGGCAGCTTATATTGACGACGGCCAAGACCCTGATAATGCGGAAAAATTCGCAACAAAAGAATCTATAGCTGCCATGACAAAGAATTGTGATTATGAAAAGCTTCGTATTATACTGGTAGCAGGAAACTTCAACACTTTCGATGATGATGATGATGGGTTAATACATCCATTGCAGCACTGAATTGACTGGAAGTGCCAGCACAGTATTATACCAGCGAGGAAATTATAGAGGTAATAATAACTGTAATACCCAAAGAGGAAGAGGCAATGGACAAGGTTATTATAATCCCAATCATAATCACAACAATTGAGAAAATTTCAAACAACTCCAACCGAGGTAACAATCAAATTAATAATAATAGAAATAACAACATTCGAGTAACTCAGAGTAACTCAGAAAACCAGTAAGGCCCTTCAGATATTCGAAACCACTAAATAAAACTGTACACACAATTAATCTTAGCTTAAGAATATTCATAAAAATTAATAATGAAAGTACAGGTAAAAGTACAGGTAAGCGTTCCGAAGTTGTCCGTCAAATAAAAATACCTTCCATACAAAATCATGTTTTAATTCCAAATCAAGAAATTTACTTTGGAATTTATTATTGGAAATAAAATTTCCAATAACAAAAATACATTTGTCCGAATGTTAAACAAAATCAAATTTGAAACGTTAAATAAATCCGAAATAGTCAATGAAATTAACGAAGAAAGACAAAGTAATGTCATAAAAAAACTAGTTAAAAACTTTCCACCATTATTTAAAGTAAAACTAAAAGAGCTATGCACCAAGTATACAGATGTATTCGGATTAGAAACTGAATCTATAACAACCAACAATTTGAATAAGCAAGAGTTAAGATTAAAAGACAAAGAACCAGTGTACATAAAAAATTACAGAATACCTCATACTCATAAGGAAGAAGTAACTAAACAGGTAGAAAAACTAATTTAAGATAAAATAATAATAAAATAATAGAACCTTCCGTATCAGAATATAACAGTCCAATACTCCTTGTACCAAAATAAGGTCTACCAGGATCCGATACCAAAAGAAGGCGACTCTTGTTCCAAAAATATTTCTCATGCTTAGATTTAATGTTCAGTTTTCACCGAATAGAATTAGAAGAAAATTTTAGAAACATAACGTCTTTTTTAACAAGCAATGGCCCCTATCGTTTTACACGATTACCATATGGTCTAAAAATAGCGCTCAATTCTTTTATAGAATAATGATCATCGCTTTTTCTGGATGAGATCCTTCACAAGCTTTCTGGTACATGGATGACCTTATAGTCGTCGGTTGTTCCGAAAATTATATATAACAAGACTATACAAAAAGAATGTAAAACTTGAATGGTCTACCGAATGTCAAAACGCATTCGAATACTTAAAGAAAGCTCTAATGAAGCCCACTATACTAAAGTATTCCGATTTTAGCAAAGCATTTTGTATAATAACGAATGCAAGTAAAGAAGCTTGCGGAGCAGTCCTAACACAAACCTATGGTGATAAGCAATTACCAGTAGCATACGCTTCACGTTCATTCACAAAAGGTGAATCCAACAAAAATACCACAGAACAAGAATTAGCAGCAATTCACTGGGCAATAACCCATTTTCGACCATACATATATAGCCAACATTTCACTATTAAAACAGATCACAGACCACTAACTTATCTATTTTCAATGGTAAACCCCAGTTCAAAGTAAACTAGAATGAGATTATATTTAGAAGACTATGAGTTCACTGTAGAATATCTAAAGGGAAGAGGCAATTTTGTTGCAGATGCGATATCAAGAATAACCATCAGAGAATTAAAAATCACTAACACAAATGTCTTGAAAGTTACTACAAGACAACTAAGTAGCCAAAATAAATCCTGCGCAGGAAGAGAACAAGAAATTTTGCCAAGGCAAAATCTTGATAAAGGTTCTAATCCCAACGTATACGACGTCATTAAAAACGAAGATATACGAAAAATAGTGGCCTTGCACAAAACAAATATGCTAAATATTTTAAAATATGGTAAAAAGATTGTTGTAAAAATTGAGATTAGCGACCTTTATACTAAAGGAACTCTCAACCTAGGTCAATTTTTCCAAAAGCTTGAAAAAGAAACCGGTATATTAGGAATCAGCCAATCAGAGTGGCACCAAGCGAAAAAATATTTGAATTCATTTCAATTGATACTTTTAAACATATGCGCAATAAAAATCGTAAAAACTTAGAGTAGCGCTCCTCAAGCCGGTGACTTTCATTAATAAAGAAAAATAAAAAGAAGCTATAATGTCTGCATTTCATGACGATCCCCTACAAGGAGGACACAACGGCATAACAAAGACTTCAAATAAAATCAAAAGACACTACTATTAGAAAAATATGACGCGTCACATAAAAGAGTACATACGTATATGTTCAAAATGCCAAAAGTCAAAACAGAAACGCCGATAAATGCGTTCGACAGAGCGATAGTGGATACTACCAAAATCTGAAAATGGATACGAATACTTAATTAGATTGAATTGTGATTTAACAAAATATCTTGTAGCTATTCCAGTACCAATCAAATCCGCTAAGATAGTTGCAAAAGCAATATTTGAATCATTTATTGTGAAGTACGATCCAATGAAGACATGGGTACAGAATATAAGAATTCAATAATAACGGACATATGTAAATACCTAAAAATGGATAACATAACATCAAGAGCACACCAAATCAAACAGTTGGTACTGTTGAAAAAAGTCACAGAACCTTCAACGAATACATACGTTCCTACATATCAGTTGATAAAACTGATTGGGATGTATGGCTTCAATACTTTGCTTATTGTTACAACACAACACCATCAATGACACATGATTATTGTCCATATGAGCTAATTTTTAGCAAAAACCCAAATTACTTTAATAGTATAGATAGTATAGAACCACTATATAACGTAGATGATTACGCTAAGGAATCTAAATATATATAAGAAACAGCTTACCAAAGAGCAATAATAGTGATAGATAAACATAAGCAAAAAAATATCTATCCTATATATATAGGAAAACGTTAGACTTAAATTTGAGTATAGGAGACAAAGTACTTTTAAAAAATGAAGTAGATCATTAATTAGAAAATAAATGTAGGGATGACCATTACATGGTTTACACAAGCACTTGAGTTCTTTATGTTCTTATTTTATTTAGCGAAATCGGTGAACCAACGTAAACTTATAATAATCGTACATTTTCCGACATGTATTTCAAAGACAACGAGCAACAGCGAACACATCTTTTCATAGGCTCTCCTAGATTACAACTCAGCTTCTCCTTCTTCTATTTTTATCGATATATCGTCGATTAAATATCCATAGCAGGGTTGCATATGATAAGTGATTTAATATTACCAAATGAGTATAATGTCAACATTATACTCGCCTGTTTAATTTAACTGATTGTAAGTTCAACCACTCCTAGTTCTATTTCTAACTCCTACACTCGGCCATACTGACTCTTCATTCGACCCGAATGACGAATCTTCTGTTAAATTAGCATTAGGCTCCCATTTTTTCATGTATTCTGCTACAGTTGTAGTTTTCCGTGGTCCTTCGTGGTCGCCTACCTTTTCTACGTCATATCTACAAACCAGTACCATACTGTGTTCTCTTAATGACTACAAGTTCGTTTATTTTATAATTTGACTCTTTTTTGCGATGCTTATAAAAAGATTTTAGGTTTTCCTCCTGTATTTTTGCTATATTTTCCGCGCTTCTTTACGAATTTCTTCTCTTTCGTTACTTAGCTCCTCTTTAGCAGCTTCTTCTAATAGTTCTTGCAAGTCCGATATTCTTTTAAGTCAACAATCTAAACGGTGAAACTTTAGTGCTTCTTGGCGGCGTACTGTTGATTGTTTGTTGAACGATATTAATATGCTTAGACCAGCTACAAGGATTTTTACGATTTTGTGGAAACGTTCTACTTGGCCGTTTCCTCTTGGAACTCTTGTAGCTATCGTAAGATGCTGTATACCTTCTGTTTCACAGTACTCCTTGAATAAGTTTGAAACGAAAGCTGCACCCCTAATTGATATTTTGCGCTAAGGATTTCCAAACACTGCTGCCTGCCGTCTTAGTTGATCTACAACTCCTTCTGCGGTGGTATTTTTTGTTGGATAGAGCCAAACAAATTTTGAAAACGCATCGATTATCACCAGAATATAGTTATAGTTTTTACTAGTCTGTTCTATTGGACCGACATGATCCACATGGTACGTGCCTAAGGGCTTGTCCTCTTTGTCAATTGGTGCCAAAAACCCTTCTTTCTGCTCTCAGATATTATGCATTCTATGCAACTTTTTACAATTTTTGGCACTTTTGACGATAGCTGCGGAATATAGAATGTCTTCTCGACTATAAGTTCCTTGATGAGATCCTTGTATAAAATACCATGCCTTACATAAAAATTTTGGTATGTGCTACAATCCAAAACAGCTAGCACAGCTCGGACCCAATCATCTCTCGCTTGGGCTTGCTGCAATCTGTGCTGCAGTGAGTCTTCAAGCATAAGACAGGATACGCGGCTTAAAGCAACAACATGCCTCATTTTGCTGCCATTTCGATGCTCAATACTATAGTCAAAATCTTGAAGGAAGAGTTTTTTCATGGTCAAAGCGAAAGCGTTACAGTCGGTCACAATCTTTAATTTTATGCCAAGTAAGTAAACGCGCTACTTTTTCAAGGCCTCGACTATAGCCAGCACCTCAAGCTCATAAGAATAATATTTCTCTTCTGAGGGTTTTGTTTTTCGACTTAAATATTGAATTGAATGCAACAATTGATCGTCCGAGTCTTTTTGCAAGAGTACACCACCATAACCATTCATTTAGGTGTCCGTATTCACTTCAGTCTGAGCTTTCGGATTATATGATCGCAATACTGGAGTGCTAACTAATGCTGATTTTAATTGCCCGAATGCGACGAGTTGTTCTTCATCAACTTTAAACTGCACGTCATTCCGTAACAAATCGGAGAGCGGTTTGGCTATCAGCGCATAGTCTTCTACAAAGCACCTAAAGTACGATGTTAATCCGAGAAAACGCTGCAAACTCTTTCGGTCATGCGGTATAGGAAAATTTGAACTGCCTGGGTTTTTTTACACATTGGTCTTATTGTGCCTCCCTGTATAAAGTACCCTAAGAAGTCAACTTCCTTCATGAGAAACTTGCATTTGCTCCACTTAATACGCAAGTTAAACTCTGCTGCTTTGTCCAGTACGCGCTTTAACTTTTGGATACCTTCATCTATACCCTTGGAGGGAATTATAAGATCATTCATATAAGTTACGACTGTACCATCCTGTACAAGATCTATAAGAATTGCATGAATGAATCTGGAAAATACAGCTGGGGAGTTCAATATTCCAAAATAGCCAAGTTGACAATAGACTTGTCCGCATGTGATATGCGCCGTGGGCGTTCAAAAACTGGACGCTCAACATTTAACAAAATTTTCATTTCAATTGGACATTTCTTCTTCATTTCAGGGGAATAGTTTTTAATTATTGCTTGAACTGCGTCTGCAACAGGGTTTTCTATGTGATATAGATCGATCTCAGCCTCTTGACTTTCTGCAAAAAGACATACATCTTTGAATTCTTGTAAAAGCTCTATGTCTGGCTTCTTATTTTCGACAGTATCTTCTGTTATTGTTGATGTCTTGTCAATTACTCTCTTGTTTGCATTGTCCTTCATTTTGGGTCGAAATTCAAAATTTTCGGATACTATTAAGTCCGCTTGCTTCAATACGCTGTTTCCTATTACAGCTGAGTATTGAATGTCGTCTCTGCTCGTAACATGAAAGGTTATATCCAGTAAGATCCTATCAACTTCGACTTGAGTGACAAAGCTTCCAAGTATATTTAGCTCACTATTACAGATGCCAACAAGACACTGTTTTTCATTATTTAGTTCAACCTTTACTAGCTCTTTAACAATATCATCGCGTACCAGACAGAGGTCACAGCCTGTATCGAGTAATGCAGAGAAGCATATGTTCTTACAAGACAACTTCTTAAAAATGCATTTTCCACTACTGTTAGCCTTGTTAATCAACGGGTTCGTATTTTTGCCTTCTCTCTTCTGCACTGCACGCGATCCTGAGCACTTGTAACATTTTATTGGCTGTCCACATTCTCTGGCTAGATGTGATGGATCGCCGCATTTGAAACATTTTTTAATTCGTTCTTTATTCAAGTCAGGTTTTTTTTCTTCGGTATCGTTATGCATCCTACCCGTATTAGACACTTGAGGGCGACTACTACAGATTTTCTCATATACCTTGATCTCTTCTTTTAGTTGCTGCAGAGTCTTGGCCTGATACAGATTACTTTTGTTACTCCTCGATTCAGGTTTTCCCTCAATAAAATATTCTATTAGGCTTGAGTCATCCAGGTTAAGAGGTCCACCAATTTCCATAAGGTTATACAGATAATCTATATAATCTTCACCTTGACGCTTACGCCTATTGCGCAAAATGCGGTGGGCGTCTATTGATGACACTACCGTTCCGAATTCTTCCAATAGCGCTTGCATTAGAGATATCCAATCTGAAATTCCATGCTGACTGCGCACGAATAATTTTGCTGCACCTTTTAGTAAATAAATTTCTGAAGGTCGTTCCCCTGCACTGCCAAAGCGTTATCTTCAAATTAATGAATCCATTTTTCAACAGCTGGTTGACTTGACCCATTGAATAGCGAAAGTGAATCTTCAATATCGCGTAATATAAACGTTGTTCAGACTATCTGCATTGGTGAGCTTTGACGAGTATCGTCAACCTGCAACCAATAATATTCTAAAAGTCGGTCTTGCAAAGTTTGCTTTCTACCTATGGTAACCAAACTAAGTGCCGATAACTTTTCTATTAATACGTTAACTGTTAACGCCAAAATTTCGTCTCTGTTCATTTTGTTATCGTCGTTGTTCGCTTTTCACAATGTTTAAAATTGAGTCTTACAAATAAACAATTCAAAGTACTTAACTTAATGGTATAAGTAATTAATCTCCTATGAATCACATTTTTTTTTTCTTTCCAGCAACTTTAGAAATTATTAAATTATTATTTTCGTCTGTCTTAGCTTCTACTTTTACTTTGTGTTTGCTCACACTTTATTTCTTCTTTGTTATAATATGATTCTTTTTTTTTTTTCAAAAAAATTGTAAATTTTTCAATGATTTAACATTCTTTACTCAACAACTAGTTAATTATTTTCATATAATGACGAAATAACATACTCTGTTGTTGATCTGCAACTTGATACACCCTGTGATCATCGTTGTCGTGTTGACGCACGTTCCAGTCACACGCCCAGCCTTTGCTATGCAGAATTTAAAACATCGCCTTCTCGCTTGCGCTTATCGACCACTGTCACGCAATACACGACTGTTTATCTCGCTCTTACTAGAGCTCTCTAGGCATACTTCGCCGCTGTCGCCATTAATCCTAGACGATTCTTGACTTTTTCAATTTTTTCCAGGGCATTCGAATTTTGATGAATTTTCATGCACCCGATTCGTTTATGCTCCGATTAGTATCCTTGCATCCGTTTGTTCTCGTTAATCAATTTACGAATTTCACAATTTCTGTCTATCTCACTTCTGACACCAAATTTGTAGGGATGACCATTCGATGGTTTACACAAGCACTTGAGTTCTTTATGTTCTTATTATTTTATTTAGAGAAATCGGTGAACAAACGTAAACTCATAATAATCGTACATTTTCCGACATGTATTTCAAAGACAACGAGCAACAGCGAACGCATCTTTTCATTGGCTCTCCTAGCTTACAACTGAGCTTCTCCTTCACCTATTTTTATCGATATTTCGTCGAATAAATATCCATAGCAGGGTTGCATATGATAAGTGATTTAATATTACCAAATGAGTATAATGTCAACATTATACTCGCCTGTTTAATTTAACTGATTGTAAGTTCGATCACTCCTAAGCCTATTTCCAACTTCTACATAAGTACTTAGGACCATACACGGTAGTAAGCATAAAAGAAAAAGACAATGCTGCAATAGAAGATACAAAGGTAAAGAACAAAAAGTTCATAAGGATATACTAAAAATTTGTAATAAATAAAACATATATAATATCGGTATGAATTCGAAAAAAATAAAAAAAATACAAAAAAAATATAGATATAAATATGGCCTGATTAGCCAAATGAAAAACAAAACAAAAACAATTTTTGAAGAAATTATTATAATGAATTTAAGATTTTTATATTTTTATATCTTTATATTTTTAAATTTTTATATTTTTATAAATTTTAATCAATTTTTAAATTCGTATTATTTTTAATCATTTTTATTACATTTTGCAATTTTACATAAAACATTTTAATTACTATACATTTATTATTTTACGTTATTTCTCTTAAAATGGAGGTGTAGTGTATTCATACAGATAATACATAAATCAAATTACACACTTAGTTGCAAGTATAAACAAAAATAAAAAAGACTCAAGCACATAGCGTAAATATAATCGTATATATGTATGCACATACAAACATACAGAGCTGCGCACATAAGTAACATGATGCCGCATTGGCAGGCCAAGACAGCGTGAGACCGTTGACCACGGATAACCGCTGATCTTGCATTTTAGCCGCTCCGAGAGTGAGCGCCCATATGTATGAGTAAACCCGCTCTCTCTCTCTCTCTCTCTCTCTCTCTCTTTGTAGCTGTTAACCAATAACAGCATAAGTACACATATGTATCCATAGGGTAAGCATATGCCCTTAACTTTAAATAAAATCATTCTTATTCAATAACCAAACCAGCACAGACGTGCTTATGCCTTTTCAATTATATTACACGTGGACATAGTGATATTCAATATTACACTAGATCACAAATGCACTGATAAAGGAGTCTAGCCAGATCACAAAAAATATGAAGTCATTAAGAATTACCCAGTCCCACATGATGCGGACAGCGCTAGACGATTTTTTGCATTTTGCAATTACTCCCATCGTTTTTTTAAAACTTCGCCGACTATTCATGGTATACAACTAAATTATGTAAAAAGAATGTGCCTTTCAATTGGACAGACGAATGCCAAAACGCATTGCAACCTTAAAGAAAAGCTAATGCACCCTACGTTATTACAATACCCAGATTTTCGTCGTTAAATTGTGCAACTAATTGCTTAATTCCAGTGTCCACATTTGTTAATTTTTTCTTGCGAATATCACATTTTTAAAACATGTGGCCTTTGCGTTCATCGAAACTCATTGAAAGCATTGGATGGAAACGCTGCTCCTCTGTCGTTGATTATGCACTCGGGTAAACCAAACACAAACGACCAGTCGTTAAGCCTCTTGACAACTTCCTTGTGATTTAGTTGGGGACAGACATAAAAATTTGGAAAACGGATTGACAAAATGTATTTGTATTGCTTAGCAGTTGCCTCAATTGGACAGCATGTGTAGTGGCGTGTCACCCTTGTATAAGTAATTGATAATAAATTCCAAAGACCAGTTGTTGTGCTTGCGATCATTTGACCTAGTCGCAGAATCTATGTATATCAGCTGAGCACCTTACAGTAGGGGCGCAAAAAATTAAGCCCACCCCCTTTAAAATAAAAATAAAGCCGATTAACCTATTTGCCAAAGAAATTAATTAGGCAATTGCCTTATTTTATAACTTGCATTGAAAAATTCTACTATTATTATACATATATTTATATTTATTATATTTCCATACTACTAGCGGGTATAAACCGGCCTTGCCCTTGGCACGTAAACAAAAAACTTTCATGCATACGGTTTTCGATAATTAACCACTGTTGTGGGTGGAATTTCCAAAATAGCTGAAACACTTCATATTGAGTCCTTATGTAGAGCTTTAAAAATTAGTTTGAAGCAAATCGGACAAAACTTAAAACTTTCCACCCTGGAAGCTTTTTTTTGAGAATAATGTGAAACACATCTCAAATGATTTTTCATTTAGATCCTTGGATATGAGGTTGAGCGCGAAACGTCACCCACCAACGAGGAATGGATTTTCCGAAAAATGTGAAACCCCCTCAAATGAATTTGAAGAAAGATCTTTGAAAATGAGTTGGAAGCCGATCGGATGGTATACAAAAATGTTCATACAAACGTTTTTCGTGATTTTTCGACACTTGTGGTTGGAATTTCCCGAAATCCCGTCTTAACGTGCACCTTAATCTCCTAAGGTAACTACAGTAAAATGTTCAGCTTCCCAGCTCTTTCGGTTGGGGCTGTGCGTTGATAACCAATCAGTCAGGACAAACCGTTTTATATATAGAGATTCGACATAACCTCATCTCTTAACCTCTTTTCATAACCTAGTGTTATGTGAATCGGATCGTAGCCTGTCGACCGCGTGAGCAATCCTGGTCGTGCATGTGTGAATCGGGGCTTGGCTTGCTGACCGCGTTAGTAACCTATGAAAGTAGTAGGAGTCATAATTTGCTTGAAGCACTTCCTCCCCCCTCTAAACCATCCATCCTAGCAAACTAACAAATATCTTGTAGATTGCTGGTCCTGGTAAGACTGAGAGTTGTACCCCGGCCAGTAGCTTCCTTACAAGTGGCACCCGAGCAGGGTCCTAGGAGGCGTTATGGAGGCGTGGCATGTTTGCGGATTAAAACCTCGCAAGTATGCCCAAATAGGTGTTTTAAAAACAAAGAAGATGCATACAGGGTATTTTTAGTCGGACATACCCTAGAGTGTATGTACCGAAGCAGAGGATTAGGCTGTACAGTGGGACGAAATCAAATCGCGCGCGGTGAAAAGTTGCATTCGTCAGTACAGTTGGCGAAAGCAATGACAACGTGTGTGAAAAAAAAGAGAGAAAAAAAAAACAGACAAGTACAATAAGAGTGAAATGCTTTGTGAATTAGTTTTTTTGTGAAGTGAAGAACAAAAAAAAGGTTAAAGGATTTATATATTTTGTTTTTATTTTTTTGTAGAGTGAAAATAATAAAGACTAGGTTTGTGAAAGAGGCAAAATAAGACAAAAATCATAATAATATTAAGGAGTGAAAAGTGGAATATGTATCTGCGCATATATATTGTCGTAATCAGATAAGCCCGCTTATGCAAAGGTATTATCTGAAGAATCCGGCCATGCAGAGGGTGATTGACGAACAGGTGGATGAGCTTATCCAAGTAGATGTTATCAAGCCGTCGCGTAGTCCGTACAGTAGTAGTCAAGGAGAAGACTGGCGAGTGGCGCATGTGCATCGACTACCGGCAACTCAATGCGCATTCTATTCCGGATGCTTATCCTGTCCCCCGGATTAATCATCTTTGAGCTGTTGCGTCACGCCCGGTTCATTTCTATCTTAGATCTGAAGCACGAGCATTGGATACCGATGGCAGCCGAAAGTAGGGAATGCACGGCGTTCACAGTCCCAGGAAGAGGGACACGCATTCAGAGCGTGAGCCCTTTCAGCGAGCCTTGGACACGGTCATAGGGCCGGAGATGGAGCCTCATGCGTTCGCCTACCTAGTCGATATCGTGGTAATTTGGGCAATGAAAGAACAACATGTAGAGAACTTGAGGGAGGTATTCCAATCGGCCAATCTCAGGCTGAATGGAAAAAAATGCAGCTTTTTCAGGGATTGGTTCGTCTACCTGGAGAATGTTATTTGTGGGGAAGAAATACGAACCGATCCGGAGAGGGTGGAGGTGTTTCGTATCCTTGAGGCCCCGACTAATTGTAAGGAATTTCGACAGTGTCTCGGGATGGCTTGATGGTACAGGCGTTTCGTTCCCAACTTCGCGACTCAGGTACAGCCGCGAACGGCGCTCTTAAAAAAGGGGCGGAAATGGGCTTGGGATGAAGAACTGAAGGAGGCATTGCGTCAATTGAAGGATAGCTTGACTTTTCCGCTAAACGCGAGTGAGTATGGCCTCGGTTCAGTGCTGATACAGGCGATAGATTCAGGAAGATTCGCGCGATGGGCCCTGGAACTGCAACAATTCCAGTTTGACGTTTACTACCGTCGAGGTCAACGAGGCTCAACGTCGTGGCCGATGTCAAGGACGACTATCAAGACATCCTCTAGAGACCTGTCAGCAGGCAGTGGTGGCCGAGGCCCCTGCAAATGGGTCGCGAATATGAGTGCCAGGATCGCCGAAGAGCCAGCCAAGTTCCCGGACTACATAGAAGAAAATAGACAGACATATAGACATTTGAGCCACCGGACGGACGACGAGGATTCATGACGCTCCCGCGGCCGGGCATCAAGGCGTGCGGAAAACCGTGTCGAGGTTGGCCCACAGATACTACTGGCCGGGGATGTTCCGTGACGCCGCCAAGTACGTGAAATGCTGCGAAATTTGCCAGAAACAAACTGGCTGATCGCATAAGACATGGCAACACGATATTACTGGTGTTGCATGATGCCTTCTAGAACTGGGTGGAACTGGTTCCACTCAGGAGGGCTATGGTGGCACACTCGCAGACGGCATTCCGAGAAATTCCGAGGATTCTGAGTAGGTTCGGGGCGCTTAAGAAGTTTATGTGCGACAACGGGTTACAACTTACGAGCCGTAGTTTCAAGTCGTTTCTGGAGTCCCTGGGTGTAGAGGCTAGTACACCTCCCCGTACTGTCCGCAAGAGAATCCCACCGAGAGGACGAACAGGACAGTAAGGACCATGATTTTCGAAGGCCATCAGAGTTAATGAGACGAGCTCTTGCTCATGGGAGGGAACCACGGTTGCCGCTCTGTACGATCAGGTGACTCCGGGGTCTGCGACTAGTGCGTTCGACCCTAGGACAAAGGCGGATACATTGAAGGAAGTCCTTTATATCGTCCACAGCAATCTCCAGCGTTCATCAAAGGACCAGGGCAGACATTACAGCCTGCGGAGACGAGAGTGGCGGCCTTCGTTGGACTCGATGGTCCGTTTACGGCAGCACCAACTGCCCAACGCCGCTAAGGGCTTCGTTGCGAAATTGGAACCCCAATTCGATGGCCTCTATCGGGTCAACAAGTTCGTGTCGCCGTACATTGTGCGCCTAGAGGCCAGGCGAACGGAAGAAGAGGGTGGCCAATATCTTGCAGCTGAAGCCGTTTCACCGAAGACGGAGAGGTTCTAGACCCGATGGACGTGGAAGAGGAGCAGGCGCAGAACAATTAGCTTAATAACCGTAGAATATGTCAAGAATAGATAGTAGATTTCATAGATTGTGAGCTGCACTGCTAGGGCAGGGAACAGCAGAAGCTACGGATAAGCAATAAGTTAGTTGAGGAATCCAGAAGTCGTCGCCATAAACGCCGTTATTAAAAATGGGTTAAAGGGGTATAAGTATATGTGTGCAAATGTATATAACAGGCAGAAGGAAGCATCTCCGACCCCATAAAGTATATATATTCTTGATCAGCATCCCAAACCGAAGCGATCCGTCCGTTTGTACGAACGCAAGGATAACAGAACCTATAAGTACAAGAGACTTAAAACTCGGAACGTAGATTTTCCTAGTACCCGCGCAGTACGAGTTTGTTTGCGATTATCGATAACTTGCCCCGTTTCCAAGTAATCGATCAATCGATTTATATTGAAATCGCGTTTTTTAAGAAAATCTTTTTAGATGGGGCACACTTTGCCTGGTTTTAAAGAAATACTATGCTGTAATTGTACTATACCATTTATGGTACGTACGTCTAGTTTGGGGGTTTTAAATGGGAACTTAAAGTTTTGTTTCATTATGTTAGCCGATGATCCCGTATCGATTACACACTTAAGTTGAAAATTATTCTGTGCGATTTTAAGGCTTGTAATAAAAATTATATCAAATTGGTGACTTACCACATTTTTTAAATTTTGATGTTTATTTCCCTTATTCCTTCGACTATCATTATCTTTTTTAATATGTTGTGGAGTTGACGGACTATCATAATTATTCTAATTTGTTGGTCTATCGGACAGAGTAGATTCTTTCTTACTGAGCTACTTGTTTTAACTTGGTTACAGTGGTAATGCCAAGCCTTGGTAAGGTCATGAATAGTCTATCCTTGACTTTGCGCATTATAATATCTTTTATTATATTTTTTATTGAATTGGTCTACAAAATTGAATTCATCCAAACGTTTTCTAACATTAATTTATTTGAAATTTTTTAGGATTTAAACTATAATTCTTATACAAACTGCGGATACTTCCGTTAAAAGGGGTGTTGTGCAATCTTCTTAGTAGCTCTTCACATGGGGCTTAAATTTCAAATTCGACGATCAGCGCCCTTCTTAGTTCCTGTCAATTATTGACGGCTTTTATTTGTGAAGTCCTTCGGTCATCGCCTGTGATCTGCTTTTCAATGGCGCTGAAGAAAGAGGTGTTGGGGTGGTAATAGCTAAGGTGTTTGGTAGTTTTGGGTTCTCCTATATACGGGCATGGTTGACATGGATTTCCTATAAGCACAGTGGTGTAGTTATGGCTCTTGCGTCGAGACTTTTATTTGTTTGGATTTTGTTGCTGTTGTCGTTTTTGTAACCACTGTAGTGACAATTAATTCACTACTAAGAATTCCAGGTTGTCAAAAAGGAATATCTATATTACATGCTCCTATGTTGCTCCTCCTTCTGATATTCAAATGTATATGAAACATATTAAATATAATAAAGAAGTTTCTTCACACGTGCGGGAATATGACTTATTTAAAGTGTTAGGTGATTTTAATTTACCGAACATCTCTTAGTCATTATACACTACAAACACAGCATAACTTTATAGATTGCATGCTAGACCTTTCCTTGTTTCAAATAAATTCAATTTCTAATCATTTGAATAGAACTCTTCATCTGGTATTTGTAAACGACTACCTTATTGCTAATGCGTCCAGGCCCCCTCTTTTATTCCTTGCTGAGGATGTAAATCACCCTACATTAGAGGTTGCAATGTTCAATTGCTATCCTCTCATTTTGCATTCATCATCTACCTTTAAGCCACGCCCTTGCTTTCGCAAAGGAAACTATTCCTAGCTTAATGCAATCGATTGGTCTTTTTTATATGACTCGGTTGATATGAATACTGCTATTAAGTTTTGTTATAACACCATAAACTCCCTCTTAGATATGTTTATTCCCAATTATATTCCTTCGACTGCTACTTCAAAGCCACCCTGGTTCACTCACAGATTATCAAACCTAAAAAATATATTTAAATATTTTAAAAAATTTAACAAGTCTGGTTTGAGTACTGAATTGGCTAAATATTGCATAGCCAAGTCGTACTTCTTTCTTCTGAATTCTCAATGCTATGAGAATTATCTAACTCGTTGCAAAAGGCAATTTGCCCAAAATCTGAGACAGTTTTACAATATTGTAAACTTGAAGCGTAAATCTTCAAGTTTGCCATCTTCTTTTTCTGTCGGGATGGATAAAGCTAGCAATGACTCTGATTCTGCTAACCTCTTTGATTCTGCTACTCTTCAGTCTGTCCTAACAATAATTCTTACCCTTATACTATTACTTCCTCCAGTTCTATACCTGCTCCTATTATTTCACATTCCGCTCTCCTTTTAGCTTTAAATTTTTTAAAATCTTCTTACTCTCCTAGGCCTGACAATATTCCTCGTTGTCTACTCAGGGAGTGTAGTTCTTCCCTTGTTTATCCATTGCTAAAGCTTTTTAATCCATCCCTTGAATCTTTAGTCTTTCCATCTTTTTGAAAAGAATTTTAAATCATTCCTCTCCACAAGAAAGGTGGAAGGTCTGATATACAAAATTACAGGGGCATTGCAAAACTGTCCGCTATTCCTTAATTATTTGAAAAAATAATCACTTCGAATTTTCAGCATTTCTGCACATCAGTTGTCTCTCCTGTTGAACCTGGATTCGTAAAGAATCGGTCAACTACGACCAATCTGCTACAATTTACTTCCTTGGTAAATGATGCTTTCTTTCTAAAATGCTAACTAATGCCATTTACACTAACTTCAGTAAGGCGTTTGACTCTATGCACCATGATCTATTACTCTTTACTTGACCGAATAGGTTTCCCTCCGTCTCTTTTGCTTTGGATTAGTTCTTATTTAAAAGGTAGGATCCAAAGTGTAATGCTGAGGCTGACTACCTCAAAACAGGTTCACGTTACTTCTGGTGGTCCTCAAGGTAGTCATCTTGGACCTTTACTCTTTACCCTTTTTATAAATGATCTCCTCGGCTATATCACATGCCGTGTAGTTATGTATGCCGACAAATTGAAACTTATTTTATCATACACTAATCGCCTACATCATTCTCGTCTAAAAGATGATTTGAACGATATGTTATTTTGGTGTTCGGCCAGTCAATTGCATCTAAATTGTTCAAAGTGTATGTTTATGACCTTTATTCGTACTACACCTTATCTTGTCAGTTATATAATTGACAATACTAGGCGTTCTTTTTGATTCAAAACTCAGTTTCAATCTGCATATAGAAACCAACGTTAATGAGGCAAAAGGTATACTTGGATTCATTAAACGATGGTCTAAAGAGTTTAACGATCCTTTTATAACGAAACTTCTGTACATCTTTCTTGTTCGTCCTATCCTTGAATACTGCTCTTGCATCTGGTCTCCGCAGTATAAAAATAGTCAGGATTGGATTGAATCTGTTCAGAAGAAATTTCTGCTATTTGCCTTACGAGGTTTTAATTGGGACCCTAATCTTCGAATGCCATCCTACTCTAGCAGGCTGCTTCTTCTTAATCTTCCGTCGGTAACCAACCGTAGGACAATTCTCTGTGTTGTCTTCCCACATAAGTTGATTGTTGGCGAAATAGATTCCCCTTTTCTGTTAGTGCGTCTTCTCTGTTCCTTCTAGAGCAACCAGGAATTATCGCCCCTTATTCTTATCTACGTGCACAACTGACTACACTATGCACAATCCTTTTCGCGTGTTATGAAAAAATTTCAATAGTTTGCATCACGTTTTCTCTACCGAACTTTCTCTACCCCTAATAAAATCATTGCTTTCAGGATACCTAGCTATGAGCAGGGGCATAGTTTGCCGGACAGTCTATAAATTTTCTTCCACCGGGTCGGAAACCCAAATTCTAACAACAGTAATTCCAAATTTGACATTATATCACAACATAACTATATTTCTTTTCCCACCGACAAACAAATTAATACAATTTGCACACACTGAAAAGAAAACAGTTATTGACGAGTGCAAAAATTGTATGCATTTTTTTCTTAAAGACAGTGTTTCTAACACAACAGAAACCCAATCAAAAACTTTTTTCTTCTTTTGTACTAAACAAGCACAAGCTCGAGAACGTACATTTTCAAACGCTAGAAATTTAATCACAGAAAAGCGTTGTTATATTTGTAGATTCAAATATTAATTAAATATATGTATAGTAATAAGATAAATGAATACGAACGGAAATTACATTGACTTTCGGTTTTTCCTTTCATCCATTTCTATTACGCCTTTTTCTTTATGCGCGACAACACAACAACAATTAAAAAAAACCGGTTGGTCATTTGAATGCATTCGAAACGCAACCTATTATTCAAGCGCATTCCCACTCATTCAATTTGTTTTCTTTCGTTTCAATGTTGTGCGTCCGAGTCGAAGGAAAGCCTCCCATGTCAGGAAAAGGGAGCACTTGCTCGGCAACAGAGGAGAGAAGAGCCGAAATAAGGACTCACGCGTCAGGAAGCGGGAGTGCCTGCTCTGCAACCAATGGTAAAGAATACGAGCGAGGAGCCGATTGAAGGCCTTCTAGGTCAAGAAAGGGGAGCACCTGCTCGGCAGCAGAAGAGAGAGGATACCAAGAGGAAACCGAAGGAAGGCCTCCCAGGTCATGAAAGCAGTACCTGCTGGGCAACAGATGAGAGAGGATACCAAAAGGGAACCGAAAGAAAGGCCTCCCTGGCCAAGAAAGGGGAGCACTTGCTCTCCAACAGAGTGGTTAAGAGACGAAAGAAGGCCTTACGCGTCAGGGAACGGCAGTGCCTGCTCGGCAACCAGTCCCCGGATTAATCACATCCTGACCAATGCGTCACGCCCGACCCATTTCCACTCTAGATCTGAAGCACGAGTACTGGCAGATACCGATGGCAGCCGATAGTAGGGAATGCACAGCATTCACAGTCCCAGAAAAAGGTTTTTTCCAATGGCGGGTGATGCCATTTGGATTAAATTCAGCGAGTGCGATCTTTCAGCGAAACTTGGACACGGTAATATTACCGGAGATGGCGCCTCATGCATTCGCATACCTAGACGATATCGTAGTAATAGGGGCAACGAAAGAGCAACATATCAAGAATTTGAGAGAGGTATTACGCTATTTGAGGGCGGCCAATTTCAGGCTGAATAGGAATAAATGCAGCTTTTTCAGGGAAAGATTGGTCTACCTGATGCCTGTTATTTGTCATTGCAACATATGCCGATGACACAGCAGTACTAGCTGCAAATCAATGCGAGTATACAGCCTCAGACGACCTGCAAGAACACCTCATTCTAATTCAGGACTGGACAAAAGTGTGGAGCATTAAAATCAATGAAGCAAAGTCTTCCAGTGTCTTGTTCACCCTACAGCGCAACACCTGTCCAGGCGTATTTTTCGACGACCAGCACATACCACAAACTACAAGCCACAGATATCTTGGCATTTCACTGGATTAGAGATTAACCTGGGCTGCACACTTATTCAGCACGGCAATCAAGGCTAAGTCAAATCTTGTAAAACTTGACTGGCTCATTGGACCCAAGAGCTAACTTCGATTGCATTGCAAACGCTTAATATTCAAGACCATCGTGGCGTCCACATGGACCTATAGCATTCAACTCTGGGGAACTGCATCAAAAGCACAGGTGACCAAAATCAGGAATGTTTAGTCGATGGCGCATCAGTGGCCTTCCATGGTACGTCAAATATTCAGTGTTCGAAAATGACCTGAAACTCACCTAGATAGGCGACCATCACTCTAGTAGGTACAACGACCGCCTCCCCATCACCCCAACGCAGCTCCAAGAAAACTGCTACAAGCACCATCCACAAGAAGACTTAAAAGATTGATAACCGCAGACCTACCAAGTAGAAAAATACAATAGTACAAAAAATTAATAAATTAACGTACACACACACTATCTATCAGAGACCTGGCGAACATTATCATACACATTATATAAGATCTCAATAAACTGATCAAAATAATAAAAATGACAGACAAAAAAAAACTTTTCCTATGGAGCATTGCATTGACATTGCCAATATATACTTTCATATTTTTTTGATTAAGTAATTGCTTTATTTCTAGGGTATATACTAGAGAGCTGCATGGCTTCACTCACAACATACGTTAAATGGAGTGGACTCGAATTGAATTGAGTGAGTGCGAGGCACACAATGAAACGCATGAGTAGCAATGTGAGTGAGTGTTGTGCCTTATACCAGACGGCATTCAGCGAAGTGAGTGAGAATAAATAAAGCGTAAAGCGGAATGAAAAATTTGGCACAGCCGATGATGGGTTGCCTGTAAGATGTGTTTTTCTTTTTTTAAGTTCACAGGAAGCACATCTAACATGGTCAAACATAAATGTAATTTAGTAAACGGCAGTAAATTTTTGCAAGGTTTCACCTATTGATGTCAATTCAGCAACGAAACAGGAGGGTATAGCTGTTGTTACCAAATGCGTTGTTCAGTACTGTCGTCCATTAAAAATTAAAGAAGACTCCGGCCTTAAGAAGTTTGCATCATTTTTCATTAAGGTTGGAGAAACGTTTGGTTATAATGTCGACATTGTTTAATTATTATCATATCCAACAACAATATATCGAAATATTACAATGATATTATGAGTCACATTTTGGCCAGTAAAAACCGATATAGAAATATGTAAAACGTTTGGATATGCCATCACTAGTGCCATTTGGACTGATAATTATTTGAAATCATCGTAGGAGGCAGTTTTTGTTGAGCGTTTAATGGCCATGAAGTCAATGAAAGAAATGTCATACAAGGGTTTGTAAATTTAATCTACAAGTGAACAAATTTATTTAATTAGTATTATTAATTATATCAAGGTCCAAATATTCAACTAGAGGAGATATTGAAAGGCCTCGGATGTGACCTTGATTGGACGATCCCATAATGTAACCGATGTGATCTACCATCTGCGTCAACCATCTGCTGAACAATGCTGTTGAAAAAGCTATAGATGCTGTTCATGAGATGGGGAATATCATCACTATTTGTTGCAAGCTGGCAAAATATTTTAAAAAGGATGGAATGAATTCATCTTTAGGATTCTCTTTAAAAAGCGTTTGCCCCACTCGCTGGAGTTTCTTTTTATTTGCTAAAATCAATTGAAATTAATTGGATTGCCTTAACAACTATTCTAAAAGAAAAAAATAAGACATCCAGAATTGAAAGCATGAACATTAATCATTTGAGTTCCATTGTCCTCCTATTAGAAGTTTTTGAAAATGTTTAAAAAAAAACTTGAAGCAACCAAATGTCCAACTATTCACTTAACTGTGCCGAATACAAATAAATTAAAGAAAACCTGCCAGACCAAATGCAATGATATTGAGATTATTCAATCACTTAAGCTCGCACTAGAAACCCTAATTTTAACAACAGTAATTCCAAATTTGACATTATATCACAACATAGCTATATGCATATGCATAGCGAAAATTGTATGCATTTTTTTCTTAAAGGCAGTGTTTCTAACAAAACAGAAACCCATTCAAAAACTTTTTTCTTCTTTTGTACTAAACAAGCTACAAAATATTCTGCATTCCAGCGAGCAGCGCAGCTTCGGAACGTACATTTTCAAACGCTAGAAATTTAATCACAGAAAAGCGTTGTTATATTTGTAGATTCAAATTTAATTAAATTTGTGTATAGTAATAAGATAAATGAATACGAACAGAAATTACATTGACTTTCGGTTTTTCCTTTCATCCATTTCTTTTACGCCTTTTTCTTTATGCGCGACAACACAACAACAATTAAAAAAACCGGTTGGTCATTTGAATGCATTCGAAATGCAACCTATTATTCAAGCGCACTCCCACTCATTCAATTTGTTTTCTTTCGTTTCAATGTTCTGCGTCCGAGTCGAAGGAAAGCCTCCCATGTCAGGAAAAGGGAGCACTTGCTCGGCAACAGAGGATAGAAGAGCCGAAATAAGGACTCACGCGTAAGGAAGCGGAAGTGCCTGCTCTGCAACCAATGGTAGAATACGGCGAGGGCCGTTGAAGGCCTTCTAGGTCAAGAAAGGGGAGCCCGCTCGGAGCAGAGAGAGAGGTCCAAGAGGGACCGAGGAAGGCCTCCCATGTTGAGTAGTACTGTGGGCAACAGATGAGAGAGGATACCAAAGGGATCCGAAAGAAAGGCCTCCCTGGCCAAGAAAGGGGAGCACCTGCTCCCCAACAGAGTGGTTAAGAGACGAAAGAAGGCCTTACGCGTCAGGGAACGGGAGTGCTGCTCGGCAACCAGTCCCCTGGATTAATCACATCCTTGACCAATTGCGTCACGCCCGATTCATTTCCACTCTAGATTTGAAGCACGCGTACTGGCAGATACCGATGGCAGCCGATAGTAGGGAATGCACAGCATTCACAGTCCAGAAAGAGGTATTTTCCAATGGCGGGTGATGCCATTTGGATTAAATTCAGCGAGTGCGATCTTTCAGCGAGCCTTGGACACGGTAATAGGACCGGAGATGGAGCCTCATGCATTCGCATACCTAGACGATATCGTAGTGATAGGGGCAACGAAAGAGCAACATATCAAGAATTTGAGAGAGGTATTCCGCTGGTTGAGGGCGGCCAATCTCAGGCTGAATAGGAATAAATGCAGCTTCTTCAGGGAGAGATTGGTCTGCCTGGGGCCTGTTATTTGTGGGGAAGGGCTGCGTACCGATCCGGAGAAGGTGGAGGCGATACGTAACATAAGGGCCCCGACTAATTTCGTTCCCAACTTCTCGACTCAGGTACAGCCGCTAACGGCGCTCTTAAAGAAATGGCGCCAAATTTGTATTGCAGATTGACCCGAGAGAGACAGGACCCGGTGATAGCGTACGCGAGCCGGAAGTTGCTGAAAGTTGAGGTCAACTACTCCGCCACCGAGAAAGAGTGCGTGGCAATCGTGTGGTCGATCCGTAAGATGCGTTACTACCTATAAGGGTACCGGTTCGACGTGATAACGGACCATCTGTTACTCAAGTGGTTCAACTCGATCGAGAGCTCTTCAGGAAGAAGAGCTGCAACAGGAAAGCTCAACGTCGTGTACTATCAAGGCATCCTACATAGAAGTGGATGGTCAACAAGAGAATTCTCAGTTGAGAGTGATTGACGTGTTTTCCTTGCGCTCCAAGATTTTTATATATTTTTGCGTTTTAATCCTGCTTTTAATTCTAAATTTTGCATATTTTGTGCTTTATTTAAAAAGTTTTAATTACTTTTGCAAATTGCTGTCTGTTGTGCAGCGTAAGTCGGTTAATTATTGCATTTATTGATCGAGGCGTCAGTTCCGCGTTGTTGTTATTGTCTATTTTGATTCTTGGTTGTGCGTGTGTTCGCTGCTGCATATTTCTGCTAGTGCGCGCCCTCACATACTTTTGCTGTTGCCATTCGCTCTAAACAATTTTTTTGTGTACAAATATTTATTTAGCGTTTGCTTGCTCCATTTTTGTGCACTGTTTTTCGTTTTGCTCTGCGCTCTCGCGACTTCTGCCTATCTTTAACACCGGTAGCAATTATGTCGTGCTGTAAGAAACCTTGCAACTTCAAGCAGGCTGTGTGAAAATATGATGCATGCTAAATGTGCAGGTCTCACTGGGCGTGATTGCGACAAGATCGCTACAATTGCCAAAAAGGGCTGCGGCGGCTTGCGTTGGTCGTGCCCGAATTTCATAGACAAACTAATTGATTTCTCCAGAATGTATAATTCTGATATAAACGCATTTTCAGAAGCATGGTTAAATTGATCCATATCTGATTGTGAAGTTTTTTCGAACAATTTTATTTTACATAGAAAAGATCGGCTGACTCGAGGTGGTAGGGTATTAATTGTCGTTAAAGCCACTGTCCAGTCAGAACATTTCTGTTTTGGTACCCCTACTGACGCTCAGATTGTCTCAGTTAAGATTTCTTTTCCTACACGGAATATCTATATTACATGATCCTATGTTCCTCTTTATTCTGATATTCAAGTTTATATGAAAAATATTACTTGTATTAAAGAAGTTTCTTCACACGTGATAATGACCTATTTATGATGTTGGGTTATTTTAATTTGCCGAACATCTCTTGGTCATTATTCAGTGCCGAAAATGATCTAATGCCCTCAGCACAGCATGACTTTATAGATTGCATGCTAGACCTTTCCTTGTTTCAAATAAATTCAATTTCTAATCAGTTGAATAGAACTCTTCATCTGGTATTTGTTAACGACTACCTTGCTAATGTCTCCAGGCCCCCTCTTTTATCCCTTGCTGAGGATGTATATCATCCTACATTAGAGGTTGCAATGTTCAATTGCTATCCCCTCATTTTGCATTCATCAGCTACCTATAAGCCTCGCCCTTACTTTCACAAAGGAAACTATTCCTAGCTTGATGCAATCGATTGGTCTTTTTTATATGACTCGGTTGATATGAATACTGCTATTAATTTGTTTCATACCACCTTGAACTCCATCTTAGATGCTTGTATTCCTAATTCCATTCCCCCAATTGCTTCTTCAAAGCCACCTAATTCACTCCCAGACTTCAAACCTACAAAATTTAAGTCAAATTATTTTTAAAATTTTAATAGTCCGTTTTGAGTATTGGCTTGGCTAAATTTTCATAGCCAAGTCTAACTTCTTCTTAATTCTCAGTGCTTTGAGAATTATCTTTCTCGTTGCAAAAGGCAATTTGCCTTAAATCCGAGGTAGTTTTATAATTTTGTAAACTTGAAGCGAAAATCATCAAGTTTGCCATTTTATTTTTCTGCCGGGACAGATAAAGTTAGCATTGATTTCGATTCTGCTAAACTCTTTTCTAACTTTTCCAATTAAATTACTCTTCCGTCATCCTAGTGTAGTGCGTATATGCCCTTACAGAATGCCCTGTACTTAAATATAAAGTATGCAGCACTTTGTTGCATACAATAACAATAATATAGTTATCAAGCCCATAGCCACTTTATGTATTGGCTCTGTCTCATATTACGCAGCGCAGGTCACTAGCCTCACTAGCTGACCGTTTATGCTTACGCTGCTATCCCTCGCTCCAACTGAGCGCATTCCGTGAGCCATATATATACTCACTAATCCAGGCATATGCTGGCTACTCACTCTCCCTCTCTTTGTAGCTGTTAACCAATAACAGTAACATTTGGATTAAATTCTGCGAGTGCGATCTTTCAGCGAGCCTTGGACACGGTAATAGGACCGGAGATGGAGCCTCATGCATTCGCATACCTAGACGATATCGTAGTGATAGGGGCAACGAAAGAGCAACATATCAAGAATTTGAGAGAGGTATTCCGCTGGTTGGGGGCGGCCAATCTCAGGCTGAATAGAAATAAATGCAGCTTCTTCAGGGAGAGATTGGTCTACCTGTGGCCTGCTATTTGTGGGGAAGGGCTGCGTACCGATCCGGAGAAGGTGGAGGCGATACGTAACATAAGGGCCCCGACTAATTTCGTTCCCAACTTCTCGACTCAGGTACAGCCGCTAACGGCGCTCTTAAAGAAGTGGCGCCAAATTTGTATTGCAGATTGACCCGAGAGAGACAGGAGCCGGTGATAGCGTACGCGAGCCGGAAGTTGCTGAAAGTTGAAGTCAACTACTCCGCCACCGAGAAAGAGTGCGTGGCAATCGTGTGGTCGATCCGTAAGATGCGTTACTACCTATAAGGGTACCGGTTCGACGTGATAACGGACCATCTGTTTCTCAAGTGGCTCAACTCGATCGAGAGCTCCTCAGGAAGAAGAACTGCAACAGGGAAGCTCAACGTCGTGGCTAATGTACTATCAAGGCATCCTACATAGAAGTGGATGGTCAACAAGAGAATTCTCAGTTGAGAGTGATTGACGTGTTTTCCTTGCGCTCCAAGATTTTTATATATTTTTGCGTTTTAATCCTGCTTTTAATTCTTAATTTAGCATATTTTGTGCTTTATTTAAAAAGTTTTAATTACTTTTGCAAAGTGCTGTCTGTTGTGCAGCGTCAGTCGGTTAATTATTGCATTTATTGATCGAGGCGTCAGTTCCGCGTTGTTGTTATTGTCCATTTTGATTCTTTTGCTTTAATGCTCCCGTGTGCATTCACTTGGTTGTGCGTGTGTTCGCTGCTGCATATTTCTGCTTGTGCGCGCCCTCACATACTTTTGCTGTTGCCATTCGCTCTAAACAATTTTTTTGTGTACAAATATTTTTTTTAGCGTTTGCTTGCTCCATTTTTGTGCACTGTTTTTCGTTTTGCTCTGCGCTTTCGCGACTTCTGCCTATCTTTAACACCGGTAGAAATTATGTCGTGTTGTAAGAAACCTTGCAACTTCAAGCAGGCTGTGTGAAAATACGATGCATGCTAAATATGCAGGTCTCACTGGGCGTGATTGCGACAAGATCGCTACAATTGCCAAAAAGGGCTGCGGCGGCTTGCGTTGGTCGTGCCCGAATTGCATCGACAAACGATTTGATTTCTCCAGAATGTATAATTCTGATATAAACGCATTTTCAGAAGCATGGTTAAATTGATCCATATCTGATTGTGAAGTTTTTTCGAGCAATTTTATTTTACATAGAAAAGATCGGCTGACTCGAGGTGGTAGGGTATTAATTGCCGTTAAAGCCACTGTCCAGTCAGAACATTTCGGTTTTGGTACCCCTACTGACGCTCAGATTGTCTCAGTTAAGAATTCTTTTCCTACACGGAATATCTATATTACATGATCCTATGTTCCTCTTTCTTCTGATATTCAAATTTATATGAAAAATATTACTTGTATTAAAGAAGTTTCTTCACACGTGATAATGACCTATTTATGATATTGGGTTATTTTAATTTGCCGAACATCTCTTGATCATTACTCAGTGCCGAAAATGATATAATACCCTCAGCACAGCATGACTCTATAGATTGCATGCTAGACCTTTCCTTGTTTCAAATAAATTCAATTTCTAATCATTTGAATAGAACTCTTCATCTGGTATTTGTTAACGACTACCTTGCTAATGTGTCCAGGCCCCCTCTTTTATCCCTTGCTGAGGATGTATATCATCTTACATTAGAGGTTGCAATGTTCAATTGCTATCCTCTCATTTTGCATTCATCAGCTACCTATAAGCCACGCCCTCGCTTTCGCAAAGGAAACTATTCCTAGCTTGATGCAATCGATTGGTCTTTTTTATTTGACTCGGTTGATATGAATACTGCTATTAATTTGTTTCATACCACCTTGAACTCCATCTTAGATGCTTGTATTCCTAATTCCATTCCCCCAATTGCTTCTTCAAAGCCACCCTAATTCACTCCCAGACTAACAAACCTATAAAATATTAAGTCAAATTATTTTTAAAATTTTAATAAGTCCGTTTTGAGTATTGGTTTGGCTAAATATTTCATAGCCAAGTCTAACTTCTTCTTAATTCTCAGTGCTTTGAGAATTATCTTTCTCGTTGCAAAAGGCAATTTGCCTTAAATCCGAGGTAGTTTTATAATTTTGTAAACTTGAAGCGTAAATCATCAAGTTTGTCATTTTATTTTTCTGCCGGGACAGATAAAGTTAGCAATGATTTCGATTCTGCTAAACTCATTTCTAACTTTTCCAATTAAATTACTCTTCCGTCATCCTAGTGTAGTGCGTATATGCCCTTACAGAATACCCTGTACTTAAATATAAAGTATGCAGCACTTTGTTGCATACAATAACGATAATATAGTTAACAAGCCCAGAGCCACTTTATGTATTGGCTCCGTCTCATATTACGCAGCGCGGGTCACTAGCCTCACTAGCTGACCGTTTATGCTTACGCTGCATATCCCTCGCTCCAACTGAGCGCATTCCGTGAGCAATATATATACTCACTAATCCAGGCATATGCTGGCTACTCACTCTCCCTCTCTTTGTAGCTGTTAACCAATAACAGCATAAGTATATATGTATATTCGTACACTAAGCGCTCATTTTTAAAGCCGAATAAATTCATTCAGAACATACCGACAAAACAGCACTGACGTGCTGATTGTTTCATTCAAATATATTTATGGAGAATACCCAATTCCATTTCTACATGGCGACCGTGACATGCTCACGAATCCCTGCCTGGAGGCAGAAGCCGGACTTCACAAAAAAAAGAGTGAGCCACTGGAGGAGGACGTCAACACACTGACTGCGAGGCCTGACTGCGAGGCTATCAACAACATCTGACGTCGTAACCGGGACATCGAGCGTCCAAGTTTCCTGAGTGAGTAGAGAGTGAGTATTATGGGCAAGAAACGCGGTGGCGTACAAAATAAAATTATATAAAATAGGGCACCTAAGGTGGTTGCTATATTCCAAAACGCCAACACACGCATGGTCGACAGCTCAGAAATTACAAACTGAGATCGACTTCCTGCAAAATATAATTAAACAGAAAAAGCCTAACATCGCTACTCACTCAGCGAATATAAAAGTTATTATAAATAAAACAAAAAATAGTAATGATACACCCATCGCCGCAGTCAGCCTCCCAAAAGTGAAAAAAAAATATGTCCACAAGATTGTGAAGGCCCGCTGAATAGCCCCTTCTGCAACTACACGTGCAAACACTGCACATCAACCAAAACCAACAAGTGAATACCTGTGCGAAGACCAGCACCGGTACCGCCAGTGCAACAAGCTGCGCCATTGGGACAAGTGCGAGAGTCACACCGCCACTTGTGCCAACGAGGGAGCATCAGCGTGCCATATCCGGCGACGCCCAGCTGATGCGGCGGACAAGCAAAAGGAGGATATATATACCCTGTCGATAGACAGAAGACACTAGATGAAGATATATATTTTTAATATATTAATATAAAAATAAAATTTGTTTGTAAAAATTAAGCGGAAACACATCCGCCCGTAAAGCTATGCGACACGCTAGGTAAGATTTTTGTCATATTATCAAAAATTAAAAAATCCGTCAATTCCATATTTTCATATATATATCAATATTGCCTTAAGTATTGTATATATATATATTGTTATATGTTCAATGGTTTCCTCAATAATAATTGAAGGTTTAATTTTGGTATTGTGTATATTCCATATATTATATATATATATCAATATTGCCTTAAGTATTGTATATATATATATATATAGTGACATATTCAAGACACCAAATTTCTCATTCCAATAATGTAAACTTTCACAGGCCGCACTTGTAAACAAAGAGCAGCTAAGCCGGGCTTCTCCCCCATCGATCAGCATTGATCGAAAGAACTCACTGTCAGCAGATTTGCGTTCCCAGCCAACGCTGAGTTAGCTTCGTTCCCAGCCTTTATAATATTGTAAACATTTAAATGCCCGAAATTAGCTTTCGGTTTACCTCAATGCACACTTATCTGTTAGTCTTAAATTGTTCTTCAATAAATGAACTCGTCGTGAAATATTGCCTTGTTTTTAATTCAATTTAACCGTAAGAGCTGTGCGCGGTTTTTATAAGATTCAAACTCACAGTTAATAAAGAAAAATCTAATTGGTGCAGCCGGTGGGATAACAATAAATTGTGGATCCTGATGCAATAGCTAAATTATTAATTCTTGTGTCCCGTTTACTGTTATCCGCTAAAACAACCAACGCGAAGGCAACCCAAGCGACGGTCAATATCGCGTCAAGTTTTTAATAAACCTCGACAGTGACGTGTACACCAAAAAACACCAATATTGTCAAAGCCGCGGATTGTGCAAAAAACTTGAAAAACAATTCAAGAAGACGCGAAAGAATTCGAAGAGAAAATAATTCCAGAAACTTCTGGTTATCTCAAAAGATCGAATGTGCTATCTGTGCAAACCAATCAAACATTTTAAACTATAAGTTAACAAATTAAGTGAATACAATAAAAATATAATCAACAACTAAAAGAAACTGAACCTAAAATAAGAGAAGCTGAAGTGAAACAACAAAAACTAAAAGATAAGAAAAATTAAAAATAAAACCAAGTAAATAAAAAATAATTAAATAAAAAAACAAAAAATTTATAATGGAAGGCGACGCAATAACACCCCTGACCGATGCCAACATGGCACAAGTGATCAACCAACTGAAAAACGTTGAGAAGTTCACTGGAGATAAGAACGCTTTGTACACGTTCATCAACCGGATCGACTACATTTTGGCCCTCTACACCACCAACGATGCAAGGCAGAGGTCAATTCTTTTTTGAATTGTGGAACGCTGCATCAGCTGTGAAGTGATGTTATCACTTGGCGTAAGCAACTTGATGACCTGGACGGATCTTCGAAAGCAACTAATACTGAACTACAAGACGCAAACTAAGAACCACATCCTACTGGAGGAATTCAGGAGCACCCCATTTAAAGGCAACGTGCGAGCTTTTCTGGAAGAAGCAGAACACCGTAGGCAGACACTAATGAGTAAGCTAGAACTAGAAAATAACATTGACGAAAAAACATTGTATGCGCGACTAATCAAAACTAGCATTGACGACCTTATTCAAAAATTACCCACAAACATTTGCATTCGAATTATAAATTGCAAGAAAAAAATCTTTATAACGAACCCTGTCTTAATCCAATCCCAAATAAAGTAAAACAAGAAAAATATTTGAAGCCATTGTATCAACCAAACCCAAATATTCAAAGATTCCCCACTTTTCTTCAACCAAATCAACCCTATGTCCCATATCGACCCCATCAACCTTTAACAAAAACATTTTTAAACCTAATAATTATTCACCTCAACCAATGCAACAAATACTTAGTCCAATCAGACCAACCTACTTTACACCCAGACCAAACTTCCGACAAACCAATTTGACAACAATCGTTTCGGACAAGTAACCCCACAACAAAACTCTTTCAATGACTCTGGCGTAGCCAACCAACCGACTAAACGAGTTAGACCTGCAGAAAGTGGACAGAGTAAGATGAGTATTGACGATGAAGCTAGAAATCAGGAAGAGCTAAACTATCATGATTACATGCAACAAGAATACTATAATCAATGCGCTGCTTATCCTGAATATTATCCACAATATTATCAAGCAGAAAGTTACCAACAAAGCCCAGACTTTACATACACACAATCAGCCGAACACGAGACAGAACAACCAGATGAAATAGAAATCGAGCAAGCCAAAAATTTTCAGCTTCCAGCCTTGGAAACCAACAGTACATAGTAATCACTTATAAATACAAAAATCTGAAATGTTTAATAGATACAGGATCTACTGTAAATATGATGACATCAAATGTTTTCAATTTACAAGTTCATGACACCAACTGTTTCATTCAAACCAGCAACGGACCTTTAACTATCACAAAGAAAGTTAACGTCCTTTCTAATAGCCTATTCAACGGTAATAATGAATTTCTTCTACACCAATTCTCCTCAGACTATGATCTATTATCATTTAAAATTTTCTTAAACAAAACAAAACTTAACTTTAAAGAAAAAAGTATAAATATATATAAAAACAAAAAAGAAACAATTAAGATGCGTTTAAAGAAGAAAACAAACAAGCAAAAAAAACACGAGTTGTAAACAAGAAAAGCATCAAATTTAATAATTATATGTAATAAAAACTCAGAATGAACGATACAAACAACAACTTGTATTGTAGAAGTAAACGAAAACAAATTTAACATTACGAATTTGTCATTTTGAAGATAATTCCTTTTTTAATTTTATGTATGACCCTATATTATATATGAATATTTATATTAAAAGAAAAAAGCTTAACAAAAAAAATGGTCTTCTGCCAAGATTAAAAACCGAAATAATATCTAATTGTACATAAGTACAAATACATTACTAAACTTTGAAAATATACAAAAATCTTAATTTGAAAAGAGGAATTTTATAAGTAATAATTCGTTCAGTTACAATACAACGATATAAGACATTTTGACTAAAATGGGCTCGAACGAGTCCAAGGTTGAAAAATCAGCCGCAAATGTCATTAATAATGTAAAAGTAATCGATCATAGAGAAAACTTGGAAGAAATTGCAATTATATTGCTAATCATGGCCGTTGCAGCTGTCATTTCCTTAGGACTCCAAATTTATGCGATGCATAACAAGAAAATCAAAGAACGTTACTTGAGCAGGGCAAACGATTTAGAAAAAATCTAAAATTCAAAAATTTCTTTAACAATGACAGATATAGAATCCATTATTTGGCTCACATATAGAGATGAGCCAGATTTTCGTATTCGCGCACTAAACGTACTGCGATTACACAGCGAATTCATTACAGTATATGAATTCGAACAAGAATATATAGAAAATTACGGCACTAACACAAGTCCGTTAAGACATTGCCAGAAGATAAAAAAGGGTCTAGTACTTAATACGTTGCCATATGTCTCAGTCAAAATAATTACTGAAGAACACCCAATTTTGGGACCAGCAACAATAGTAATGGTCCGATTGTATAAATAATATAAAAATAAAGAAGTGCCACATGGAATGGCACCAGATAGCTGAAAAAATAAAGCTGCATAGATCGAATTTCGACAAATCATATAAGTGCCTAAATAAGAGCGCACCAGTTTTGCAACCAACCATAATTAAACACACTGAGATTCTAGTATATGAATACAATGAAATCAGGAGTTTAATTGAGGAGTGGCAGCATAAACTCATAAGCTTACACAGAGTCCAAACTTCAGACGTTTTACAGCATCTAAGGGATAATCTGGTAAACTTAAATAAAAAGTATGATCTCCAGCTCTATCTACCATCAGTGTTAAATACACCGGTAACATTTGATAAGTCACTCCTGATAAACGACCAAATAGAAGACACAAAATTAGTAAACATGGCACAAACAGTTGTAGAATTTATAAAGCTAGCCACATCTCTGATACCAGAGTTTGACGGTAAGCCGGAAAATCTACAAAGTTTTCTAGATTCTTTGAATCTATTAGAAACTTAAAAGGAGAAGAATTGAAAAAAGTAGGGGAGAATAGTGAGAAGGAGGGAGGTGGAAAAAAAAAGGGGGGGGGGGGGAAAAAAAAAAGGGAGGATATACAGGAAGCAGGTACAAAGTAACACTGTCCTGCATTATCGACGAGGTGCAAACAATAATAATAGAGGAGGCCGAGGTTATAATCGTGGCAGAAATTACAACCACAACAATTATCAACCGAGGCGGTAACAACAATAATTACAATAATTACAATAACCGTGGAGGAAGACGAGGCCAAAATAGAGGAAGAGGCCGAGGTAACTCCAACCAAGGGTTATAATAGTAACAATGTGAGAATGGCGCAAAATACGCCGGAAAACTCTCAGAACCCTTTAGGAAACAACCAGTAAATGCAAAGGTTCATTTCATCAATTACAGTCTTAATATATTTGTCACTTTTTATAATCATTCAACTGAAATTAAACTCCCATTACTAATAGACACTGGTGCAGATATCTCACTTTTAAAAATAAATTCAGATAATTTCAAAATTCCAGAAGAAAAAATTTTAAACATCCAAGGCATAGACCAAGGTGTTTTTAAATCTCAAGGAACAACTTCAATAGAACTTCAATCAAAAAAATATATTATTCCACACTAATTTCATTTAGTAGATTCCTATTTTTCAATACCGTGTGATGGAATAATAGGCATTGATTTTATTAAGAATATTCAATTGTCAATTTGATTTCAAACCAAGTGAAGACTGTTTTATAATTAGACCTCAAAATTTAAACTATCCAATTTATGTTTCGGTAATATATAGGGCTGGCAACAATGCAGTTCTCTTGCCATCCAGATCACAAGTAATTCGAAAAATCGACATTAATGCAGTAAATGATTGTATATTTGTTCCTAATCAAGAAACACATAATGGAATTTATATTGCAAATACAATAGCAGCATCCAAACATGTACACATTCGCCTTCTAAACACAACTAATTTCGACCAATTGGTCAAATTAAACAAAATCCAATATGAAAATTTAACAGATTACGACATTCATAGCACTAATCCAGAAAATAGAAGCGAACAAGTACTTTCAAAATTAAAGAAAAATTTTCCAGAACAATTCAAAAGTCAACTAACAGAATTATGCACCAAGTATAGTGATGTGTTCGGACTGGAAACCGAACCAATAGCGACAAATAATTTCTATAAACAAACATTAAGGCTTAGAGATGATGAACCCATTTATATTAAAAACTACAGAAGCCCGCATAGCCACGTTAAAGAAATTCAAAAACAAGTAGGGAAATTAATAAACGACAAAATCGTAGAACCGTCTGTATCCGAGTATAACAGCCCACTCTTGTTAGTTCCGAAAAAATCATTACCAAATTCGGAAGAAAAGAAATGGCGATTAGTAATTGACTATCGCCAAATCAACAAAAAACTACTTTCTGATAAATTCCCGCTCCCCAGAATTGATGATTTTCTAGACCAACTGGGCAGAGCTAAATACTTTTCATGCCTTGACTTAATGTCAGGTTTCCACCAAATTGAACTTGAAGAAAATTCAAGAAATATAACATCTTTTTCAACGAGCAATGGCTCATATTGCTACACGCGATTACCATTTGGTCTTAAAATAGCACCAAATTCATTTCAGAGAATGATGATTAATGCATTCTCGGGTTTAGAACCCTCTCAGGCATTCCATTATATGGATGACTTAATGGTGATAGGATGTTCCGAAAAACACATGATTAAAAACTTAACTGATGTTGCATCCAGAAAAATGTTCATTTTTCATGCATGAAGTGACATTCTTAGGTCACAAATGCGCTGACAAAGGAGTATTGCCAGATGACAACAAATTTGACGTCATCAAAAATTATCCTGTCCCTCATGATGCGGACAGCGAGAGACGATTTGTAGCATTCTGCAATTATTATCGTCGACTTATAAAAAACTTCGCATTCCAATACCTTAAAGAAAAGCTTATGCACCCCACATTATTACAATATCCTGATTTTCGAAAAGAATTTTGCTTTATAACAGATGCTAGTAAACAAGCTTGCGGAGCGGTTCTAACTCAGAACCCTGACAGAATTCAGCTCCCAATAGCTTATGCATCTCGTTCATTTACAAAAGGGGAAAGCAATAAGAGCACAACAGAACAAGAGTTAGCGGCAATACATTGGTCATTTATTTTATTTATTTATGGCAAACACTTTACTATTAAAACGGATCACAGACCATTGACATATCTTTTTTCTATGACTGATCCCAGTTCGAAAGTAACTCGCATGCGGCTAAAGCTTGAAGAATACGACTTCACAGTAGAATACCTAAAGAGGAAGGATAATTTCGTAGCAGACGCACTTTCGCGTATTAATATGAAAGAACTCAAAGATATGCAACTTAAAGTCCTGAAAGTCACTACCAGGCGACAAAGTAGACAAAATAAAAACTGTACAGTAGAAAATTATGAACTTCTGCCAAGGCAAAGTCATAAAAATGTATCTAAACCCAACGTACATGAAGTCATTACAAATGATGAAGTACGAAAAGTAGTGACCTTGCGCATAACAGCATCTAAATGTTTATTTAAACATGGAAATAAAATTATCGCAAGAATTGAAGTTAGCGATTTATATACTAATGGAGTTCTCGACCTAGGTCAGTTCTTCCAAAGAGTCGAAAAAGAGGCCGATATATTAAAAATCAGCCAACTCAAAGTGGCACCGAGCGAAAAGATCTTTGAATCAGTTTCAATAGATTCTTTTAAGAATATGGGCAATAAAATATTAAAATCTTTAAGAGTAGCGCTACTACAGCCGCAAAAGCTATATTCGAAAATTTCATACTCAAGTTTGGTCCAATGAAGACGTTCATCTCGGATATGGGAACAGAGTATAAAATCCAGATTTTAACTGATTTATGCAAGTATGTGAAGATCAAGAATCTCATCTCAAGCATAGTCCTCATCAAGCATTTGGGACAATAGAACTTAGTCATCGGACATTTAGTGAGTTCATTCGTTCCTACATCTCTGCAGACAAAACTGATTGCGATGTCTCGATTCAATATTTCACTTATTCTTCAACACGACACCATCAGCAACGCATGAGCATTGTCCATACGAAGTAGTATTTGGCAGACTACCTAAACAGTTCATAGATTTATACAAAACTAATTACATAGATCCTATTTAAATGACTATTCTAATTTAAATGACTATTCTAAGGAAATTAAGTTTAGATTAGAAATAGCATACAAAAGAGCTAGAATTATGTTAGAAAAACCCAAGGCTTATAGGAAATGCATATGATGAAAAACAAATAACTTTGAATTAAAAGTAGGAGATAAAGTACTTATAAGAAACAGGGCACAAATTACACCCAGTATTTTTAGGACCATATATAGTAGAGAAAATAGAAGATAATGACAACATTTTTATTAAAGATAGTAAAGGTAAAAAACAAAAGTTCATAAGGATAGATTAAAAATTTTGCCTAATAATCAAACAAAAAAATAAAATGAAAATATATGACGGCCTGATCAGCCAAATGAGAAGAAAAATATTTTTTTTTACAAATAAACGAATTATTACAATAAAATTTATCTTTAAACAAAATTTTTATACCTTTAATACTTTTGTATTTTTATATTACAACATTTTTAAATTTCTTGTTATATCCAAAATTTTCAATTTTTATAAAAAAAAGAAACCTCAATTATTAAGTTCATTTAATAACTGCACATTCATAATGTTACGTTATTTCTCTCAAAGGGGAGGTGTAGTGCGTATATGCCCTTACAGAATACCCTGTACATAAATATAAAATATGCAGCACTTTGTTGCATACAATAACAATAATATAGTAAACAAGCCCAGAGCCTCTTTGTGTATTGGGTCTGTCTCTCACTAGCCTCACTAGCTGACCGTTTATGTTCACGCTGCATATCCCACGCTCCGTCTGAGCTTATTCCGTGAGAAATATATATGCTCACTAATACAGGCATATGCGAGCTACTCACTCTCCCTCTCCTTGTAGCTGTTAACGAATAACAGCATAAGTATATATGTATAACCATAGGCTAAGTACACATTTTTAAAGCCGAATAAATTCATTCAGAACATACCCACAAAACTGCAGTGATGTGCTGATTGTTTCATTCAAATATATTTATGTAGAATACCCAATTCCATTTCTACACTAGTAATAATTGTTACCATTACAATATTACTTCATCCGGTTCTATACCTGCTCCTATTATTTCCCATTTCTCTCTCCTTTCTGTTATAAATTCTTTAAAATATTTATAATTAAGTGAAAAGTCTGATATTCAAAATTATTGGGGCATTGCAAAAATCCTCTATCCCTAAATTATTTGAAAAAATAATCACTTCGAATTTGCAGCATTTCTGCAAATCAGTTGTCTCCCCTGTGCATCATGGATTCGTAAAGAATCGGTCAACTACGACCGATCTGCAAGAATTTACTTCCTTGGTAAATGATACTTTCCTTTCTAAAATGCCAACTGATGTCATTTACAATTACTTCAGTAAGGCGTTTGAGTCTGTGCACTTCTTAAACTTGACCGATTAGGTTTCCCTCTGTCTGTTTTGCTTTGGATTAGTTCTTATGTAAAAGGTAGGTAGTGTAATGCTGAGGCAGACTACCGCTTAACATGTTCACGTTACTTCTGGTACTCCTCAAAGTAGTCATCTAATACCTTTACTCTTTACTCTTTTTATAAATAATCTCCCCTGGGTTAAATCACATGCCCGGGTACTTATGTATGCGGATGATGTGAAACTTATTCTAGCGCACACTAATCCACTATATCATTTTTATCTACAAGATGATTTGAATGCTATGATTCTTCCTCAGCAGGCTTCTTATTCCTAATCTTCCGTCGTTAACCAACCGTAGGACAATTCTCGGTGTTGTCTTTCTACATAAGTTGATTGTTGGCGATATAGGTTTTCCTTTTCTGTTAGGGCGTCTTCAATTCTCTGTTCCTTCTAGACCAACCAAGAATTATCGCCCCTTGTGCTTACCAACGTGCACAACACACTACGCATTGCACAATCGTTTTCGCGTGTTACGTAATAATTACAATAGTTTGCATCACGTTTTCGCTACCGAACTTTCTCTACCCCTTATAAAAATCCTTATAAAGTCATTGCTTTCTGGATACCTTCGGGAAGTCACTGACCATTCCCAGCTATGAGCAGGGGCATAGTTTGCCGGACAGGCTATAAATTTTCCCCCACTTGGTCGGTGATTTCCCATTGCTTTCCCATTACTATCTCTTTATCCTATCTACTTAACACTCTATATATCTAGCATACTTACTTTAATATCTTACTTTCTTTTCTCGTATTTATGGTATTTTCTTAAATATTATAGCAAGTAAAGATTATTTTTAATTTTACTTAAGGACACTTTTTTTTACTTACACCCTTCTTTTTAAGCTGTAGGCTCTAATAGCGTCACTGACAAATATAGCTGTGAAAAGGGGCATAGCTGGCCGGAAGGCCAAATAAAACACCTCCATCGGTCGGTGATGCTATTAGAAAATTGTGTATTCTATTTAGGCATTAAGCCCTTAATTTTTATAATTTGATATATTGAATAACACCCTGAAACACGTATACATTAAGTCTTTATGTAGAGCAACTCTGTTGAGATTTTTTGGAGTAAAAGAGAGCAAAGCTAAGAGAGAGGATTTTCGCCGGCAAAAAGGCAAAAAGGGCGAAAAGAGGGTCGTGAGTTGCTGCCGCCGATCAGCAACTACACTTTGGAATCGACAAGCGTGAGTATCGGACGCGTATACGTAACGAAGGACAGAGTTTAGGGACCGCGAGTTAGCTGCCAGGTTAGGTAGGAACAGCCTAGAGTTGACGGTGCAGCAAGGCTAGGAAAGTTAAGAAACAAATAAAAAGGAAGTGAACTTACACAAAATAGAACAGTGTTTGCGTTGTCTGTGTAGAAATTGTGCATTTGTAGGCTTTCGTCTTGCAGCGGAGCGATCCCAGCAGCATCCATCACGCAGGGCGACTCTAACCTAAGCGCAGCGGAGCGATCCCGGCGGTTTCCCTTTTTCCTTAACAGAATTAGTAACCACTCTGTGGCAGAGTCATCCCGACGGCTCCATACCCCCCTTTTCAGCTTCGCGTCTCGGCAAACTACAAATTTCTTGTAGAGTAGACCTGGGTAAGACTGAGTTATCACCCCGGCCAAGAAGCTACCTTACAAGTGGCGCCCGAGCAGGTACCCTAGGTGTGAAGGGCCGTGGCACTAACGTGGCCTAAAAGCCCATAAAAGTGGCTCCAGGGTGAGTTAAAACCAAAACGGCAAAAATAACTGAGAAGTTAGCTGCCTGCGGCATAGGAAAAGGGAGCATAGAAAGTCCCACAGGGGTGTCAGCAACAAATGCACACGTGGGGACAACTAGAAAAGACAAAGCTGAGACTCGAAAACTAACGGACAGCCATAAATGTTCTCGCTGGGCGAGCGAGTTTGCGGCGAGCGTGCTAGCGTGTGTGCACGCATACAGGCACACGCTCACACGCATAAGCCGAAGGCCCACCGTGGGGCAAATCGCTCGGTACGCGTCGAAATTTGCGCGATCAGTAAGCGCGACGGAAAAAAAGGGTGAACAATAAAGTGGATTCGGCCCAATATGAACATTGGAGCCATAGTGATGAATAATTTTTTGGCAAACAAACTAATTTGTGGAGGAAAAAAAAATAAATATGGTGAACATGTAAGACAAAGTGAGCAGCAAGAGTGCTCACCGGTGCAAAACATAACGACAATTAATGGAAACTAATAATAATAATAATAATTAACAACCGAGTGAAAGTGACCACAGTGGAGTGACATAGAACCACGGTAAAAGCGTGTAGCAAAAGGGCACCGTGGACCGAGGCAGGTACGCAGCGTCACTTGTTAGGGTGGTCAAAAAATGGAGGATAAAAAAAGTTAAATGAAATTCATTAAAATAAAACAAACTAAAATAAAACGAATTAAAACAAAACGAATTAAAATAATCAAAATAAAATCAAAAATAACTGAAAAAAATTAATTAAAATAAAATTAATTAAAATAAAATTAATTTAAATAAAATTAATGAAAATAAAATTAATTAAAATAAAATTAATTAAAATAAAATTAATTAAAAACCAAAATAAATGAAAATAAAAAAAATAAAAATAAAACAATTTGAAGTAAAATGAATTGAAATAGAATAAATTAAAAATTAACGTGATTTAAATTAACGGAAATAAAACAAATACAATAAAAATAATTTCGAAAAAAAAAACAAGAAGGAAGTTATTAAAACGAAGCGGTCGAGGAAGACTGGATATCCGAACGGAGTCACGTGGACCAGAAGAGGAAAAGGGAACAGCAGTAAAAGGTTACGTACGAAAGGATGGATACGGGTGAGTGTCAGAATCCAGGGGTGGGCGTACGGTGGATCCACCCGCGACGGAAGGAGGAGCTGGAGCCGATTCCTCACGAGTTCGGGCTGAGCGAGTTGGAGCGGGTTGAAGACTTGCGTCGTCGTTTGGCAAGCTTCGTGTGGCTTGCTCGAGGTCCCGGCGATCCCGAGCGACAGGACGAAAGAATCGGGGACGCCTCGTGTTACTGAGGGCGTCCCATTAACACACGCGCCTACCCATGGTAAAGTGGCCCCGCATCTTTCCGGAACAGGTCAGGAAGTGGGGTATACGCTTCGATGGGCAGGCTGATCCACTGTCCTCCGCAGAAGCCATTGAAGATCGGGCCCTGTCTTATGAGATTGACACCGATAGGTTGCCCCGGGCAATGAACGAGGTCATGATCGGCGAAGCCGCTCGCTGGTTCATGACAAGTGGGCTAAGACAGGTGTCATGGAACGAGTTTAAGGAGGGATTTTTGTATTTCTTTTTGCCTCCGCGATATTTTAAATTGTTGGAAGATGAAATCCGGGCTCGCCGTCAACGAAACGGCGAGGGATTCAAGCAGTATTTGGTGGACATCAGGGCGCTGATGCACCACGCTGGCTATGGTCCGGAGCGAGAATTAGCGAGAATATACGACAACGCAGCCCCAGAGTATAAATTGTATGTGAGGAGACAAGATTTCGCTTCGCTGTCGAAGCTTATACAATTAGCGGTCGAGTATGAGGGCATAAAACAGCAGGGTCAACAATATCCCCCGGGTTCACGATCCCGATTAGGTAATAGCTTGGGCACGTATCTAGGCGAGGGGCAAGGACAGGCGACAGGCTTAAACAACCCGTTCAGGGTAGCTTCAACGCCAGTCGGCCAAGAAACCGGGGGAACAGCCAGGAGAAGCCCGATATGTTTTCGATGCGGGAAAGAGGGGCATTTTAGGAGCGAATGTCCTAACCCGCAGGTAGTCTTTTGTGCGCAATGCGGAACTAGGGGGGTGAGCAGCCAGGAATGCTGTAGACGACCGGTTCAGGGAAACGGACAGAGGCACCATCCGGACCGTGAGCGGAGGGACGGCGATGTCAGCGGAGCCCGGTGGCAGTAGATGTTTTGCGAGTCGAGGGGGGTCGTGTCGTCGTGATGATCAAGATCGATAGAGAGGACTACGCGGCGACAATCGACACCGGCGCTACTCGATCGTTCATCAGTGGTGCCTGCGCGGCGAAGGTAGCGAAGGACGTGAAAATTAGGGAAGTACAAACGAGGATACGGGGCGTACGATAAGCGTGCCGCTACTAATCATGACGCCGATGCTAGACCAAGTGATCCTAGGTATGGACTTTCTGCGAGCGATGGGTACGACGATTCGTTAGGGACGCTGGGGAGACGGGAAATAAGGAAAGGGGCGACTGGCTGCCCTGTGGAGCCGATCCCGGAGGCAAGATTAGGGATTCGGCAGGGGGTGGTGGTCCTTCCCGCGGAGAGAATCCCGGAGGCACGATCGAATGATCGAGGTATGTCCGCGGAGTCACAGTGAGGCCCGCGCCCAAACATAAACATAAGAAAAATGAAGTAAATAATAATCATATTGTTACCATAGGCTAAGTATAAAGACAATGATGTAAATGAAGTCAGTTATCGGTTAAGAGTATGCTTACTAAATTAAGAGAGCCCGATTGCAAGCGCAACTCTGTTGAGACTTTTAGGAGTAAAAGAGAGCCAAGCTCAGAGAGAGGAATTTCGCCGCAAGGCAAAATGGGCAAAAAGAGGGTCGTGAGTTGCTGCCGCCGATCAGCAACTTCACTTTGGAACCGACAAGCGTGAGTATCGGACGCGCATACGTAACAAAGGACAGAGTTTAGGGACCGCGAGTTAGCTGCCAGGTTAGGTAGGAACAGCCTAGAATTGACGGTGCAGCAAGGCTAGGAAAGTTAAGAAACACATAAAATGGAAGTGAACGTACACAAAATAGAACAGTGTTTGCGTTGTCTGTGTAGAAATTGTGCATTTGTAGGCTTTCGTCTTGCAGCGGAGCGATCCCAGCAGCACCCATCACGCAGGCCGACTCTAACCTAACCGCAGCGGAGCGATCCCGGCGGCTTCCCTTTTTCCTTAACAGAATTAGTAACCACTCTGTGGCGGAGTCATCCCGACGTCTCCTCACCCCCCCTTTCATAACCCCCTTTGTAGAGTGGACCTGGGTAAGACTGAGTTATCACCCCGGCCAAGAAGCTACTTTACAAAGGACAAACAGTTTTATATTTAGAGATTAGACCTTCTGCAGTGCATATAAAAGCTGAACCTTGATTTCTATTAAAGTGGCGTATGTTGACTATATATCTTCGCAAGAGATACATTTTTTTAACTTAAATTAGGTTATTCGGACTCACGATTTCGATCTAAGCAGAGAATATAAGGAAGTCTAATTCATTGTGGAAGTATAATACATATTTCTTTGTGCATATATGTATATTCTTTTATCAATTCTTTTGCGTAAGTATAGTCATTTCTAAATGGGTAAAATGGGTATAATGTTTTTGTGCGAATGTATGTAACAGGCAGAAGGAAGCATCTCCGACCCGATATAAGTATATGTCTTAGATGGTTTACTGTATGTCATTGTAGATGCGCGCACATATTTTTGTGGCGACATATAGTCACGATAAATCGCGTTATAACTCGCTATGTCGGTTTCCAGGAATTTGCAATTGAGTGTAAGCATAGCAGCAGCGACAGAGAGAGACTCTGTTGCTCAGTGAGGTCTGATCGTGGGGCGCTGACTGAAGAAGAGTAACGGAGAGAACAATAGTTGCACTATTTTGAGAGACTAATTGATTGGTGAAATGGAACTATGGAAGTTTTAGAAGTCAGTCTGCTCGCGCTGTTGACACGGACAGGACTTGCTATGCTGCCAAATTGCAACTACGATGGATAACCATATCTATACTCCGACATCAGAAGTGGGATCTGCTTCGCCTAAAGATCATAGCTCAGATCAGTATCTTGCAGCGCTAGAAGCACACAACCGGAATTTGATGGAAATAATTAAAGCCATCCAGACACCAAGGGCACCAACAGCGAATGGGAGTGCTTCACATGTTACTTTGCCTAATTTTAATTCTGATTGCGCCGACGTGAACGCTTCATCCTGGTGTACAACAGTAGACCTCATATTTACAGACAACGTGCTTGAGGACAGCGCCCTAGTCATATCTTTAAGCAAGGCTTTAGAGGTCAGTGCGTCACTGTGGGTGTCACAGATAATCTTTGCCGGCATTACTTGGACGCAGTTTAAAGAGTTGTTCATTCAACGCTTCGTGGGCATTGAGACGTCTGCTGCCATTCTAATGAATTTTTTGAACGGGCGTCGAAAGTCTGGAGAAGTTGTTGCTGAATATGGCAGTTGAATTGTGACTCTACTTATGTCTAAGTGGAAGGCAAAAGATCTGTAGGAAATCGCAGTGTCGGTAGCGTTGGCTCACATGGTACAAATTGATAATAATTTGTTACGTTGGGTATTCACTACTTATGTAAAGACGCGCAACGAGCTGCAACAGCAGTTACAAGCACACGCCTTTAAGAAGCGTAATATAGATGGGGATGGGTATACAACAGGACCGGAGCGAAATAAATCTAAACTTCTGTCACAGGTGAAATGCCATCATTGCGGAAAAGCTGGCCACAAATATGCCGAATGTCGCACTCGATTGGAGAGGCTACCTAGCACAAAAGAAAAGAGTATAAAATGTTTTAAGTGCGACGAGATTGGATATTTCGCATCTGCGTGTCCTAAAGGCCGAACAAATGGAAACGACAAGACTTACGAGAGGCGTATAGAACTTTGCACTGTGGCCCCGCCCACAGGAACAATAAGTTTATCCGGTGAGTCTTTTCCATTTTGCTTTGACTCTGAAGCTGAATGTTCTCTGGTTAAGGAAAGTGTGGCTAATAAATTTGAAGGAAAAAGATTTCACAACATTGTAAAACTAAATGGTATAAGCAACGATTCTATTTGTAGTACATCACAAACTCTATGTAATATAAATGTTGAACAATATTGTTTAGAGATTTTGTTGCACGTTGCTATGCATAAGTATCTGAATTATGACGTGTTGATTGGCCGCGAGATTCTATCCCAGATCTTCGGGGTAGCGATGGATATTGATAAATTTTCTATGAAACAAGAGTAAATGTCGTAAGTGTAGAGAAAAAGATCATGCACGTCAGTGCTGGTTTGTAATCATTTAAAATGTTCTTTATTCGTAACTCTATCCGCTTCAAAATCTAAGATATAGGTATTATTATTATTATATATAGCTCTGTCGCAGCAGAGCATAATTAAAAGAGAGAGAGAGTGTGTATTAGGTGCATGCATTAGTGAGTACATATATGGTACTCTTGGTATATGGTACGGCCAGCTAGAGTACTAGCGGTCCGCGCTGCGTAATATGAGCCTGAGTCAATAAACTAAAGTGCTTCTTCGCTTTTTGCTTTATGTTTGTTATTGTATGCAACAAAGTGTGGCATACTTATGTATTTAAATACAGGCTGTTATTTAATGGATATACACACTACACCTCCCCTTTTCGAAGAATAACGTACTATAATGTCAACCACCAGAAGAAAAGCCGCTACCCAAGATGAGAAAGAGATGCCGTGACGAATGCGCTGGACCTCTCAACGCCCCGACCGGTGCGATGACCTGCACCGGCAGCGCTGAGCGTTTCAAGGCAGTCAAATAAGAAGAAGCAACAACACCATAGCAGCAGCATTAATTAAGATAATTTACAATTTTGGATAATGTAATGACGCCCACTTTGTTGTGTGCGTCAAGGCAGAGTACAACCTGAAAAATTGTACGCACATTAGGAGAGGAGATCACTGCGTTGATCTAAGTAGGGTAATATCATTAACACAAATACAAAGGGATATTAAGGCAGAAGCTTAATATAATATTTAAAATAAAAAACAAAAATTGTTAATTAATTAACTACGAAAGATTATAATATTAAATTACAAAATCAAAGATATACTATATAAAATATAATGAAAGTATAAAATTCATTAACAATTTGAAACCGTTTTCAAAATTTAAATTAAAATGGGCTCAACAACAATGGGCTCAGACACAAATGTAATTGATTATGTAAAAGAGAATATTACAATTTTGTTAATCATAATCACTGCCGTATCTCTTGTATCACTAGCATTGAAGGTGTATGCAATGCATACAAAGAAAATTAAGAAATGCTTTAGCAGTAGAGCAGACGGACTAGATAAGGTCTGAATATATTAAAATAAAATAAAAAGCAAACCAGAATATTTTAGATATAGACTCACTCTTTAGGCTTACATATATAGATGAGCCAGATTTCCGCACTCGCACACTAAATGCACTGCGACTACATAAAGACTTAATAAAAGTATATGATTTCGAATACGAATGCATGGACATGTTCAATAATATTATAAGTCCATTGATACATTGTTCAAAAAACGAAAAGGGAATATGTGTCAGTAAAACTAATTACTGAAGAACACCCAATTTTGGGACCGGCAACGATACTAATGGTGAGACTGCATCGGTAAGCATTTTTATAATAATATGGAATGGAGTATATTAGTGAAAAATATTAATGACTTCAAAGATCAATTCAACAAGTCACATAAGCGCATTAATAAGCGATAACTATAAAAGAAGAAACGCTAATATACCATGTACAAATATTAATAAAACCATATAACAACATAGTACATGAAGTAAATTAACTTAAAAATAAACTTACACGAGAACATGCCAAACAGTGTCTTAAAGTTATACAATCTCTAAATACAAGATAGAAAAATATTGGTATTAGAAAGAATATTGAAAATAATGTTCCAGATTCGCTGATTTTTATGAGAACCAGCTTAAAGAATTAGATGAGTCTAAACCAACAATAGACACAGACATTGACAGTGACATAGAGACGATTCAAGAAAACGATACAATGGCACAACAAGTAGCCTTGGATAGAGAATATGTGAAACATGTTTCATCCTCAATCCCTGACTTTGACGGTAAAAAACTGTCACTAAATCGTTTTCTCACAGCCTTGCGCATTGTTGAACGTACAAAAGGCGACCAAGACCACTTAGCAGTCGAGGTTATCAAATCAAAGATAACCGGCCCAATCTTGTACAAGGTACAAAATGAAACTACAATCTCTGCCATAATAACTAAACTAAAGGGTAACGTCAAAGGTAATTCAACCGATGTAATTAAGGCCAGGTTGCTGAACATAAAACAAAAAGGCAATACAGCAGCCCAATATACAGTTGAAATCGATAACTAGCGTTAGCAACTCGAGGCTGCTTATATTGACGACGGCCTAAAATTCGAAACAAAAGAATCTATAGCTGCCATGACAAAGAATTGTGATTATGAAAAGCTTCGTATTATACTGGAAGCAGGAAACTTCAACACTTTCGATGATGCAATGGGTAAATACATCCTCATTGCAGCACTGAAATGACTGGAAGTGCCAGCACAGTATTATACCCAAAGAGGTAGAGGCAATGGCCAAGGTTATTATAATCCCAATCATAATCCCAACAATAGAGGAAATTTCAGAGGAAATTCCCGGGGTTACAGCCGAGGAAGGAACAATTCCAACCGAGGTAACAACCAAAATAATAATAATAGAAATAAGAAAGTTCGAGTTACTCAGAGTAACTCAGAAAACCAGCAAGGCCCTTCAGATATTCAAAACCACTAAATAAAACTGTACACAAAAATAATCTTAGCTTAAGAATATTCAAAAAAATTAATAATGAAAGTACAGGTAAAACATTTACCTTGTTATTAGATACTGGTGTAGACATTTCACTATTAAAAGAAAATGTCGATACATTCGATCACTTAAATGATAACATAACCACTCAAAAATCAGGAATTGGTGAAGGCTCAGTTTTTATACCCTTGCATAGGGTATTATAATTTTGTCGTGAAATGTGTAACGCATAGAAGGAGACATCTGCGACCCCATAAAGTATATATATTCTTGATCAGTATCAACAGCCGAGTTGATATAGCCATGTCCGTCTGTCCATCTGTCCGTCTGTCTGTTTCTATGCGAACTAGTCTCTCAGTTTTAAAGCTATCTTTATGAAACTTTGCAGAATTCTCTCTTTCTGTTGCACGCAGGTCATATGTCAAAACCAGCTGGATCAGACCACTCATATAGCTGCCATAGGAACGATTGGTCGAAAAGTAGGTTCTTGTACGAAAAACCTTTTTGTTTATAAAGATTTCTTGACTAAACTCGGTATTTATTAGTTTTACTTAGCTCCCCATATATATACAAAATCCTATTAAGATCGGACAACTATATCATATAGCTGCCATAGGAACGATCGGTCGAAAATTAAGTTTTTGTATGGAAAATTGTTATGTTTTTCAAGATATCTTGACCAAACTCGGTATTTATTAGTTTAACTAAGCTCCCCATATATATGCAAAATTCTATTAAGATCGGGCAACTATATCATATAGCTGCCATAGGAACGATCGGTCGAAAATTAAGTTTTTGTATGGAAAATTTTTATGTTTTTCAAGATATCTTGACTAAACTCGGTATTTATTAGTTTAACTAAGCTCCCCATATATATGCAAAATTCTATTAAGATCGGACAACTATATCATATAGCTGCCATAGGAACGATCGGTGAAATTAAGTTGTATGGAAAATTTTTTTTTTTTAAATTAGATTGTATTTTTTTCTTATTAAGTGGGAAGTGTGGGTTTCTTTGGTTTTTTGGTTAAGATAGTATATAAAAAATTAAATAATGAAAGGAAAATAAAATTTCAGAAGGAAATAAAAAAAAAAAAAAATAAAGAAAAGAAAAAAATAATGAGAAAAGGAAGAAAAAATGAGAAAAAAAAAGAAAAAAAATAAGAAAAAAAGAAAAAAGAGTAGAAAGTAAAGGGGGATAATAAGAAAGGGAAAAATAGTGATTGGTGGATGTATTGATTTTGTGTGTGATTGGGGGGGTGGATGAAGAGTAAAATAGAAAAAAAAAAAACAACAAGAAATTTTGCCAAGGCAATGTATTAGATTGAACATTCCATCGTTGCCTAGTTAGCCAAGTAGGTTTAAGAAACAACACGTCTGGTTTAGTTGTTGGCATTTATTCAATTAATTCTTATTTTCTTCTCTTAACGTTACCCGCAGCGCAGCTACGCGGCTGCATTATATATATCTTATATATTAATGTTATTAACAGCGCTAAGAGAGAGAGAGTATGTTATGAGCACATATGCATGTACATAGCAAGGCGGTCAGCGTGGGATCGCTGACTCTGCATTTATGATACATGGAGCATAAGTGGGCGTTTATATTCCGCTCGCACTTGGACTTGGGTATTTATGTAAATACTGCAACAAAAGGCGACAGTGTGTTTGTATGTTATGAATTGTATATATGTGTAATATATTGAGCTGAGTACAGTGAGCATTCGATATGTGCGCATACCACAGCAAAATCTTGATAAAGCTTCTAAGCCCAACGTATACGACGTCATTAAAAACGACGATATACCAAAAATAGTGACCTTCAACACAACAAATATGCTATGTATTTTAAAACATGGTAAAAAGATTGTTGTAAAAATTGAGATTAGCGACCTTTATACTAAAGGAACTCTCGACCTAGGTCAATTTTTCCAAACGCTTGAAAAAGAAGCCGGTATATTAGGAATCAGCCAACTCAAAATGGCACCATGCGAAAAAATCTTTGAATTCATTTCAATTGATACTTTTAAACATATGGGATAAAATTAATGGAAAGGAGAAAATAAGAAAAAAAAAATTCCAAAAAAAAAAAAAAAATTGGGAAAAAAAAAACTGACCATTACAGAAACGCCGATAAATGCGTTCGACAGAGTGACAGTGGATATTATAGGGCCACTAACCAAATCTGAAAATTGTTACGAATACGCAATTACATTGATATGCGATTTAACAAAATACCTTGTAGCTATTCCAGTACCAAACAAATCCGCTAAGACAGTTGCAAAAGCAATATTTGAATCATTTATTCTGAAGTACGGTCCAATGAAGACGTTCATAACAGATATGGGTACAGAATATAAGAATTCAATAATAACGGTTATATGTAAATACCTAAAAATGGATAACATAACATCAACAGCACACCAAATCAAAAAGTTGGTACTGTTGAAAGAACCTTCAACGGATACATATCAGTTGATAAAACTGATTGGGACGTATAGCTTCAATACTTTGTTTATTGTTACAACACAACACCATCAATGGCACATGATTATTATCCATATGAGCTAATTTTTAGCATAAATCCAAATTTACCAACTTATTTTAATAGTATAGATAGCATAGAACCACTATATAACGTAGATAATTACGCTAAGGAAAAGAGCAATAATAGTGATAGATAAACATAAGCAGAAAAATAAGAAACTATATGATAGGAAAACATTGAACATAAATTTGAGTAAAGGAGACAAAGTTCTTTTAAAAAACGAAGTAGGTCATAAATTAGAAAATAAATACTTAGGACCATATACGTTAGTAGGCATAAAAGAAAAAGACAATGCTATAATAAAAGAAACAAAAGGTAAAGAACAAAAAGTTCATTAGGATATACTGTAAGGAA